>PKMM01019903.1:110669-191780 GCA_002933915.1 Eutrema heterophyllum
GCGAAGGTCAATGAGCTAAAGTCCGCACACACCTCAACCCAGACCTAGCTCACCTCTTTGCAGAAGATCATGCATGGTGCCTTTCCGCATCTCTTTCCACCCAACAACCCCGACGATCCCGACAACTCTCCGACCGTTTGAATTTTTTTTTTTTATGAACATTAAAATATTTTGTTTAATGAATTATTTTTTTTATGATAATGAATTTTTATTAATTAATTTCATTTTTTAAAATAATTTCATTTAATTATTTATTTATTATAATTTATAAATGAGAATTAATTGAATAAAATCACAAAAAAACAAATATTCAAATTGAATATACGTCGGAAATCTGTCGGAACTTAAGGCCGTCAGACATCCGTTGGAATCCCGTCGGAAATATATACGACAGGTTTCCAACGGTGTTCTGACGTTTAGTTCCGACCTAACATCCGTCGGAAACATCACCGTCAGTAATCCGTCGAAATATTCCGACTATTTTTCGACTATTTTCCGACGACCAAATTCCATCGGAATAGTCCGACGGATTTCAGATGGATATTAATTTCCAACGAGCTGGAACCGACGGAAAATTCCGTCGGAAATCCGTCAGAAAGGGCGTTTTCCGACGGAAACGGCCGTCAGAAATCGCATGTATACTTGTAGTGTTAACTGGAGAGCTATTTGAGAAGTGTACAATCTTGTCTCTTGAGAGGAAAAAGTATGTCCCCATTTCTCTGTGGAGAGAAAGGCTTATTTCCATAGATTTCATGGTCCGGACAGTAATCCGGGTCGTATATATACGTGTTGGGTCGGATCTCAGGGTGATGGGTTGGATATCGTACGAGGTACTGAAGTGCCTTTCTTGTCACCTTTATTCGGCTGTCGAACGGATCTATTGATGACACAAAACTCGTACGCTTCTTGGCGAACCTCGCGATATTGAGTCAGGATGCCCATACTTCCCTCTTCCCTATTCCTTGTTGATCGATCACTTTCAGTTGTTCACATGTCTAAATAACAAGTTATATTAATCAACAAAAAGAATATTTACAAAAAGATGGCCATAATTGGAACGCTTAGTCTTTTAAAAGAAAAGCTTAGCACCGAAATAAATAAATCAGAGCCACAGAGAAACATAGTATTTGGTAGAGAAGAGCAGGCAAAAAAAACAGGGATGATGGCTTATTAGCTTTGGCGAGAACGGAGAATGGAGAGAAGAGTCCATCTCTGGAGGAGAGTGTTGTCGTCTGCAGTGTGATCTCGGGATAGAGAAGAGAGACGATTGCGAATTAGAAATTAAGTCAACTGATCGAGCAAGTTGGAGCGGCGGATGGTGAGGTTGTTGGTGGCGTCTACCCTTTCTCTCTTTCTCTCTCTCCAAACAGCATAAATCACAGCTTGGAAAGCCAATTTTGATAGAAGAGAATCCTCCTTGCTTAGGCAATTTATCACTAGCGACTGCAGAGTTCTTTCCCAGTCCGGCGTGATCCGATAGCCATGGAGATTCGAGCAACATAGTTCAGGCAAAAAATAGGTGATCGCGAGTCTCATTTGTCTCCCCTATTAAAAGACAAGATTCACTACAAGAAAACACAGTTTTTGCGACCCCCAAAAGAGTCCCAAAATGGTCGTAAATGACTCATTTGCGGCCATTTTGGGATTAAAAAAAGTAGTCGCAAATATTTGGTCGCTAAATAAAGTGGCCACAAAGCAGTCGCTCTTTTACGATATGTGACACCCAATATCAGTCCTAATTTAGAGACTGATTTGCGACTACTTGTAAAAAAATAATTAAAAAAAATTCCAAAAAAATATTTTTATTTATTAAATTAATTAATTACACAAAAATAAAAAAAAAAAAAAGGAAAAAAAAAGAGTCTCGCGGATCTGCCGGGAAACCCATCCGCCGGGAAACCCAGCAGAATCAAGCGGACCTCCATGCCTCCTCCACCTCACCCAACGATCCCGATCCAAAATAACCCATCCAAAAACCATCCAACGCCGCAATCTCGCGGATATGCTCCTTCGGCGCCGTAGAAACATGGATCTGCTCCTCCGGCCAGACACATGGGCTCCTCCGTCTGGCTCCCAAGCGCCACCGTCCTCGCCTCGTTGCAAGGTACATGGAGCATCTCCGTGACAAGGTGAACCCAGCCTCGTTGAACATCTCCGCGACAGCCTCGCCGGCAGTGAGCATCAGACCTGGAAAAAAAAAGAGTTAGATAAACTCAATTAAAAAAGTAAGAGAAGGAAGAAGAAGAAGAAGAATATCGTAGGAAGGAGAGAGAGAAAGAGAAGGAAGAAGAAGAATAATCGTAGGAAGAAGAGAGAGAAAGATAAACTCAATTAAAAAAATAAAAATAAAAAATAAAGCAAGTACAATCCTTGTCCGTTGGATTAAACCAATCAACGGTGGAAGATCTCAATCCTTGTCTCAATGAACTAGCCAATGAGAAGCTTTCATTATTTTTGTCATTTCGTCGCAAATTTAGGACTATTTTGTGACTACTATTAAAAAAAAATTGACATGAGTTGCTAAACGGTCGCAAATTTGGGACTATTTTGTGATTACTTATACATGTTATGAGTAGAATCAAGAACATTTACCCTAAACCATAAACTTTAAGAACCTAGAAGGTTTGAATATGACTTTACAATGATTTTATGTATATAGTAGTTCAAAAATATGTTAAAACTTAAAAATAAGTAAATTTTGAGAGAATTTTTATTTTTCAAAATCATTTCTTATAAAACACATGTAACACTTAGTACATGTTATTGATTAGATTGAAATTTTTGTAAGTGTTATATTTTTTGTATATTATTTGATGTTTATGTGTAAGATCTAGTTTACAATTTAAGATTTAGAGTTTATGATTAAGGGTTAGAGGTTTAGGGTTTAGAATTTAGGATTTATAAAATGATTATATTTAAAAAATTTGTAAGTGTTGAATTTTTTTTTATATTATTTGATGTTTATGTGTAAGATCTAGTTTACAATTTAAGATCTAGATCAAATTTATGATTAAGGGTTAGAGGTTTAGGGTTTAGGGTTAAGGGTTTGTGGTTGGGGTTTATAATTTAGGATTTAAAAAAAAATCGAGTGGAGTTGCTAAACGGTCGCAAATTTGGGACCATTTTGTGACTACTAATAAAAAAAATCGAGTAGAGTTGCTAAACGGTCGCAAATTTGGGACCCTTTTGTGACTACTTATACATGTTATGAGTAGAATCAAAAACTTTTACCCTAAACTTTAAGAACCTAGAAGGTTTGAATATGACTTTACAATGATTATGTGTATATAGCAGTTCAAAAATATGTTAAAACTCATAAATTAACATATTTACAATTATATATTGATGAATTTAAAAAAAAAAAATCGAGTGGAATTGCTAAACTGAAGCAAATCAGTCACAAACTTGGGACTACTTTTCCAAGTTCTTAAACAGTCGCAAATAAGCAACTCTTGTCTGACTACTTTGTTTCGTCAGTAATTTGCGACTATTGTGCCTCAGCATTATGAGTAGTCGCTTATTAGTCGCAAATTAGTCACAATACCGTCCCTATTTTTTGCGACTAAAAAAATAGTCGCAAAAGATAGTCACAAAAACTGTGTTTTCTTGTAGTGGTTAGATGATTCCCCAAAGGCGTGTACGGCTCCAGTAGATAACTTGTCTCGAATCGCAAGCCATGAGATAAAGGAATGTCAAGGAATTGACTGAGGAAACGATATTATTTTGTGCCAGAAAACCACTGTCTTGAAGAGACGAACATGATCTCAAGTTCTTTTTGTTTTAAAAGTGTTGTTTGTAGTCATCTTTCCCCTTGTTTCCAGAGATGGATATCCGGACCCGATGATGGATTTGGAGGAGGAGCAGAGCGAATTTTTTGGAGCATGTCTTGAATATGTAAGCCTCGGCAACGCCGAATTCTCCAATTATTGCCATCACCTGCTTTGGCAACCATGACATATCGATGGAGACCTAGA
Organism: Eutrema heterophyllum; assembly: GCA_002933915.1. Lineage (NCBI taxonomy): Eukaryota > Viridiplantae > Streptophyta > Magnoliopsida > Brassicales > Brassicaceae > Eutrema > Eutrema heterophyllum. Next base: position 114,644 of record PKMM01019903.1, read on the forward strand.
AGCCGCTTCCCTAAATCTCCCGTTATATCAACTAGACGACCCAACTTTAACCAATTGTCGAACCAAAAAAGGTTGAAGTCCCATCCTTAACATATATTCTGAGAAATTCATATGCTAAAGGGCGCATTTTGAGTAATTTTTTCCAGATTCATGGTCTTTTAGAACCTTCCCGAATGTCCTAGAATGAAGAGTGACACAACAGGTAATGACGAGTCCATGCAACCCACAATGAGCTCGGATTGGTGAATAGTCTCCATATTAGCTTCAGCGAGAAATCCCGAGAAACTTCATACATTCGACGAATCCTCCTTCTCTTTGTGGAACGTAAATATCAGCCCAAGCCACTTTCGCTTTTGATGTAGTATGAGGTGAACCAGTCCATTGAAAAGCAGAGCACATACTTTCAATAGTTTCATAACCAAAATCCAAAAGTTAGTGATATGTACGATGACAGATTGAATAATTTGTAGTCTCCCGGCAAATGATAGACTTTTACTTGACCAATTCACCATACGGGTTATGATTTTATCAATAAGTGGCTCATAGTCAAGCCTCTTCATGCTTTTCATGGTGAGAGGTAATTTGAGATATCGAATGGGAAGTTGTTCTCTCAGAATGCCAATTCCCGAAGCAGTGGTGAGCAAGGATGAACTTGTCCTACCAGTAGTGTAAAGCGATGATTTGGAAGCGTTAATGGCTAGTCCCGACTCACTAGCGAAGTCATTGAGAACATCAATGGTGGCCTTGAGAGTGTTCACGGATCCATCCATGAAAATCATCATGTCATCCACAAGCTGAGATGATTCAAGTTTAAATCCCAACATAGATGATGATAACCAATTCTCTTCTCCACGGCAGCCTTGTTTAAACGCAATGAGAGAACATTTATTGCGAAAACAAAAAAGTATGGAGAAAGGGAACAACCTTGACGGAGACCACTGCAGCTTGGAAAAAACCCTTCAAACTCCCCATTTACACAAACTAAGAAGTAAGCCGTAGACATACAACTTTGGGTCCAAGAGATAAAGTGCTCCAGAAGACCTATCGCTTGGAGGCTTGCAGTTATATATAAACCCCATCTGACGGTATCAAACGCTTTTGAGATGTCTACTTTCAGAGCGCATTTAGGAGAGATTGAATCTTTGTCGTAGTCTTTAACAAACTTCGTTGTTAGCAACACATTCTCAAATAAGAGGCGATCTTGAATGAATGCACTCTGATTCGGATTGACGGCTTTTAGAAGAACTAGTTTCAGCCGCTTAGCGAGAAGCTTGGAGATTATTTTGTAGAGAATGTTGCAGCAAGCTATCAGTCTAAAATCTCTCATTCGTTGTGCATCTGTGATCTTCGCAACAAGAGTAAGAATTATTGCATTAACTCCGTGTGGCATGAACCCATTTTGACAGCTTGCTTTAAACGATTATCCATTTTGACACTCGTTTGTTCTAGTCATCTTTGTTTAGAACTTTTAATAAACAAAGTTTGCATCTGTTTTAGGCGTTTAGTTATATATATATATATATATATATATNAAAAAAAATTATGAGAAGTTACATTTATCTAATTTTAGGACTTATCAGCTTGTATTAAACGAATGGTCCAATCTACAAGGTACAGACAGATATCAACGAGTATAGAAACCATAGTAGAATCTCTTACATTTGATTACTTATACATGAAAATTAAAAGATATACATACACATATTCACCATATATAGCTGTTTCATTCATACATACAGACTGTTTTACGTATGATATATGCATGAATTTTTCTTCGAATTCCTTTTTTTTTGAACCTTTTCATAATTTTTCTTCGAATTTCCATGCATAATTTTCTTCGGCCTTGAAGTTACAGATCGAAACTGTGGCTATTGAAGTGGAAAAGGGGATGGTTAGCGGATCGCCAGATGCTATGCGACCGTATTTCTTTGGCAACAGTCGACTGAAGACTAGCCGGTCCGCATACTATAACTCCAACATCCACACTTCCCCATTTTCCATTCAACGATTCAAATATCTCTGCAAATAGATTTAAATATTTTACAGAACCGTTCAAAGACGAAACAAATAAAAAACGTTTGTAATTTTGGTTTGCAATAGAACCATCTGGTTTAACTGAATCTAAAACCCGCTTTAAGAACCAATCCAGAGATAAACTGATTATGTTAAAAAAAACACGGTTAACTTCTCTCTGGATCGGTTTAAATCGAACTTACATAAAACCCATTTAAGAACCGATCCGGTGAGAAAATAGACTAATTTGTTTTTATTTTTTTATATCCGAACAAATCATAATTAAATCGAACCAAACCGAAAAGGAAAGAGACTTGAAATATTTTCAATTTTTGTTTCAAAAACAGAATCCGAATCCAAACCAAAACCGAATCCGTGTAAAACCGAACAGAATGATATTTTGTTCTCATTCAGTTTCTATATTTTAGAAACACAAAAAAAGAAAAAAAAAAAATCAGTAGAGGGAAAAAATGGGTAACAACGCAAACTATATTTTAAAGTTATATCGTACCTTTAAAGTCTGGTCTAGTGCCATAACGAGTAGTGATGAAACTCTGGATATCTTCTTCTGTGTGAAGGCCTTTAAGTTCCGCAGATGGATTATAAGGTTCTTCTCGGGTCGAACCTACCATGTTTTGGCCATTTGCTTCCACTTCAATGGTTTTGTGACCCCAAAGATGCCAGAAAACAACCACAAAACCTCCAAAAATTAACACACTTGCAACCATACAAACCACAAACAGAAGTCCCCTGTACCACCACGCCGTTATGTTGAATTTGTTTATGTAAAAGATGTCCAACAATGCGATCATTGATATAAACCCAATGGTGGATGCAAATAGATATAGTCCAGACCAAATATTATCCCCTGTACCAACTAAAACCGACATGGGACACCCGTTGGTCCGTGGCTTCACAGAAGGATTCACCATCTTGTGAACCATCCCATCTTCCTGTTTGACAATGAAACAAAGCAGATTTTAACAAACTAAGGCTGCCTTTTTGCAGAGCCAAAAGTCTTATGTAAGACTTACCAAGAGAGGCTCGGATTGTCGTGTGACATAGATGTTAATCTGAAGGTTTAGTTTGTGAGAGAAGGAAGGACAAATGGAAGGTATGTCGATCGCTGAGAGCAGAGAGAGCTCGTCTGAGTTTTTAATTGCCCAGATAACTAAAACCTTCTTTGGTAAACAAGCTCTCCCATCTCTTTTACAGTGTAAAATATCACTTAAGATGGCGAAAAAAGGCGAAATTCCAATTCCTCCTGCTACTAAGACCAGGTTCTCGTATCTGCAAAATCCAAAACAAACCTTTGCTGAGTCAAGCTGAAAGCTTATTGTATGGAAAAAAATCAAAATGGTTGATCTATTTAAACGCATTACGTCAAGTGGTATGGAGATTCATGGCCATAAGGACCTTCCACACAAATTGTGATTTTGGGATATGACTGAGGAGAAAGGAGCTGATCTTGGTTCTCTGCCTCATATAGCTTTGACAACTGGTCCCTAAGCTTTGCAGTCCATCCACCAAGAACCTTTATGAGAACCGCAACATGATGGTTCCCATCTAGAGGACTTGATGAAACACTGAAAGGATGCCATTGTAGCCATGATAGTTCCCTCACTTGGAGAAAGACAAAACTCAGTGCATTGTATCGCATATCTGGATATAACGGAATTAGAGAGAGGAAACAGTCAGTAAATGCTTTCGATTAGAGGTAGAGGACTCTCTAAATATAGAGATTAAACAGAATTATTACTCGGTGGTTTCGAAAGGACGAGTTCGAGAGTTCCACAAGGTAAACTCTTTGCAGAGATAACATCTACGGTCCTTCTGGATTGGCAGAACCTCAAGAAACGGTCAAGAATGAAAATAAATATTCCTCCAGCAACTATGCTGAATATGAAGTCACCAACGTGAAGTGCCAAGAAGACAACAAAGACAATGTATAGTTGATGGGTGTAGAAGAAGAGCTCAAAGTAATGCTTTCTCACGTAGTGAAACGACGTGATCCACATAAGTAAACCAGCCACAAGACTGATAACTCCAGGCAACACAGCGATTCCAATAGCTTTCCACTCAAATATCTGAGAGACCGAGAGAGTAAGTAGTTGAAGATGATGAAACTTTGAAACAGAAACACAGATAAAAACGGAAATAGGAAATTGTCAAGTTGAGGAATATTGTTCCATGTTTATTCCTCTTATACTTATCGATGTGGTGGTGGCATAATTTATTTTTCTTAAACAAATACAAATAATTTTTTTTGTTGAGTAGTGCAGTTGCCACCTCCTTGGGCAACATGGATCCGCCCCTGATTGTACGTGTGATTCCTAACAAAAAAAAGGCAGAAGAAAGAATTATGTTGCAAGAATCTTACAAGCTCTAGAAGTTGACCTCGCATCGTCCATCCAACAACATAACAGAGGCCATGTAAGGAGAAGAAAGCCATGGTTATATGACCAAGCCAAACATGATATTTTGTAGCATGCTCGAAAGGGATATCTATAAGACGGAGGAGAATGGAGCCTCGCGAGATCGGAAGAAACAAAAACACCATACACAATAATCCAATCATCCCGAAACGCAGACCCGTTATCTCCAACAGAAGAATACTGAACATACAATAATTGGAATGAGAGAAAAAAATAAATATAAACAAAGAAAGAAGAAATGAGTTTAAGAACCTTCTGTCCTTTGGAAGCACATGGAAGAGATCAAGAAGGTTAAGATTCCTCAAAGTATACGCATAGATAGCCCATAGGAAGAAGACAGAGAAGATCAAAATTCCAAGAAACTCAGCTGCAGAAACAACTCCAAATGGTCCATCCACAAGAATAGGAAATGTCCATAGCCTAAACCTTGGGAGTTTCGATATCTTCTTCCTTCAAAAATCACCAAAACAGACATTTTTATGGAATCAAAAAATTGATAGAATCCAAAAAACTTAATAAAATAAGAGATTACTGTATATTAATTTATCAGGGTTTATATGATCATATATGTATATTGCTTTGCCATTGGATATAATCATATAAACACTTCTTTTGTTCCTAATTTACAACCAATGAGAAAGAGTTTATATGAACAAACGCTAAGATGGTTTCAAAGCAATTAACGCTCAGCTTTTCTCTCTGGATAGTTTGTGCATTCTAAACACATTTTGCTTTGATTTCTTCAGAATTCTTCCTAGAAATCGTTCTGTTCGTCGAAATTAGTATTGTCTAATACTTACAGATTATATTAATTTATTAGGGTTTATATTATAATATACAAATATCCTTGTTAATGATTCTTAAATGAATGATTCTGGACCACACGTACTTAGTGAACACTTTCTCTTCCCCAGAGATGATCAGATAGAGAGAAGCTAAGACGGAGATTACAAGAATCGGACCACTGAAAATCAAGAACATGCTTCCTGAAATTCGCAAGATCGAAAATTAATTACAATTTTGGACTTTTTTCTTCGGACAAAACGATGAAATGTTGGTAAAAAAAACCTGTGGTGCGGAAGAGAGTGTTGGAGGAGACTTCTCTCCATTTTTCTAGAACTCCATCGCCGAGTTTTCCAGGGTACATCAAAAGGAAAACAAGCCATGCAACGAAAATCACAGACATTACAACTTTCAAAATCCATTTCAAAGACGAAGCCACCATTGACGATGATGATGGCTTCGACAAAAGAGGGGTTTCATGTTCATCCATTGTTACTACTCTCACTCTTGTGAATCTCTACTTTGGTTTTAGCTTTCTCAGTGTAGTGATGATGAGTTGGCTTGAGGTAGCATCGGGTTTTAAGGAGACGTTATTAGAGAAATTGAGGAGATAATTAGGAGACAAAAAATTTGTGAACCATTCGAGGTTACATCATTCTCATTAATGAAAGATTCCTTCCAACATCAATCCTAGTACACAATTAAAAAAAAGAATAAATAAAAAAGAGTAAAGGGGAAGAAGGCAATTTACATGTGAGAGTAACGTATTTGGGAGAGAGAGGCACGTTTCATTTCAACCACAATCAAGGGAAGGTGAGTAGTCAGTACTCTGAGTTCTAGATAAGATGATTATTATGACGAGTGTGATGGTTGGGATAATTTCACGGTGTTGCTCTAGTTGATATGATATATCTGGTTACAAGAGAATTTGAAACACAAATGTATATTATGTATAAAGTACTGTTTTTGTACATAAGTGTAGTTGTACATCTCCATCAAATATAGATTTTATATTATATGTTACAATTGTAAATATACTTAATATAGTAATATATATATATATATATATATTTTTTTTTTTACCAGAGACTTTCATATTTAATGCAGGAGAAAAAAAGAAATTATAAGCCTTAAGGCTATAGTATCCAAGGGTTGGGAGGACAACCCATGTGGAAGTGGTTCAACTCTTATGGATAAAATTGGAAATTGTCGGAGAGAAAAATCTAAATGGAGAAAAAATAGTTTACCGAACAACAAGAAAAAAAATCAATGAACTACATCGAGCATTAGAAGAAATTAAAAATGATGATAACACGACTCAAGAGGAATTGACTGACATTACACAAAAACTAAAAGAAGCAAATCAGCATGAGGAGCTTTTTTGGAAACAGAAAAGTCGAAACAAGTGGTTGAAGGAGAGTGATAACAGTTCAAAATTCTTCACACGCAAACCAACCAAAGAAGGGTGAGAAATCGGATTATCGGTCTTCACAATGCATTAGACGGTTAATCACTAAGATAAACTATTAACCTCTACTACTCCAATGGAATTTGAGGAGGCATTGAGCAAAGCTTTCTCATTACAAATTAGAATATTGACGTACTTACTACCAAAATGAGATAATACTTAAAGTTATAAAAATAGAGCAATGGGAACGTCCACACATCGATAAATAAGTATTATAGAGGTCTTTTTGAGACAAAGGGGATTCCATGGAAAGAGAACTTGTGGTTTTTGTTGATAGAACAGTTGATGTAGTGTTTTGGGTGGAATTGGAAACTGGTAGAGAGAAGTGAGAGACGATATTTTGTAGAATAGGTAGAGATGGGTGGCCAAATCTTAAATGGCATGAAGTGAGGTTTGTTTTTGGGCTTGGTGAGGCAAATAGGGAAATAACAGAGGAGTGGATGACTTGGTCACTCTCACTCGTATAGCTAATTTTTGGTTATGACTTGGAGTAGTGTTCTTCCCGTGCTTATTTCCTTAACTTGAAAGTGAGTAGGAAAAAAAAATTCTTCAGAGACTTTGTTTTTGCAATTTTCCTGTTTTGTCGGGCTCTTACCTTTTCTCGTTTTGGGCTTTAATATTTCTACTTAGTGTTTAGTCTTAGCTATATAAATACATGTTTTTAGTCTCTTAGACAGAGAGCCATCCTATATATTGATTCTTCATTGTGTTTCCGAGAGAGATGATATATTCTCTGTTCTTCGATCTAGCGAAGTGTTTCTGAACTCATGTATTTTATTTTCATAGAGAAGTGTTTCTGAACTCCTGTATTTTATTTTTAGTTTCAATATAGATGTCTTCTCTGATCTCTTGTTTGTCGATTGCTTGGATGAGTTTTGAGTAGATTGTTTAGTTAGGTTTATGGGATTCAAAGAGTTTCATGATTTGATTTCGATTTTTAATAATAGTATACATATATCTTTATGGTTCTTCATCTCTGCTTGTTCATTAATGCATGATTGCTTTACCGTATATCTAGCTATAAGATCATAGGTATTTAGAGCCACGAAAGTGATGAATCTTTTACCGAAACTAGTATTTGATGAGCTAAGCGTCATAAGCTTCCAAAGTCGACCTATGGAGTTTAGTGAACAATTGGAACTTGAGTAGATTTTATGCGTGTTTTTTACGATACTATTAGTTCCAAAATTGTCATATTAGATTGATTATGCATAGAGATTGGAGCCACGAGAGTGGAAAGATCTTACATCCGTGTTATGAGTTCAAGAAGGTGCATATAATCCATGCTTATCATCTATGTGTCATTAATTGATTCTATATGAATAATCCCGAGACCTAATGCTTTCTATATCATCGTTTACACCGTTTATTTACTTGTTTAGTTATTTCGATTTTCTTGATACTACTACTGATAGTGTTTTGTTCTAACTTGATCTAAATATTGTCGTGATTGTTGTGACAACTATTCACTAGGGTTAAAACCTAACACACATCATTGCATCGGGGTTTGGTATTGCTATTGGAAGACTTGAAGCTCCAATTTGAAAAAACTATTGTGATTAATTAGAGATGACTTTGGTCGAAGATGAGTAACCTGTCGAAGGATGTGTAACTGGTGGTCGGGAGTAGGAATTGTGTATGTGCTTTGTTGTCATCAGTTTAGGACGAAAAAACTTTGATTCTCTTGCAATTGAGGAAGAAGCGTGAAGGTTACTAAGCCAAAATGTGCAGTTTTGTTAAAATTTGGGCCTGGATTTTCTTAGTGGGTTTTTATTGGGCAAAGTTTAATTAAATCAGAAATTGGGCTAAATTCCCTAACCAAACCCAAGTCCGAAAATAAGCAATTCAACACCATTTTTTAATCTAATTTGTGCCAACACTAAAAAATGAGGTTTCACAAGCTGAAAGAAGAAGTAAATTGATTTAAACGTGTGGAAATCAAATGGCATAGATTCACCCTGTGAAGAAATGATATGCTCAAATTAATATGATATGCATAAAACAGTTGTTGTAATATATATAGGAGTCGAACACAAGAACTCAAGAAAGTCACACAATAGATTATATAGACTCAAATTAAGCTAAACCAGACAATGTAATTAAATGCGAGTGCGTAAATTAAACAAGTTGTAAGTCAATTGGAAAGAATATAGGCTCAAGGTATTTCTCAGGAATTCAATGAATGTAGATAAACTAACTAACATGATTCAGATTTAGCGCGGTTCTTGAACTCAAATCACTAAAGTATAGCTAACCAACTCTCGTTGTGAAAACTATCTAAGTCTAAATTCTAGAATTCCAAATCTCTTTGCGAATCCTAAAGTCTAAACCAGCTTTTAGTTAAAGTTTGATTTGTTCACAAAACAACTAATCCAAATCTTTTTGCGAATAGTTATTTTGCTCACCTTAAGTTCTATCAGGTAATTAATCGCACTCTCGTGCCTAATCAATTATCCTAAGATCTAAGTTCCAGATTCGTCAACCTAGAATTAGCTATGAGAATAACCTATGGTGAAGAACTAATTCAGATGGTGAATCCTAATTAACTAATTAACCTAACATTCAGAGAAAACCCTTATGAGAACCCTGAACCTAAAGAGAGAACTACTCAGACATGGTAATTGAAACAATGCAACATGATTGAATAGATCACCAAATCAAATAAATAGAAGAGAATAAAACAAGGGTTCGAAATCTTCTCTCATGCGAACAGAGTTTCAGACTTGTCTCCCTCCTAAGTTCTCTCACAGAAAACTCAAGTAAAATAAAGCCTAATTAGAACGTAATAGCCAAAGTGGCTTAAAAACCTAAGTTAAACTCCTAAAACACGTTTTGGACTAAATTGTAAATAATAAAGTCTTCTGGGCAATTTTGCAATTCTTCAACTCTTCATAAAATTCGCGATTCGTGTCTTGCTGCAGTGAGTATCGACCGATACTAGGGTAGTGTCGATCAATACTGAGGCTTCATATCGGATACTCAGCTACACGAACTTCTGCTTTGCTCCAAAATGCTCCAAAAAACTCCAATATCTCCAATTATGCTCCAAACGTGCTAAAACATGTAAAAGACTCTAAAACACTACAAAATAGTAGAAAAACTCTAAAAACAAGACCTATATCATGGTCAAAAAGGGGTAAAAACCATGATATATCAAGAAACTTAACAAGTTTAGAAATCAGAATCAACATGAACAAGATGGAGATTTGAGAAAGATCTCTAAAGTTTTGCAGCATTTCAAGACCGTCTAAAAATCATGAGAGAAATTTAATATAATATTCAAATAATGTAGAAAAATCATAGTTAAATCCTAAATCAATATTGGGTGGGTAGTTGGGTCGAGTGATCACTATGTTTGATGAGGAAACAACGGCTCAACATCAGTCCACATAGCTCCACCAAAGTCATATTGTGATGTTGAAGTTGAAGCGACATCAATGTTCAACGATTCTCTGCATGTGTAAACTTGTGCAGTTTCTTTCTCACCATAATTAATTCCCATGGTATGGACCTTTGGTTGTGACAAACAAATCATCTTTAACTCCATTTAAATTTTCCTCATGTTTGGCCGTTTATCCTCCTTAAGATTCAAACACAACCTCACATTTTTGGCCATCACCGTGACTTGTTCTAACTCGTAATCATCTCTGATTTGAGGATCGATGATGTCAAAAAATCTAATATCTTTCATTGTAACAAGGAAGTAAGTTGTTAAAGTCATGTTTTCTTGATCACTACAGTAAGATGAGTTTAGAAATCATTATCAACATGAATACGATTGAGATTTGAGAAAGGTCTCTAAAGTTCAAAACCGTGTTTTGATTGTGACTGTTCTGGTATCTGATGAATTTGATGTTGAAGCAAAAAAAGTTGATAGTTGTGGTGGATGCTAGAAAGTTGAGAAAAACAGAAAAATAGGATTTAAATACTAATAAAAACAATATTTTTTTTCAATTTTGTTTTTAAAAAATATATATGAATACTAATAAAAACAATTTGTTCAACTGAATATATGAAAATCATGAGATAAATTTAATATAAATTTCAAATAATATAGAAAAAACCATATTTAAATCGCAAAATCAATATTGGATAGAGCGATAACCATGTTTGACGAGGAAACAACGGTTCAACATCAGTTCACATAGCTGCACCAGAGTAATTTTGTGATGTTGAAGTTGAAGCGACATCAATGTTGAACAATTCTATGTTTGTGTAACTTCTTTCTCATCATAATTAATTTCTATGGTATAGACCTTTGGTTGTGACGAACAAATTCTCGCCAAATCCATTGAAATTTCCCTCATGCTTGGTCGTTTATCACCCTTAAGATTCAAACACAACCTCGCAATTTTGGGCATCACCATAGCTTGTTCCAACCCGCAATCATCTCTGATTCGAAGATCAATGATATCGAAAAGTCTCTTCTCTTTCATTGCAACAAGGAAGTAAGTTGCTAAAGTCATGTTTTCTTGATCACTACAGTAAGATAGGTTTAGAAATTAGAATCAACATGAACACAATGAAAATTTTAAAAGGTCTCTAAATTTCAAGACCGTGTCTTTGATTGTAATTTTTCTTGCATTTGATGAATTTGAAATTGAAGTAAGAAAAGTTGATAGTGTCTGTGTTGGATTGAACATAAAGAAAGGTATAAAATATGTTGTGTTCTGATGATCATTTTTTTAAGAGATACAAAACATATGTGGATGTAAAAATGTTTGTAGGATGAAAAACTATTTTAATTTGATCACTACAATAGAAGATGTCGGTTTAAAGTTGGAATAAGTGAGGAGCTTTCACCATCAATGAGATTCACTTCTGATTTCATGTATGAGTTCAATTACTGAAGTTCGAGACATGTGAACAGAATCAATTTAGTATTTTTTATTAGTCAAGTCTTTGTGAAACACAAATCTGCACCCCGTGCAATCACCAAGTATTTTGTGTTGGTATATGTTGTCTCTAGATGCTTATGGACTACTAGGATTTTGTAGATCAAAGTTTTAATGGAACACTAGATTTTCTTACTGTGACGAGATTCCGTTGCAAATACAATGTCAAACTGTGATGCTATTCTTTAGATGTTTTTCGCTTTGATTCAAAGAGTGTTAGTATTTCTTTGCTAGATTTTTGAGAAGATGACGGGGTCATAATATGTATTTTTGGTGATGCAAAGTTGCTGGAATTTATGTAAAAGCTAAGTGTTAACAAGATATGAATATGGTTTGCTCAAGTTGGAAATATGTTATAATAAGTTATTGAGAAGATGATGTCTCAAGAGTAAATCTTATATAAACCTTCATAAGGCTGGCGTTAGGAGAAGTTCTCACCAACAATATGTTATATGTGGTTTGAAGAAAACATGTGTTCTAGTATTGAATGAAGGTTCTGAAGTTCAAAAGTGACTCATTACTTCCCAAATTTCAAAGCTTAGAGAAGTTTGGCCTACACCCGGTGCAGATCATAAAAAGGAAAAACAATGATTCAATGTTTGATTACAAATTAAGTTTCATGTTTGATATTTAATTGGTCAAAAATCTGGTGCAACTAGTGTTTAAGATTGGTTGAAAAATCAGCAACGAAACTCATTTTTTATAGTTACTAGAAGATGCCTTAGAAGTTAAAATCTTATTGCTTTTGTTTGTCGTATTATCTGGTTAAAGTGTTAGTTACTAGGAGATGCCATAGAAATTCAAATGAGGTTCCATCTATATTAGAAAAATATTTGCTGATGAGTAAAGAGAAGGTGATCTTGACATATGTTAAAGACTGTTGACATGGAGATGCAAAGCTGATGAAAAGTATGATTAATGTCAAAGATGGTAATGATGTTTGTGTCAGTTTTATGTAAAGTATACATACAAGAGCATGTTGGACATATGATGCTATGTTCTAACCAAAGGAAAGCTCATTTGGAGTTTGGAGGAAAGGTGGGCGTTTTGTTAAAGTAGAGATAGTCTTTGTAGGGCAGCAAAATTCTGAAACAGTTTGTGTTTTAGTATTAAGCAATTGGAAATCTTCCTTGATCCTTCAACTGTCTCTGCAATTGCTTTTAAAACTGCTACAACATCTGAAACAAATGGTCTTGTGCGTACATCAGCTCAGATCATGTTTCTATTGGCGACAACAACACCTTTTTGATGTTAGGACAAATGCTTTTGAGTTTTTTCCACCCAATAAACATCTTACGATTGTTTGGACAAGGATGCCAACATATTCAAGCACATTCATATTGCAACCAAGGTTATAACGGAAAGGTTGTAAAAGCCTTGTTTTATTATTTGATGGTGATAAGCAAAAAAAAATCTTCTGAAATAAAGTTGTCAAATAAGAAATGTGGTAAGGGAGAAGTATAAATTAAGATGTTATGATAAGGAAATGAGAATAATTGAATCATGGTCAGAGAATTTATTGGAACTGAGTTTGAAAGAAGCATCTGTAACAGAGTCCGCAACAAAGGTAAGCACACGATATAGCACAAAAGCAGATCTTCAAACAAAAATACAATGATTTGTTTACAGAGGTTTAACATCCAAACAAGAGGAGAATGTACAAATTAAGTTATGAAATTCCAAGCTTACAATAAAGAAACTTGAATGATGGTATTATTCTCGAGGAGGTGCTCATTGTATGTTTTAACTTAGTAGTGAGACAAGATCATATGTCTAGATAGTTGCACGCTATGTAGTTTTTGGGTGAGTTTAATTGTTTGTAAAACAAGGGTCTTAAGTATCAAACTAATCTAAAAAGGGAGAGATTGAAGATGTTAGATATTATGAACTAAGTGTTGATACATTGAACAATACATCAAACGATGTGATAAGAAGCATGAGGCGTGACATGGCTAAGCGGTGCTAAGCTGAACACTCGAAGTGTAAGTTTCACATAAAATACACAAGTTTAATGATATATGATTGAGGGGGAGTTTGAAGATCATAGATGTTATGAGTTATAGTTTTTGTTCATGGAAGCTTGTGTGATATATCATATGCAGTATTAGATGTTTGTTTGAGTTCTACTATTCAACCAATAAAGGGGAGATTGTTGATGTTGTGATGTCTGATTTGAGAAACTGTTAGAACAAGACATGACATAATTGTTGGAAAAGGACGTGATACATATGTTGTGACATATACATAGACATAATTGATACAGACTCTGAGACAATGACACCAAATGATACATAAGCTGAGACATAATCAACATAACTTGTGGCATTTAACAGAAAGACACATACACATACGAAAGTATACTTGTAGAGGGGTTGTGAGCATTAGCAAACTTGATTGTTCATCATAACTTTCGGCGCGACCAGAGACGAAAGCTACTGATGGAATATAAAAGTTATCGGTGTGTAGGATGTACGAGAGTAGGCTACACACACGATCGTGTTCCAAGTTCAAGAACCAAAAGACGACAAAAGTAGCCTTAAAAATCTTAGCAAATTTCTTATGATAATCGACCATGATCCCTAGAGAGTTCCCGATTGCCTAATGATTCGTTTAATTGTTTACAATCTTGCTTTGCTTACTAGTTTATTTATTTGCTTGCTTTCTTATCTTCTCGCTTAGTTTATTTAATTTTCTAGCTACAAAATCGTGACACACTAAAAACCTTATTTTTGTTTTAGACTTCCTTACTAACTCTCTTCCTAAGGTCTCACAGAAAAGCATTCCCTCCATGTGGATCGATACCTAAAGTCCTACAACGCACATCTGTGCACTTGCAGACGTTAGGTTTTACAAATTTAAAACATGAAGTTTGGATACAAACCTGCACGCATCAAGTTTTTGGTGCCGTTGCCGGGGAGGCAATCGCTACTGTTCTGTCACACCTTAGAGGTTAGTAAATCAACTCTAAAACAAATTTTTTCTTTTTCTTTTTAATTTTCGTTTTTGTTTTTCTTCGTTTCAGGCTTTGAAACATGGATGATATGCTCAAATTAATACCCTATAAGTACTAAAGCAGTTGTTGTAGTATATGTAGGGGTCGAACACAAGAACTCCAGATATCACGCAATAGATTATATAGATTCGAATTAAGCTAAACCAAAAAATGTAATTGAAAGCAATACGTAAATTAAAAGTGTTGTAAGTCAATTGGAAAGAAGATAGGCTCATGGTATTTATCAGGAATTCAATGAATGTAGATAAACTAACTAACATGATTCAGATTTAGCGCGGTTCTTGAACTCAAATCACTAAAGTATAGCTAACCAACTCTCGTTGCGAAAACTATCTAAGTCTAAATCCTAGAATTCCAAATCTCTTTGCGAATCCTAAAGTCTAAACCAGCTTTTAGTTCAAGTTTGATTTGTTCACAAAACAACTAAACCAAATCTCTTTGCGAATAGTTATTTTGCTCACCCTAGGTTTTGTCAGGTAATTAATCGCACTCTCGTGCCTAATCAATTATCCTAAGATCTAAGTTCTAGATTCGTCAACCTAGAATTAGCTATGAGAATAACCTATGGTGAAGAACTAATTTAGATGGTGAATCCTAATTAACTAATTAACCTAACATTCAGAGAAAAACCTTATGAGAACCCTGAACCTAACAGTGGATCTACTCAGACATGGAGATTGAAACAAGCAACATGATTGAATAGATCATCAAAGAAATCAATAAGAAACAGGAGTTCAGAGTTGTCTCTCCAAAAACCAGAGTAAAAATAAAGCTTAATCAAGCGTAGCCAACAAAAGTGGCTGAAAAACCTAATTATAATGCTAAACCACATTTTGGGCTAAATTGTAAATAATAAAGTCTTTTGGGAAATTTTGCAATTCTTAAACTCTTCATAAAAGTCGCGACTTGTGTCTTGCTGCAGTGAGTATCGACCGATACTAAGGTAGTGTCGATCGACACTCATGCTTCAAATCGACTTCTTAGCTACATGATCTCTGCTTTGCTCCAAAATGCTCCAGAAAGCTCCAATATCTCCAATTATGCTCCAAACGTGCTAAAACATGTAAAAGACTCTAAAACACTACAAAATAGTAGAAAGACTCTATAAAACGGACTTATATCATGGCTTAAAAGGGGTAAAAACCATGATATATCAATGGACTCGCCTATGGAGCGAGATCACTACTACAAGCAGGGTTCCTACGACCCATCTTATGCTCACTACTCTCACGATTCACACTATGACCGTGATTCGTACTACATGGATCGGAAACCGGCACCGACCAACTACTCTCGAAGAGGCTACGAGCATCATTGCTCTCAAGATGATGATTTCATCTTCACACCCGAATACATGGACATGTTAAAATCGCTTAACAAATAATTATCCCCTGATTTCGATGAAGAACTCTTTGAACTCAACAAGGAGGACTTGCTACAAGGACGCTTCAAGAGCTCCAACCCCTGGAGCCGTTGCAATTCCAAGGCGTCACCCATGAGCCTCTCTGCGATAAGGAGTACACGAGTATTCTTCAAGAACTCACTGAATCTATGCACGAAGATGAAGGGTATTGGGTAGCTTCCGAACTCGATGGAGTGTCCTAATTCAAATTCGTTATAAAGGAGTCATCAAATGAAAGTTTTTCAAACTCATGTCATCGAAGCAGAACATCAAGGAAAACAAGAACCTATTTCTATTCCTAGTGACAATATTATCTCCATCGATTCGTTCGAGTGTCTTGAGACGAAAAACAAGATCACAAGTCGCCTCCACTCGACGAACCAAAGTTTACTTCTCCTTCAGCTCCTCACCACCTCGAGTGTGAGACAAATCTCGTGAAGGATGAGACATTAACGGTGACATCCGAGCAACCATTGAAGACGTTTTCTAAGATGAAGGATCCCGAAAATTTGTTGTTCCATGCTCGATCAAGGGAATGGAATTTCGTGATTCTCTTTGTGATACTGGATCTAATGTGAATCTCATGCCAAAGGACATAGCAGAGAGCATAGGTATTTCGAATTTTTATCCCTCCAAGATATCCGTTCACTATGGAGATTATTCTTATGCAACTCCACTCGGTTTCATACCCGCTTTGCTACTTCGAGTGGACGATTGTCTTGTTCCTACTGATTTCCATGTTGTGGAGATGATAAAGGATACAAAAGACCATTGATCCTTGGTGCTTCATTCCTTGCACATGTTGGAGCACTCATCGACTATCCAAATCAACATGTGTTTCTCGAGGCTCAACAAGAGAACCTTGTATCCGGCGATTCTCACAAGGAACTCTCATTGTATGAACACATGTAGCGGAGATGAACCACTCTTAGACCCTGGAGGAGCTACAAAGGACGTTGAAAACGTTCTAGAAGAAGTTGCACCCATCACACTTGAGAAAAACATCAAGCCAACACGTTCAACGTGCGAAAAGACCCCTTTTGATGCACCCTCGAACCTTGCTCATATGAGACGTGATGAAGACTTAATTGAAGCTAAAGTGAAGCTTAAATCGCCCGCAAGACTTTTTCCTCAAGACCCTTCAGAACAAAAAACATTGGAGACGAGAAGCAAGGCGATCCGAGCATCCTTACCCGAGACTCTTTCCCCGTGGTCGCAGCTCCTCCATCTGCGGCCGTCCCCTCTTCCACCGCGGTCGCGAATCACCGACCCGCGGCCAAACCACCTTTCGCCTCGGTCGCGCCACCTCTGCCTGCGGCCAACCCGTGTTTTGCTATTTCCCCGACAGTTTGTGATCTTGCCACACCTCTACGAGCAAACCGTCTTCACCTAGGATGTTTGACCTTAACCACCACTTCAGATCATGAGGAACCATTCCCCCTTAAGCTCCAATATCTCCAATTATGCTCCAAGCTCCAATTTTGTTTATTACAGTTAGAACAGACGGTTTTCTATTAAAGTTTTATTTTTTGTAGTTTCAGCTTCCAAATAAATAAAAAAACACAAAAAATCAAAAAAATGAAAAGACAGAAAGATGGAAACACGGTTCAAAACTGCTCGGTCCAGCACGAACCGCGAGGAAAGACTTGGCCACAAAAAAAGCCCGGCCGCGGGTGCAGCACCCCGAACTGCGGTCAGCCTTCCCTTCGCTGTGGTCGCGATCAACCGACTTGCGGCGAACCTTCACTCGGCCGCGGTCGCATCCCTTCGACCTGCGGCCAACTCCCTGTCGTTTACAATCGAGTTCCCTTAATCCGCAAACGATCCCCATCTATTCCCGATCATCCCCAATCCCATTCCAAATCAACACAACACCAATTTCCATACCCTGTCCACCACCATTCCATTCCCACATCTATTCCCCAACACTTCCAGGTAAGTTTTCTTTTTCCCGTAAACTTTTTCAATTATTACATACTCTATTTCTCGTCCTTGTTCATGTCAGGACCTAATGCATCAAATGATGTATCATGAGGCAAGGATTTGGTGTGGCGTAGAATCTGACGTGGCAAGTGGCTTGCTGAGCTGGACGAAGTTGCACAAATATTAAATATTTGCTGCAACAGATTTGGTAAGTATATAAAGTTGGGGAGCAAGTTGTATCTACCCGAGATCGCGTGAGGATCTTAGGTTCTAGGGTTAAGCGGTTGTTATAAATACCAAGAGTCAGACTCATGAAGATTCATACATGCCTATGGTATTGTCGAGAGACGCACACATGTGTGTGTGGCGTCCTCCCACCAGATAGACGAGATGTTAGGATCTATAAGATATGTTGCTGGTAGTCCTATGGAAACCGCAACCGTTGTCGGAGATGATACCGGTGAACTCGTGCTGCTAGTGGTAGTCAAGCATGTGTGCTTGATACCGTTTCTATTATCCATGTATAAAAGAGTGGTATATCAAAGTAAGTGTACTTGAAAACGTTTGTAATTGTAATTTCTTTCTTGTTTTAGTGCATTTGTTTCTGGACTAGGTATGGGGATGTAGGGAGAATCGATCCTCGTGACAAAAAAAAACTTATTTTACTTCTTGTATTTACTTGCTTATTATGTTTCTTATCGCTCAAACATATAAAGTTAGCATGAATCTAAACTTACGGTCAGAACTAAATATGTCGGCATCCCGATGTATGGGCATATAGAATACATGAAGAACGGAAACCAAGTATCATTTTGTATTTAAATATGTTCGAACACAACTTTGCCACGATGGAAATAATGTCACAGATTCATCATATTTTTAAATGGAACTTATAATCCTTATTAAAATCATGTTGTTTAATAAAAAATACAACAAAACTCTCAAATAGTATACTAAGTTACCAACCTTCTTGACTGATTAGCAAAGAAAAGTGCCAAGACTGTGAGAATCAAATCACAAAATAGACTATAGAATTTGAAATATTTTCAAAATGACCTTACATAAAAAATTGAAAAAATAATGGGTAGGCCTGGGCATTTGGTACTTTTGAGTTATTCGATTCGGTTTATTCTTTTTTTTGTTTTTTTGTTTTGAGTTGAGAAAAGTCCATCCGAAGTAAACCGAACAAATATTCAGTTCGGAAGTCGGTTCGTTCGGTTCAGTTATGGGTATACAAGTTATTTGTCCGAAATTGATATTTCCATATAATTTGAATAATATAGGCCATAGTTAGATATTAATTTTTTTTTGTCTTCAAACTATTTTATTAGATAATAAGTTATAACTTACAATAGAGTGTTCCATGATACAACATAGTTCTGAAAATTACATCTTGCATTTTTAGCAAGTTCATCAGCTACATGATTTACCTCTCTTTTGATTTGCAAGTTTTTCCCAATGTGGCTACTCTGGGCGGAAAGGTGATCTTAAAGCAAAGTGTATAACTGATGTGGTGGGGATTTAACTAACAAGTTTTACCCTTAAGAAAATGTGCAAGTGCACAATAAACGCAATAGTATTTAAGGGATCAAATCCACAGAGATTTAAGTGCCCGAAGATTTCTATCGATTTCTAAGTTGTGTATAGACCTAATAAATTTAAAGGGGATTTTGTGTGTCACGATTTTGTAGCTAGGAATTTAAAGTAAACCAAGAAAGTAAATAAGAAAGCAAGTAAGCTAAGCAAATAATTAAAACGAGGTTGTAAACAATTTAACGAAACGTTGGGCAATCGGGAACTCTCTAGGTATCACGGTCGATTATCAAAAGAAATTTGCTAGGACTTTTAATGCGACTTTTGTCGTCTTTTTGTTCTTAAACTTGGAACTCTATAGTGTGTGTAGCCTACTCTCCTACACACCAATAATGTATATACTTGACCGGTAGCTTTTGTCTCCGGTCGCGCATAAAGTTATGATGAAAAAACAAGTTCGTTAACGCTCACAACCCCTCTACAAGTATACTTTCGTATCTTGTAACTATTATTAGGGTTTTAGATTAGGATATCGATTATGGTTCTTTGTTCTATCCTTATTTTTAATGCATGTTTGCTTGATTAGCTACTTTGCAACTGAGCTTAGGTATTTCTAGAACTACGAAAGTACTGGATCTATATGCTTGACCTAGGGTAGACGAGCAAAACCGTTACAAGATACAAAAGTATACTTGTAGAGGAGTTGTGATGTGATCATGGAAAGCATCAAGGAGGAGCAGCTTGAACCGGAGCATGTTGCTGAGCTTGAACATGTTGGAAAGCTTGTAGCCGAGGGGAAGATGCTTGATCCAGCTGGTTCGATGATAGGAGCTAAGGCTAAGAGATTCAAAAAGGTCTTAGGAAAGTTATTTCATCAAGTTGGACTCGACCAGATCTCTTGGGCCAGGATGAAGAAGATGTCATTCAAATCTCATTGGTTTGAATACAGGCCCAAGAAGATTAACAAATGGGCAAGTGATTTATTTGTGCTCTTTTTCCCTCCTCTTTGGTTTTCTCCAAATGGATTTTCCAAAGAGAGGTTTTTAATGAGGCAAATGGATCACTTCCAAATAACCCATTTGTTGATCAAAGCCCATGAAGAAGCAAGTGCAAATCTCGACCAAGAAGGGCAAGAGTCATAATTTTCATGTTCAAACTTAGTTTTAATGCTTGATTTTCCAATGCTCTTTCTCTCTCCCTCATGCAGACTTTGTTGCTCTCTATTTAAACTCTTTGTAACTCATTGTCAAAATTTATCTAGTCTTTTTATCAAAAACCTTTCTAAAGTTTCTAGATCACTTGTTGGTGAGTCATATCCAGCAAAACTTTCGATCTCTTTTGGTGTGTAACATCCAAGAGAATTGGATTGGAATATCAAGGGCCTTCCGCAACCCTTGTGAGACTTATCGATCCGCATCCCTTGTCATGAGAGCTTCTGGTTCTTTTGCAGCAAGGCCTATCCGAATCCTTTACCCAGACCTTAGAGTGACGATTCAAGGGAGATTCTTATCAAGTAGTATCAGAGCACCACTCTGAAAATTGGGTAATATCGTTCTATCTATCATCATCTATTCATTTTCTTTTCTCATACAGTTCTGTTCGATCTAGGTCTAAGTTGTGGCTTTTTAGATTCTGTTCGTATTAGATCTAGGTTCTGGTAAAAAAAATTTCATCTTAGTGACTCTTCAGATTCATGTTCGTGTTAGATCTATCACTAAGGCTGTCGAAAATTTTATTCTGATCGTTTAGAACGCTAGATGAGTTAATTATTTGTGAGGACTAGTTATTGGTGATTTGTATGTTGATGTCTTTTCAGGTCAAGATGTCAAACAACAGAGAGAATCTGTTCTACACAAGGTGCCATGTACAAGGCAAGGTGTGCGGCCTCATAATCGATGAAGGGAGTTGTACCAATGTGGCAAGTGAATATATTGTCAAGAAGCTTGGACTGACAGTGAAGAAGCACCCATGGCTCAATGACGATTACAAATTGATAGTGAGCAGCAAAGTGATGGTTCATATAACCATTGGCAAGTACGAGGATGAGATTATGTGTGATGTCCTACCAATGGAAACATGTCACATCCTTCTTGGGAGACCATGGCAGTACGATCGTAGAGCGATCCATGACAGTCTCAAAAACCGATATTCGTTTAAGTACAAATGAGGGAAGACTACTCTGGTTCCAATGACCCCACATGAGATTCATCAAGATCAACTGATTCTAAAGCAAAGAGTAAAACAGGTTGTAAGTGAATCTCTAAAACCTTCATCACCAAAAAGAAAAGAAAGATCTAATGATTGATTCTAAAGAAACTCCTACGAGTTTATCTAACCTTGCACCGGAGCTACCAAATCCGAGTGAAAAGTCTTTTCTTTTGCAGGAATGTAAGGACACATTCCATGGAGATGATCCAAAGGAGCTACCACCCATCTGTGGAGGAGAAAATCAACACAAAACATGTAGAGAGGAAACGATCGATCGATCCTTTACTCGATCGATCGATCCAAAGGGGTCGGACAAAGAAAAACAAAAACGACCGATCGACCCACCCAATGATCGATCGATCCACAACTTTTGGGCAAACATGAAGAAAGTCGACCGATCGATCCTACAACAGATCGATCGATCCTTTGGTCCCGAACACAAAACGGTGAACTACTTGGAACGACTGAGGGATGAGCTAAACCAACGAATTTCCACTGAGGAAAAAGACTTTCACCGACCAAGTGAACCTTTTGGAGATTCTGGTCGAGACAAAAATCAGGTTGGTCGAGTAGTTTCCAAATTCCCCATTGAAACTCCACCCGAAGTCCTTACCTTCGAGATGAAGCCTATTGAACGAAAGGAGCATCCAAATGACCAAATCTATTCAGAGGGAGGTAAGTTTCCTCAACCAAGTGCATATTTTAGTACTAATGATCATGGTATTTTGCTGTTAGGTCATACAGATTATGAGTTGGTTCACAAACCACAAACCGGACCCGAGGATGACCAAATAGGACAAGGAGACAGAACGAGGGCTGAGGGACTGATGAAACTACAAAACAGTGATCAATCTGACTTTAAGAACTCTAGGAAGCACGAACCGTTTTAGATCCGAGCACTGATCATTTACAAAACATACAAGAAATGCTTGCAAGGAGCAAACATTGAGGTAAATTCTTGTGACATCCGAAACAAGCAAGGTAATGAATTTATCGTAGCTGATGCATTGTCTCCACGGTATGTTCTATTTTCTACTCTTGATATTAAATTGCTAGATGTGTATCAGTCTTGTGAGAAATTTGTCCTTGGAAAGTTCTTTAAACAAAAAGGTTTTCTATTTGATTAGAATAAACTATATGAAACATAGTTTTAGGTGTTCTAAGTGAAACTCTGTTTACTAAATTGAAGAGCATACCTTTTGCACTTGTATTTATTGTGTTTCTAGTCTTTGCTGTGAGTGCACATGATATACAGGTTGAAGGAATGAAATTTTATGCACAAGAAACGTGGCTCTACCATGTTTGGCTTAAGAAATTTTTTGTTCAAGTTGTTTTTGAATCAATGGAGCGTTTGCAAAACAAGCAGCATCAAAAGCAAGCAAACAAAGAGGAGAGTAACGTGATCTATGAGCCTGGTTTTCGGTTTAGGATTCGTAAGAGGAAGCAACATTTTCCAGCACAAAGGATGTCCAAACTGATGCCAAGAGGAGGCTGTTCATTCCGAGTAATAGAACAGATCAATGCTTACAAAATTTGTTTGCAAGGTGAGTATATTTTGACTTCAAGCTTCAGCATTTCTAACTTGGTTCTTTTCCTTGCAGATAGTCCTAATTTGAGGACAAATCTTTTTCAAGTGGGAGAGGATGATGTGATCATGGAAAGCATCAAGGAGGAGCAGCTTGAACCGGAGCATGTTGTTGAGCTTGAACTTGTTGGAAAGCTTGTAGCCGAGGGGAAGATGCTTGATCCAGCTGGTTCGATGATAGGAGCTAAGGCTAAGAGAATCAAAAAGGTCTTAGAGAAGTTATTTCATCAAGTTGGACTCGACCAGTTCTCTTGGGCCAGGATGGAGAATATGTCATTCAAATCTCATTGATTTGAATACAGGCCCAAGAAGATTAACAAATGGGCAAGTGATTTCTTTGTGCTATTTTTCTCTCCTCTTTGGTTTTCTCCCAATGGGTTTTCCAAAAAAAGGTTTTTAATGAGACAAATGGATCACTTTCAAATAACCCATTTGTTGATCAAAGCCCATGAAGAAGCAAGTGCAAATCTCGACCAAGAAGGGCAAGAGTCATAAATTTCATGTTCAAACTTAGTTTTAATGCTTGTTTTTCCAATGCTCTTTCTCTTTCACTCATGCAGACTTTGTTGCTTTCTATTTAAACTCTTTGTAACTCATTGTCAAAATTTATCTAGTCTTTTTATCAAAAACCTTTCTAAAGTTTCTATATCACTTGTTGGTGAGTCATATCCAGCAAAACCTTCGATCTCTTTTGGTGTGTAATATCCAAGAGAATCGGATTGGAATATCAAGGGCCTTCCGCAACCCTTGTGAGACCTATCGATCCACATCCCTTGTCATGAGAGCTGCTGGTTCTTTTGCAGCAAGGCCTATCCAAATACTTTACCCAGACCTTAGAGTGACGATTCAAGGGAGATTCTTATCAGGTTGTGAGCGTTAACGAACTTGCTTGTTCATCATAACTTTTTGCGCGGTCAGAGACGAAATCTATTGGTCGAGTATATAAGTTATCGGTGTGTAGGATGTACGAGAGTAGGCTACACACACTATCGTGTTCCAAGTTCAAGAACCAAAAGACGACAAAAGTCGCATTAAAAATCCTAGCAAATTTCTTATGATAATCGACCGTGATCCCTAGAGAGTTCCCGATTGCCCAACGATTTGTTTAATTGTTTACAATCTTGCTTTGCTTACTAGTTTATTTACTTGCTTGCTTTCTTATTTTCTCGTTTAGTTTATTTAATTTTCTAGCTACAAAATCGTGACATACCAAAAACCTTATTTTTCGTTTTAGACTTCCTTACTAACTCTCTTTCTAAGGTCTCATAGAAAAGCATTCCCTCCATGTGGATCGATACCTAAAGTCCTACAACGCACATATGTGCACTTGCAGACGTTAGGTTTTACAAAATTAAAACCTGAAGTTATGATTAAAAATCTGACCGCATCAGGGACGTTTAGGGTTTAACTTGGAAAGACGAAATTGGCCTCGAGGATGAAACGAGCTTGATTTGGCCGCACAGCGAGTGGCCGCGGGTGCGTGGTCTCGACCCGCGGTGAAATGCTCGTTGGCCGAGGGTGGCTCTCTCCTGATTGCGGTAGAACGCCGGTTGGCCGCGAGTGCAACTTCTCTGCCCGTGGTGAATCTGGCTTCAAGGCAGGTTCGTATGCTTTTAGTGCTTCGAATATATGTGAAGATCCAACCATTGGAATGTCTCCAAACCAACATAATTTGAAAGCTGGTTGTGTCTTCTTTGTTTTGTCCGAATTTGGGGATGATCGGATAGTTAGAAGGTCTTCTTTGATTGCAAGAGTTTTGAAGGTCTAAGTTTATCCAAAAACGTACTTTTGTTCCGAAATGCACTCTTTTATCCCAAGTTATCTGAAATGTCTTCCAAGACTCTAAAACATGGAAATCACTAGAAAACCATTGAAAACGAAGTTAAAACACCTGCAAAAGATATTAGAGTGATCCATAAAAATGGTCAAAAACCGGTGTTTTCAACTCCCCCAGACTTAGATCTTTGTTTGTCCTCAAACAAAACAAAAATCTGTCATTGGAAAGAAGTTTTCGAAAACGTAGGAACTAACATAATGCATCAATCAAGACTTAGTCTAGAAAATTCTCACCAAAGTACTACAACGCTAGTCCACGGTATCCATTATGCGAAAATCTAAACACTTCAACCCTAACTTTCAGTCAACTAGCTCTTAACATTCATTAAAGGTTGCGTGGTTCTCATAAAAGCGTACTAACCAAGACAATCGAGGCTAGGCATTAAAAGCTTTTAGAGGTGAGAGGAGGAGCCGACCACATATGATTAAGTGTACTCACTCTTTGGCGAATTTATATTCCGACCGTTTCAAGGCCGTCGGAAATTGGTCGGAAAATTCCGACCGTTTCAAGGCCGTCGGAAATCGGTGGGTAATTTCCGACCGAACTACTTTCTGTAGTTTGGTCTTGATAAATGTAGAAGTAACAAATTAAAACTACTTTCTGTGAAATGTTTTTAAGAATCAAACATTTTGAACTTTTTAATTGAAACCCTAATCAAACACATAAGTGTTCTTAGATGTTCTATTTGTTTTTATGAAAGCTTGAACTCGTTGTTAGATCGATTGTTACAAAATCCGTAATAACATGTTTTGTTTAATTTTAATAGGTTTTCCTTATTACTAAGTAACAGTAATGGCTATACCCTAAAACCGTCGGAAATTTCGGAGGGCTTTCCGACGGACTTTGATATTTTATGGTTTTACACTAAAAAAATACTAAGTAAAACCCATATAATATCAAGGTCCTTCGGAAATCCCTCGGAAATTTCCGAGGGAGTTCCGACGAATACAAATATTTTTCAAGATAAGACTGTGTTGACTGGCCAATGAGAAAGCATGCAATTTCTAGGTCCGTCGAAAATCCCTCGGAAATTTCCGAGGGATTTCCGACGGATCCTGAAATTTACCCGCGAATTTAAACCGCCAAACGAAAATTTGCCCAAAATCGAGGCGGTTAATTAAATTTGATTTCCGACGGATTCCCGAGGGAAATGGTCCGTCGGAAACCTTTATAAATATCGAATCGATCTTATTCTCTGATCTTCAAAATTCTCTCAACTCTCTTGATCTTCTCTCCTCGATCCCATCTCTCTTCTTCTCTTCTTCCTTACTCTCTTTTTTTCTTCTTCTTTTCTTATTCTCTCTTTTTATTTTCTTCCCACCGGAGCTCGCCCACCGTCGCCGCCGCCGCCGCCGCCCACCGCAGCCCACGGCCCACAAATGTAAGTCACAATTGTTTTTTGTTTTGTTGTTAGATTAGGTTGTGGAATTTGTGGAATTAGATTAGGTTGTTAGATTGTTAATTAAATTAGGTTGTTAGATTAGGTCGATTATGTTGAATTTATGGATTTGTTGTGTGTGGATTATGTTGAATTTGTGATTAATTTTAGATTAGATTTTGTTGAAATTTTTAGAATTATTAGATTTAATTAGGTTGTTATATTTTTCTGAATTTGTGATTATATTTATAAATATAATTTATAAAAAACATTTTTTGATGATATATTTATNGGAAGAGAAGCAGGGCAATGAAAATTGAAAACGAAGATGCACCGACTATTCTTGATGTAAATCTTATCCGCCACAGCTAATCAGCCAATGACCCGCCTCAAGCCCCGAATTCATCATCCTGTAAACCGTTGTTGGTGTCCATAGACGACAACGTTAGAGACCGGATTATTGATTGACTTAGGCATGACCAAATCTGAAAATCTCGAATCGGAAAAAGAAGTTGAGAAATCTCGCGAGAAAGACGAGAAATTGAACTAGTCCGATGATGACGAGAAATCCGGCGACAGAATATAGGGATCGAAGTCCAGGAGAAAAGGGAAAACGCTCGGCCTCAACGAGAGAGAATATATATTTGCAATGTGGCTTTTCTTTTTGATAGTGTGGTTTATTAACAAAGAGGGATAGTTGAGTCTTTTTCACTTTTAATGAATGCTAGTTTTTGGATTTTCACCTTTGGGTGCTAAATTATTGAACTTTAAGTTTTTTGGTGATATTTTGTAAAATTGCCCTTTTATAAAATTCTATTTATAAATATATTTTCCAAAAACGTTTTTTTATAAAAAAAAATTTATAAATATAATTACAAATTCAAAAAAAATTAACAACTTAATTAACCTAATTAAATATAATAATTATAAAAATTTCATCAAAATCTAATCTAAAATCTGATCACAAATTCAACCAACCTAATTACAATCACAAATAAAATCTAACAACCTAATTAATAATCTAACAACCTAATCTAATTCCACAAAATATAAATAAAATCTAACAACCTAATTAACAATCTAACAAAAAAACAAAGGTTAAGAGTGCTTACATTTCGGCTGCAGCGGCGGCGGAGAGGCGGCGTAGAAAGAGGAGAAGAGAGGACGAGAGAAGAAGAGAGAGGAGAGGACAGGAGAGGAGAGGAAGAGAGAAAAAGAGAGAAGAAGAAGAGGGTTTCACGGAGAGGAGAGGAGAGGAGAGGAAGAGGAAGAGGAAGAGAGAAGTAGAGAGAAGAAGACAGAAGAAATTGAAAGAGAAGAAGAAGGATCGCAAATATATGATTACAGATTTCCAACGGACGCTTTCCCTCGGGATTCCGTCAGAAATCGAATTAATTAACCGCCTTAATTTTCGATTAATTTTCGTTTGGTGGTTTAAATTCGCGAATAAATTTCAGGATTTCCGAGGGATTTCCGACAGACCTTGAAATTGCATGCATTCTCATTGGGCAGTCAACACGGTCTTATCTTGAAAAATATATGAATCCCTCGGAAATTTCCGAGGGGTTTTGAAGTTTTTCACTTGGCATTTTTTCGAGTGTAAAACCATAAAATATCAAGGTCCTTCGGAAATCCCTCGGAAATTTCCGATGGTTTAAGGGTATAGGGTTTAGTTTTTGAAGATTTCATAATAAATTAGTGTTTAATAGCCATTATTGTTACTTAGTAATAAGGAAAACCTTTCAAAACAAAAAAAAAAACATGTTATTCTGGATTTTGTAAAAATCGATCTAACAACGAGTTCAAGCTTTCATTAAAACACATAGAACATCTAAGAACACTGATGTGTTTGACTAGAGTTTAATTTAAAAAATACAAAATGTTTGATTCTTAAAATTTTTTAACATAAAGTAGTTTTAATTTGTTACTTCTACATTTATCAAAAACAAATATGTTCAAAATCCGGCAAATTTGAGGATTATTACCCTATTTCTGAGGGATTTCTGACAGATTTAGTTTAAGCACATCTTGATCGGTTGGGGATCGGTTTCAAACCGATCCCACTTGTTAGTTTCTCCCATCGATCCAGTTTTAGCCAGGAATTCTAAATTCCCGGCTAAAACTGGATCCGTACTGACATCCCCCCGACTAAAACAAAATCCCCCGGCTAAAATGAATCCATCAGAAATTTCCAAAGGATTTATGATGGATTCAGTTATAGCACATCTTGATCAGTTTGGGGATCGGTTTCAAAGCGATCCCACTTGTTAGTTTCTCCCATCGATCCAGTTTTAGCCGGGGATTCTAAATTTCCGAGGGATTTCCGAGGAAATTTAGAATCCCCGGCTAAAACCGGAACCATATTGACATCCCCCCGACTAAAACTGAATCCCCCAGCTAAAACTGAACCCGTCGTAAATCCCTCGAAAATTTCCGAGGGATTTCCGACGGATTCATATATATTCCCGGGATTTCCATTCTAACGTGGAAAAACTTTATCAAAATGGCAAGTATATTGAAATTGAAAAACATAATATAATAATTCAAAAAAAAATTTATCAAACTCTGTTTCGAAATATATAAAAAAATACATAAAGAAATAAAATTTATTACATAATTAATTATTCCGAGTCCGATGATGAATAATCTGACGTAGCTGAATCGGAATCCTCGTCAAATTCGCCGATTTCTTCCTCAGAATCCTCAAATACCTCGTAATCCCCGTCCATGGTGAAATCAACTTCAAGAGAATGCTCGATCGAACCTAAGTTACCAATTGCGTTTTCCTGCAAAGGGTCATGCTCGGAAACACCATAAACTCTTCCCCTTGGGTGTATCGACGTAACAGTAATCCAAGGGTCTTGCTTGTTCCTAACCCAGGGGTATCGAATGTAGGAAACCTGATCCGCTTGTGAAGCAAGAATGAAAAGATCGTATTTATGAAGTCGCCTTCGAGAGTGGACAGATGTAACACCAAATGCGTCCTGACGTAGACCTTCCCATTGGGTGTATCGACGTAATAGTAATCCAAGGGTCTTGCTTGTTCCTAACCTGGGGGTATCGAATGTAGGAAACCTGATCCGCTTGTGAAGCAAGAATAAAAAGATCGTATTTATGAAGTTGCCTTCGAGAGTGGACAGATGTAACACCAAATGCGTCCTGACGTAGGACTTCCACTGGATTATACCAATCGCAGTAGAACGCAATGCACCTCAAGTCGATCATTCCCGGACAATGAACCTCCAATATTTCGCGAAGGACACCGTAGTAGACAACTTCTCCAGATTGAGACGATATACCAGAATTACAAGTTGTCTTTGAGCTTCCTTCCCGATGAGCCTTAAAGCATAGCCTCGGGTGCAATACATCGGATAAAACTTTGCAATAAACGTCGGGACTTTCACCATCTCAACTAACCACGTCGGAAACGATTCCCCTTGTGCAATCATCTGGCCAACCTGTAAAAATTGCATGTGGACAATAATCAACACAATGTTTATATAAGGAAGTAAAATTTAATTATATAATAAAGCATCGTTTAACACTTACATAATATTTCAACCAAGCACCAAAGTCATCTTGTTTAACGACATCAAGCTCATCCTCTGTGTAATTTGGATACCAAGCGTGTATTTGGGCCATGAAGTTCCTGTGCATGAACAAATGCATTAGAAAATAGCATTAGTAAAGTTTGTTAACTACTTAAAAAAATATTAGTTACCTCTCATATTCCAAAACGTCGTCGCAGTTTGTTAGAATATATATATGCAAGTGCCTTTGCTCCTCTAATAGTCGCCGATTCTTGCCTTTTCCACTTACTCGTCCAATCTGAGTAAATACATCGGGGATATAGACAGGATAAATAGTTATTTTCCCTCCATCATCATGCCGTGCGAGGCGTCTACTTTGTTTGGACTTGCGCTGGAAAGTAGTAGCCGGCAAAGTTGGAAGTTTCTTCATTAATGCTCTACACGACAATAGAACCCTCGACTCTAGCAAGATTTTTCAACTTCTTCTTTAGGTGGAATATATACCACTCAAGAGGGTACATCCATCGGTATTGAACCGGCCCACCAAGTGCTGCTTCTCGAGGGAGATGTATAGGAAGATGTTCCATAACATCAAAAAGGCAGGAGGAAATATTTTCTCGAGGTTGCAAAGGAGAACCGGTATGTTTTCCCCCAGATTTCGGATACCGGCTGATGTAAGTGATCTCGTGCATAGATCCCGGAAGAAAGCACCGATCCCTGCATATATTGTAGACATACAAAATTAAAAAACTCCAGATTAACAAATAAAAATATGGTAACATACCTGCAATAGCTCCATAGACGTTTCTAGGAAGAAAACCTTCAAATGCAAATGGAAGGAGGCGCTGCATGACAACATGACAATCATGACTCTTCATCCCAGAAAACTTCGCTTCTGAACTATCAACGCAATTACGAAGGTTAGATGCGTCTCCGCCTAGGAATTTGACACTATGCTTAATCCAATCGAAGAACTCCTCCTTTGAAGTCGCATCCAACCGGAAATCAGGGGGCAGTGATTTTCTGTTCGCCATTACATGCAACTCCTTATGTAAACAAATATCTGGCAAGTCCAATTTGACATTCAATTATCTTTCGTATTTTCTTGCACATTTAGAACAGTGTTCATGATGTTGTCGAAAAAGTTATTTTCAATGTGCATAACATCTAGATTATGGCGCATCAAATGGTCTTTCTAATATGGCAAATCCCAGAAAATACTCTTCTTGTGACAATTGTGCTACTTGCCACAACCGTCAACGGGATAATGCCCATTATCCCTGCATGAAATTGTCCTCTCAGCACCAAAATCTTTCAACTGAGTTATAATATAATTCTCATCTAACTCATGAGGTGGACCATCAAAAACGTTTTTGTTATTTCTAAACAATGTTGTGCTCCGACGATATGGATAATCATGCGGTAGAAATCGTCGATGACAATCAAACCAAGAGGTCTTTCGTCCGTGCTTCAATTGGAACGCATCACTGTTATCTTGANAGAACAGTGTTCATGATGTTGTCGAAAAAGTTATTTTCAATGTGCATAACATCTAGATTATGGCGCATCAAATGGTCTTTCTAATATGGCAAATCCCAGAAAATACTATTCTTGTGACAATTGTGCTACTTGCCACAACCGTCAACGGGATAATGCCCATTATCCCTGCATGAAATTGTCCTCTCAGCACCAAATCTGTCAACTGAGTTCTAATATAATTCTCATCTAACTCATGAGGTGGACCATCAAAAACGTTTTTGTTATTTCTAAACAATGTTGTGCTCCGACGATATGGATAATCATGCGGTAGAAATCGTCGATGACAATCAAACCAAGAGGTCTTTCGTCCGTGCTTCAATTGGAACGCATCACTGTTATCTTGACAATACGGACACGCCAACCTTCCATTTATGGACCATCCAGAAAGCATACCGTATGCTGGGAAATCACTTATGGTCCACATAAGTACCGCACGCATCATAAAATTCTGTTGCAGGGAAACATCGAACGCTTCAACACCATTTTTTCACAACATTCTCAACTCATAAATTAATGGCTGCAAGAAAATATCAAGGGATCTCTTAGGATGCTCTGGACCGGAGACGAGGATCGTGAGGAACAAAAACTCTCGTTTCATGCACAAAGTTGGCGGCAAATTGTAAGGTGTGACGATTACTGGCCACAACGAATATTGCCTCCCATGCTTTCCAAAAGGGTTGAATCCATACGTAGATAACCCGAGGTATACGTTCCTTGGCTCACACGCAAAACTAGGATAAACCTCTTGAAAATGTTTACATGCTTCTGCATATGAGGGATGTGCAATCTCTCCATCTGAGTTATGTTCTGCATGCCATCTCATAGGCCCTGCCGTGCGTTCGGATTGATATAACCTCTTCAACCTATCAGCTAGGGGCAAATACCACATCCGTTTATGTGGAACATGTACTCTGCCACATGTATCCTAATACCGAGGTTTGTGACAAAAGCAACACTTCAACCAATTTTCGTCTTTTTTCCAGTAGATCATACAGTTGTCGATGCACACATCTATCATCTGATACCGTAATCCAAGACCAGCTACAAGCTTCTGAATCTCGTAGTATGAAGCTGGTGAAATATTATCTTCAGGTAAGATATCTCTCACAAAATCAGCTATCGCATCAACACAATCCTCGGCTAAGTTGAAATCCGTCTTTATAGTCATCAACCTGCTTGCAGTCGATAGAGGCGATATTCCATCTCTACATCCTTTGTATAATGGCTGCTTAGACGCATCTATCATATCAAAAAACTTCCGCTCTTCTAAATTTGGTTCCTCTATCATGTTATCATCCTCAACATGCTACGATGCTATGTTTTCACGAAATGCATCATTTACAATCTGAACAGTAGCTGCGTTTACATCTACTTCCGGTGTTGGTTCCTCTAACCTACCCGAAGTACTACCAAACCTATCCGATGTGCTACCATAATATTGCACCATTGAATTAGTTTCTTCGTGGGTATACAAAATCTTGTAACCATGCATAAATCCACTCCTATATTAGTGCTTTCATACTTCCCTAACAGAGACTAATCTATGATTCCGACATTTAGTACAAGGACAATACATTTTACCGTATTCCGATGTCATTCGATTGTTTGACGCAAAATTCATGAACTCCTCCACACCTTGTGCGAACTCATCCGTCAATTCCCCCGTCGCGGGATCACACGGAGGTTTGTCCACACGATCGAAAATAAGACATTGTGTAAGTTTTTTTTGCTCTGTGTATGTTGTGAATGTTGTGAATGAGGGGGAGAAATATTTATAGAGAAATATTCAGCAATTTTCCGACCGATTTCTGATGGATTTTTAAATTTCAAACGGATATATAGCAATTCCCCATCGATTTCCGACGGCCCATCGGTCGGAATTTTCCGTTTCCGAGGGATTTCCGAGGGAATACCGGCGAATATAAATTCGTTTATAACAGTAATGATTATTCTTACATTTATTACAATATATATACAAAATTTACATTTATAATAGTATCTTTATATGGATTATCGTCAAAGTTTGAATAAGGACATTAAATATATTTATAAATACCATTTTATGATATTTATAGTTGCTAAGAACAACATAAATGAATTTGTGATAATCAAATATAATTCCTTTTTCAAATTCGTAATAATCACAAAATTAATGTCGTATATTGTATGTTCAAAATTTTAATGCACATGCCATATCTAATTGTAGAATATCTAAGTAGTTAAAATATATTTTTGGATTTCACCATAAAAACATACTTAATTAGATTTACTGTTTAGATTTATTGTTAAGATTATTCGAATTAAATATCTATATACTATTTAGATTTAGATTTATCGTTTCTGACCCCAAAAAAAAAAAAGATTTAGATTTCTCGTTAAGATTTTTGAATGATATTAATAGCATCGGAAATGGAATATCCTCTGTTTAACAAAAAAAATCAAATTAGTAAATTTTCAATTTCAATCTATGCAACCAAAATTTATATTAGTATCCAAATTTCTTTCTGTGACTAATCCTTAATTAAAATAAATCATTACTTAGAATTTATAAAATAAATCTATCATTTTGTTAATAAATTCTAATTTATTTTGTAATTTTTAAAATTTTATTTATTTTAATATTTCAATTCACATTTGTATTTTTTTCCTTTCATTTTGATAAATATTATTATTATTTATATTCTCCTTTGTAATAGTTAATTATCTTAAAATATATTTTTCAAAATATATAAAGTAGTATCGATTGACTAAAACTAAAATATAATCCCATTCAAGTATTATTAATTACGTAATTGTTAAATTTTGCCGAATATATGGAATGTTTTGCTTAAAGTTTTTTCTTTTTAAAAGTTTTTAAAATTAGTTAATTGAATAATAGTGTTTGGAAGTAGGGATAGCAAGAAAAATGGAAAAACTTCTTATTATATTACTAAATTCTCAAATTAATGAGGTGCTGACACATAATCAAATTAATTAGTTGTCATTAACAAATGTGTTTGGCAATAGAGATAGTATGATAAAAAATAAATAAATTAATAAATCAGTCAAATGCTAAATTAAATTGTGGTGTTGTCATGTGTACTTTTGTGTTTTTTCTTTAATATACTTTAGAAGACTAAAGCGTTAAAAAAAACTATTCATATTTCTTTTATTATTAAGAGCCAATTAAAATATGGAATAACCAAGGAAGATACAATCATACACAAGGGTTTTCAGAGATCTCACATTCTTCCTTTTTTCGTTCAATTTAGATTTCAACTGTATGTTTTCTGTTTCTCGTTTGATTGGTTAGATGTTATTTTAGTTTCCTAGAAATAAGTCATTATACGATTAGTTTGTGAAACAAATAAAAATGAAACAATGACAAGTAGGAGATAAAACAAAACAGACTCGTTGCTCCTCCGACTATATAGCTTTCCAAGCTACGGTTTACGGGATTTGGAAGGAAAGGAATGGTCGTCGACACAACAAACCATTCCACACGGCTCTGACGCTTACATACGGCATTGATAAAATCATCAAAAACCGTATCCAGTCGCTTTATCCTCCTCGAAATGACGTTGGTAAAGAGATGATGCTTCGTTGGTCAGAGGGAACAAATATCCCAAACATCTAATTTCAATCTTATATTTTATCTCGATGTATTAGTAATAGCCATGTAATAACTCTTGCCGGATTTGACCTCGAAGCTTTGTTCCAAAGCTTTTGTATGTTTTTTTCTTTGTTGTCAAATAAATATTAAATTTAAAAAAAAAAAAAAAAAAAAACAAATAAAAATTAAATATCTCTCGAGATTGGGACCTTTCGAGATTATGATTCTATGATGAACTTGCAAAAAACTATTTACTATTTACAGTACTACATCTTTATATTATTATTTAAGAAGTCATTTAGGAAAATGAAATTTATT
Source organism: Eutrema heterophyllum (assembly GCA_002933915.1). Classification (NCBI taxonomy): domain Eukaryota; kingdom Viridiplantae; phylum Streptophyta; class Magnoliopsida; order Brassicales; family Brassicaceae; genus Eutrema; species Eutrema heterophyllum. Next base: position 150,096 of record PKMM01019903.1, read on the forward strand.
TTGTAAGTTATTACATATTATGCCATTACAAGTAAAAAAAGATAATTGAAATAGAAAATAATATCATTTGTCTTTTAGAATTATGATGAGAATATGGAAAGTATTTATTTCCCATTAAAAAAGGTTATTTACTTTTTAGTTTCTTAATTCTTATGATATTATTAAATAATAATCAATTTATACATATTCAAAGAAAATATATTCGAAATCTTACAATATTTTTCATTATGATTATCTCTATAATATTATCTAAGAATTCATTTAGGAAAATGAACTTTATTTGGTAAGTCATTACATATTATGCCATTACAAATAAGAAAATATAATTGAAATAGGAAATGATATAATTTTCTTTTAAAATTATTGATGAGAATATGGAAAGTATTTAATTCCCATTAAAAGTGTTATTTACTATTTAGTTTCTTAATTATTATAATATTATTAAATAATAATCAATCCATACATATTCAAAGAAAATATATTCGAGATCTTGCAATATTTTTCACTATGATTATTATATTTTATTTGAATATATATCAAAACAAAAGTTTGAAAAATATTTTACTAATTATATAAAGAGTTAGACATGAGAAAAATTGATTTTTTAAGAGTTTGTGGGCTGATCACAAAAACCATAGTCATTTAGTGGTGCATATTAAAGTTATGTTTTCACGATTATAGGTTTTTGCGGTTAACCCGAATAATATTTTAGTTCATTGCAAAACGGATTAAGTAGACATGTTAGTCCGGATTGACAGTTATATATATAATCATTAGTTAGACATATTATAAAATTTAGATAAATTTATTTTTTTATAAATTTCAAAACAATTTTTAAGAAAACCAGTCGTCTACATGACTACATATTGTTGTATATACTAATTTAGAATGTTACTTACGAAGGGAGCTTTAAATTTTTACTTTATTTATTTTGTTTAGTTGAGACTCACTTTATTTATTAAATATTGCAGTTGGTTTCACATGCTTTTATTATGGTTTTAACATATTCGTAGTGTCAAAACTCTTTTCATGTTACTTAGGCGAAAACATTGCAAATTGGAGAAAAATCAGATTTTCGGCTCAGAATCAAACCGTCAGAAGTTCAATTGCCAAAGAGGTTCTTCTCACCGCCTGATCGAGCCTAATTTTGGAGATATTCAAGAAGGACCAGCTACCTTTCCATTCCAACAGATTTGAGGACGATCCAACGGTTCAATCAAAAGATACACCAAGATCAAGACGTCCCAGCTGGCCACTCCCAGAAGCATTCCAGCCGCGGCCAAGAGGCAATTCAATTGCAGATTTTCGGCTCAGAGTCTAACCGTATGCCAAAGAGGTTCTTCAATTGTTCAATCCTCATGCAACTCTCTTTGTGTCTTATGTGTAGATATGTGCAAAAACGCCGGAGAGGGAAGAACGACATAGTTTTCAGTCACTAAAGACAGATAATACGCGATTGGTGGAAGTGAATTCAACAAAGGTAAGAGCTTGGTTATGCCTTGGAAAAACTCAAAATCATGGTAAATTTTCGTGCCCCTAAGACTCTATCTAATAAAGGCGTTTTCCCCTTTCAAAAAAAATAAAAAAATAAATCGAAAGGGAAAAGAAATAAAAACCTAAAAAGAGTCTAGGTTGGTCGAAATACTTATGAGGCATCCATGGTTCGTTTGTGAGAAGTCTGTCATTCCAAGCCCAAAGAAAAATCTAAGTCTGGGGGAATGACAGAAAACTTCTGTTTTTGGAGAAAGGAGGAAGTGCAACATTTTTACGCAAGAAGAAGTAACTGGAAGCTGTGGTTATCAATAGGTCCTCATCTCTTGCTGTTTTGCATAATATCTCGCACCCTCCGGTGAAATTATGGTAACCCGAAACACTTTTAACTTCACCTCTAAATGCCTTTAATACCTAGCCTCGATTGTCTTTGTTTAATCCTTTTGATGAGAAGTTCACTTTTGCACTTAATGAATTTAGAGAGCTAGTTGACCTGATTTTTTGATTTTGAAAGTTTATATTTCGTATGATGGATACCGTGGACTAGTGTTACGGAAACTTCTGGTGAGAATTTTCTAGGCTAGGTTGTGTTTGATGTAGTTCGATGGTTATGGTTTAGAAAGACGGTCTCCGAGATTCCTAGTTCCCTATGATTTTTGTTTGATCGTTTCCAAGCTTAATCTTTGTCTTGTTTGAGGACAAACAAAGTTTAAGTCTGGGGGTGTGATAACACCGTATTTTTACCCGTTTTACTATCTATTTAAAGAACACTTTAATATGTGTTTCACTTGATTTTACATGCTTTTATTATGGTTTTTGCATATTCGTAGTGTCAATACTCTTTTCAGGTTACTTAGGCGAAAGCATTGCAAATTGGAGAAAAACCAGATTTTCGGCTCAGAGTCAAACCGTCAGAAGTTCAATTGCCAAAGAGGTTCTTCTTACCGTCTGATCCAGCCCAATTTTGGAAATATTCAAGAAGGACCAGATACCTTTCCATTCCAACAGATTTGAGGACGATCCAACGGTTCAATCAAAAGATACATCAAGATCAAGACGTCCCAGCTGGCCACTCCCAGAAGCATCCCAGTCGCGACCAAGAGGCAATTCACCGCGGCCAGGAAGCCTCCACCCGCGGCCAAGGGAAGGTTCGCCGCGGCCAGACTCCATGGACCCGCGGCCAAGCCATTTTCGTCCCGTAAGCCCAATTTGCAAGGCTCGTTCAATTCCCGTCACTTAAAACCCTAAAGACCGACGAAAGCAAAAGAGAAGACCTATAAATATGCCTCTTAGAAGACCTAATTTTGTGTGCTTGCTTTTACACCATTTTTAGTTTTGTTTTGTTTTTTGCTTTTACTCTTAAACTCTCTTGTTCTTTACTTTTCGAGATTGGTGAAGAGGTTCTCACCGGACTTAGTTCTTAAACTCGTGAGGCTCCTTCATCAATCTCCTGCAATTTATTCAATCATGATTTTCATTCATCTATGTCCGAGTAGTTTCATTGTTGGGTTTAAAGGATTTATCAACGGGGAATTCTATGTTCGATAAGGATTTCACGAGATAAAACCCTAGCCGATTTCTAGAGCTCTTTCTTATGGATAGTTGTTAATGCTAAATCTAGCGTCATGAACTAGAGTGATTCATAGGTGTTAAGTACCACTAGCTGTTAATGCTGGATCTAAAAACACCCGAATCGTTATCCATAAGAGCGTGTGCATCGTAAGATTTCGAAAGTATACTTTCGGAGTGCCGTGAATTAAGAAGAATCAGTACGAACAACACAATTTTCCGCGCGGCCATAGACGAAAGCTTCTGGTCGAGTGTATAGATTGTTGGTGCGTAGGATGTACGAAAGTAGGTTACGCCGTTTATTCAGTTCAGTTCGTGGAGTTGAAATCGAGAAACAGTTACTAAGAGCTTAGGGACCGTGATTGAATCGAGCATACCCCTAGATATTCCTGTCGACCCAACACCGTTTTATCATAGTTTACAAATCGCTTTTCCCGTCTTATTTTTAAGCCATCGATTTTCATCTTCTCTTTACAAGCAATTTTCCGTTTTTACGTTCTTTACATTTTCGTGACAAAAACCCTTATAAAAACTTATTCTCTGTCTAAGGTCTCGCAGAACAGCTCTCTCTCCCTATGGATCGATACCTAAAGTATTACAATGCACGTCTGTGCACTTACAGAACCTTTAGGTTTATAAATTTAAAACCCATAGTTTCAGAGACGAATCAGACGCTATCACTCGACTAGATCAAACAAGATTTGGAAGTGATTTGGACAAGGTTTTTTGCGGAGTAAACTAGGTTTAGTATTTCGATTCTAAAGAGGGATTTTACAAGAACAAAAACAAAAACAAAGAATTGCTAAGTGTTTAAGTGTAGAGCTCGTTGCGGTAAAAAGTCGTTGTTTAAGGTCCCTTTTCTCTTTGCCCTCGTCCTTGTTTTATACTCCGAGATCGTCTTTGATTTTGATTCCTCTTCATCCCTTTGAATAAATAATTTGACCACATAATGGTCCCTTTGAGCAAGGAGTTGCTCTCCGAGCCCCCCTTTACTTTGTCCAATATAGGGTTGCTTCAAGATTTAGTAGCTGCACTTGACTTCGCAAGTTGCTTACGTACCCATTTCGGGATCAAGCCACTTCGTAGTTCGTTTGTCTCCCTTTATCACTCAGGGCATATGTTACTTAGCCATTTGATGACTTTTATATGCGCTTTAACCCGCAAAGTTAGGATCCTATTAGTGCTTTGAACGAACTGACTTCACCCTCCTTACGACCCCAACTCCTTATGGAGTCATCTTAACATATTGGTGATAAGTTGAAGGCACCGCCCTCATCAAATTCAGCCACGACGTTCCCAAAATAGCATTGTAGGGAACTTCATTATCCACTACGGCAAAATTGACCATTTTCATCACTCTGGCTGCTGACACCGGCAGTTCGATGGTTCCAGTTGAGGTCGCAGCATCTCCGCTGAAACATGTTAGTGTTGATCTCTAACCCCGAAGATCCAACTTCTCAATCACCATTTCTTTTAGGGTCTTCATCAATATGATATCAGCTGTACTTCCTGTATCAATCAAGATTCAGGAAACTTCAATATTAGCTCCAATATCAAGACTAACAGTTAGGATGTCACCCTCATGAGCTTCCTTATCGAAACGGTCTTTCTCGGATAAGAATATTTCCACTTCGGGAAATAGCCCCCACTGTTTTCTTTCTCAGTGTCAGCTCGCCGTTGATGCCTCTTCATTGATACAGTCATATCTCCGTAGAGTTTTGACCCTCCTATGATTAGGTTGATCCTCTTCTTCTTTTGACTGTGTTCTTGCTCAGCTGGTTCGGGCTCATCCAGATTTTTGTCTTTTGACTTCGCAAACCCTGGATGATCGATCTTGATTTTGCCAAGCTTTCCTTGTTCATACGTGTCAATGAGTACATCTTTCAACCTGTAACATTTCACAGTTGAATGTCCATACCGTTGGTGATAGTTGCAGTATGCTTCCTTATCCTTGCCCAATGTTTTGTCGGACCTCGGTGGTCGGTCATCACCGCTCCTTTTTTATTCTCTTTGAACCGCAAAGGCGTGCATTCCTCTGGATTGACTTCTGTCCTTATGCTCCTTCTTTCATTCCGAGTAGTTGGTATTCTAGAATACTAAGTTTGGTATTCTTGTATAGCTTTGCAAGTGCGAGGCATTCTTCTTTGGCTGTTGCAAAGCCTGCACCTCGGTGAAGTGCATCCTAAATTGTGGCCGGTGTATTGACCACCAAGTCATCTCTGAACTTGGATTCATGCCACAATCCCATCTTTAAGGCCGCCTGAGTTGTTTCGTCATGGACGACACGCATCCTGGCAATAACTTCATTCAACTTGGTGTGATATGACTGAAGTATATCACGAGGTCCCTGTGACAGGGTCCAGAGCTCCGCCCTTGAGGCGGTCTTTTGAATGAACATTGAGTATTTCTATAGAAAATTGACCGAGAGTTGGGAAAACTATCAATGGATCGTTCTCCCAATCTAGAGAACCATTCGAGAGCAGGCCCTGTAAGGTGCTCTGCAAAATGTTTACATGACCCGACATCTTTTTCATACTCATTAAACCGAGCCCTTCCGATTACGATCCTAAACGCGGTTAAGTGCATTTTAGGATATGCCTTTCCTTCATAGCAGGGAGCTTAAGCTTTTCCACATCTCAAATGGGTGTATTTTCAATCCGAATTGAAAATGGAGTCCGCTTAGTCTCTTCGGCCACACGATCGATCTCGAGAGCTGCGCTAGTAGCGTTACGGACTCGTGAATTTACATCATGTAATCCTTCTCTATTTTCAGCCAGCGCCCGATGAATATATTACAAACCTTTTGGATCCATATTCCTTCCATGATTATCGATGAACTGGTCGCGGTTTCTTGCCATTTGCCAACCAAATTGGCCATGTCCGTTCCTTTGGTTGAATTCCGGAGTCAAGACAGGTCTTTGATCTAGGTTTTGCTGGTGCGAATTAAGCAGATCAAAAAGTGGTGGTGGAGGAAAAGTCGAGGGATCTACCCTCTGAGGACCATGTTGGCCTTGTCCGTTCCTTCGCTCGGATTCCAGAGTCAAGATGGATCTTTGATCCCCCTCCTTCTAGCGCCAAACTGTTGTAGATGGAATTACAATGTTCAAAATTTGTAAATATGAATAAACGGAGAAATTTGGCTTATCATTAAGAAAAGAAGAACTAATGGGCTATCGAGCAATAAACAAAAAGTTTGTTGCTCGACGAGATCAAACAGGATTCGGAAGTGATTTGGACAAGGTTTTTGCAGAGTAAACTGGGTTTAGTATTTCGATTCTCAAAATAGATTTTACAAGAACAAGAACAAAAAATTACTAAGTGTTTAAGTGTAGAGCTAGTTGCGGTAAGAAGTCATTGTTTAAAGTCTCTTTGCTCTTTGCCCTCATCCTTGTTTTATACTTTGAGATCGTGTTTAACGTTACTGTTTACTCCGCCTGATTCGCCATGAATGGTCTTTAATTCAAAGGCTCCGACCGTTACATTCATGCACCTTAACTCACCAATTTGAATGATTTTTTGGTCTCGCTGGGATTGACTATTGGATTTGCATTTAATCATATATGACTGTAAACTTTCACGCGATGGGACTTTCAGCTCGGTTTGTCACATCGTTTGCTCTTTTGACTCCGTCTATATTATTCGACCTCGTCGGGCTATTTTACTTTTAGTTTATTGGACCTATTTTTACTGGGCATGGATTTTCACCCCGACATTTACTCTACAAAAAAATGGTTGTGTTACATCAACTAAATTACATCACAAAATTAAATAATATTATTTTGAATTACTTATTAATAAATGATATAAAATATATAGTTTAACATCAGTTATGATAATTGATGTCGTTATTAACTAATTTGACATCAATTCAATAGAATTGATACGAATCTCTATAAACTTATATCACTTTAACAATAGTGATACAAAAATGTGATTTCACATCAATTAAATAATCGATGTATTCACCCGTTTTTTTAGCGTTACTTAAAAAATGATACAAAATTTACATCACTAAAAAATGATACTAACAAAATTTCAATTGACACATATAATTATCGTTTATAAAAATAATCAATTTTTAATGAATTAAAATAAAATAACATATATTTAATTTATCAATGATCATTTCACGTGAATAAAATGAAACATAAATTATTATATATTTAATACAATCATAACCTTTTTTATCTGTCGTTGACATGTGATTTTATTCACCCATATAATAAACATTTATTCTTACATATATATATATATATGTGTGTGTGTGATATATGTATATAAATTAATAAAGATTATGGTAAATTTTTGTTAGTGAAACTATTCTTTTTAATATATATTAATAACGACTTCATAAGAAGTTTTATCCATTTTTTTATTAACAAAAAAATCTATCATTTTAATTATCTGTAAAAACTTGTTTTTTATATGCGTTAGAAATAGAAAGATTAATCTGGTGAGATAATAAACAAAATCTGAGATAATATTATTGTCCCACATCGGGAAGAAATGATGAAATATAGAAAATTATTCTCCTATATAACCCCATTACAAAGGATGAAATATAGAAAATTATTCTCCTATATAAAATAAATTAAAGCCCACCGACACTAAATAGTTTTATTACATATAAAATTTAAGTTAATTAGTAAAGTAGGAGTGTTATAGTTAGAACCATCCGAAACATATTTACATGCTTTTAAATAAAAAAATACAAAAATTATTATTATTATTTTTTAAAAACAAGAAAAAAGTACGAAAATTATTTATCATCTAATTGTAGTTATTTATGGATACAATTTTTACATCAATTATAAAAAGTGATCTAAATATTTGACATCAATTATTATAACCGTAACAAATATTAGCATTAATTATATTAATTGATGTAAAATTTAACATCACTTTTTTGCAATTGATACATATTAACATTGATTATAAGAATCGATGCCAAAATGTTAAAACTGATGTAAAATATTTGCATCACCACTTTCAGAGTCATTTATTTAAGTGATGCAAATTTTTTTTACATCATTTATAGCTAATACAAATATAAAAAATAAATGATGTAAAACACACTTTTTGTAGTGTTAGTTTTGTCATAAATCTCGCCGTAACGCCACCATTTTACTTTGTAATTTTAATATAAAAAACATTAAGTTTTGTTCTCTTCATAATCATTAATCAATGCCACTGACTTTAGATTTTTCTTTTTCCTTTTATTACGATTTTATTTAGGTTCATTTTGTCGGTAACTTTTTGTTTTTAACACTTACGAACAAATTATAAAAATAATTATAAGACAATTCAACAATGGACAATTCTCTCCGCTCCACAAGGATCCACGACCACAATGAACGGTTCTGCTTGCACTACACTGGAGATTTCCTGTAAGCGTACCTCCATTAATACGTAGAAATTGCATTCTCTGATAATCGAAACCCGGACCTCCTGATGTTGAAGCTTTAATGAACCATTTGATCAACCATTGGACGAAAGGGGCTTCCACGTCAGTAACTTCTTAGTGTGTTACTTTTGTGTGTTTTCATATTTTGTATTGTTTTCTCTATGTTCTCTTGGAATACTAAGGTTCTTGAATCATGATTGCGCACAAGATAAAATCTAAAAGATTAATTTGACTAGGGTTTGATTGGTTACGACTGTATGCTCTACGGTTTTTGCTGTAGAATTTAGGCTGTAGATTTTTGTGCTGTAACTTTAGGATTTGGGTTGTGACTTTTCAAAGTGNGTTGAAGCTTTAATGAACCATTTGATCAACCATTGGACGAAAGGGGCTTCCACGTCAGTAACTTCTTAGTGTGTTACTTTTGTGTGTTTTCAGATTTTGTATTGTTTTCTCTATGTTCTCTTGGAATACTAAGGTTCTTGAATCATGATTGCGCACAAGATAAAATCTAAAAGATTAATTTGACTAGGGTTTGATTGGTTACGACTGTATGCTCTCGAAAACGAAATACTAAACTCATTTTACTCTGCACTTCTTGTCTAAAAATCCACTTTGATCCATCTAAATCGTCTTGAGAATTCTAAGTTATTTCTCAAAAGCCTTTCAAATCTTTTATTATTAAAGATAACCCAAATTCTTTCAACAATTCTTATTTACAAATTTTGACAATAATATTTCCAACTACAACAATAATCCTACATAGTCGTTGTAATATCTAGTGGAGCGTGTACATATATTAGAAATAAATTATATTTATATATTTCTGCTTTCCAAAGCCAAAAAAATAAAATAAAAATTGGGTACGGCTCTGAGTTCCAAAAACTTACCTACAGCTTCTACACAGCTCTCACCAATCATATATATCATCAAAGGGAATTTGAATCTTCAAAAAATCTCATCTAAAAGAATTTCACATTTAAGTATATTGATAAAAACACATGGTTAACCCAGAATAATTTATGGTGAATAATCTTCTTAAAAAAAATTATTTATGATACAATACAAAAAGGGTTAAAAAAATAATTGAGATGGTAAGAGGATGGAATCATACAATAAGCTGCTCTAGAGCTCCCAAGTCGATTTTCCTAGGGTTTCGAGATCGACTCGCTTCCGCATAGATTTGTCTCCTCCGGGGTAGTTTCTCTCCCTCTGGTGACCTCAGTTCCTCCTTCAGTTCTTACGCTCCCCTAGCGTTGTCTCTTACAGCCCCATGCTGTCCGATTTCCGCTTCTCTTCGATAGTATATCGATCAAGCCCACTCAATATCGCTCTTCTGTCTTGCCCAAGCCTCCCTGATGAATCGACAATACACAAGGGAAGAAAAGGGCAAAGGAATAGTAATGCAATATCAAAAATAGTAAATCAAAGATCTTCAATACATGAATTTATTATTATGAGAATCTCATCCTCAAAATTTCACAAAAGCAAATGATTCTCATTCAATGTAAAATACTAAATTGGTGACAAGAAGACCATTATTTAATTTAGCTAATTATTCTCCATTTGTTTAAATTTAAATTAATTCTTTTAATGTATTTATTGTAAATATTATTTTGTAAGAGCTATAAAAAGCTCATTGTTCTCATTGTAAAGACACCACGAAATTTGATGATAAAAGTTTTCTTTACAAAAGTTCTTTCTTTTGTCTTGTTCAAATGAGTTTTTAGGTAGATTTCTTTAGATTTATTTGTTCGTTGCTTGTTATTTCTAATTTTGTGGGTTCATTCAGTGTGGATCATAGTCTAATGTTTGGATTCACATAGGCTTGATTCGTGATCTTATCAAAGGGAATTCCGCAACCCTTTGTGGCGATCCTCAACCCACCTTCAAGCTTGGCAACTTTGACATCTTGTGATCAATAAAATTTGGTAGATTACAATCTTATATCAAATAGTGGGATCTCACAGATTGATCTGAGACCAACCGATTAAGCTTTCAGATGAAGCAGACCCCAAACTCATTGAAGCAAAAAAGCTAACTCTCATTGGTAGGGTTCTAAACCCTGAGATGCAACGCATCAAAAACCTGTTGGGGTTTATGCCTCCGGTATGGCAGCTAGAAGGAAGGATTACAGGAAATGACCTTGGTAGAGACTAATCTAATTCCGATTTGAAACAGAAAAAGATCTTCTCTTGGTTAATAAAGAAGCCCCTTTTCACTTCAAAAGGTGGATGTTTGTCCTCCAACGATGGGAACTGATAATAGCTGAATCGTTTCCATCTAAAATCTCTTTCTGGATAAGAATCCATGGGATTCCTCCAGTGCTGTATGGAACGGAACCTTAAGACAATAGGCAGAGAGCTGGGTGATTATGTGGATCATGATGCGGCGAAGGAATTGATTCATGTCAAGATGAACAGTCTCCAGCACCTAGTCAAACAGAAAATCATTCAATTTCTGTCGGGACATGAAGCCGCAATCGAATTTGAGTATGTGAAACTTAAGAAACACTGTTTCCACTGCTTCTCACTCTCACATGAAGAGAAGACACATTCGTTAAAGAGAAAAGATCAAAACGCTCCATCTGATCGATCGGGTATTAACCAACAAAGAACTCTCCACCGCCTTGAGACGGATAGAAAACGTAATGACGACAAACAAGAAGCTAAAAGGCTTCCTCTGCCTCAGCCTCCTGCTCCTCGTAACCCTCTGAAACGCCAACTTGTATCGCTCCACCTAGATCTCCGATATGAGAATTAGAGTAAGAGGTACAATAGCAGAACAGACGTAAATTACCCTCCAAGGCATCATGAGGATCAATACACCTCGGAGACAAGAGAATAATCAAGAGAATACTCAAGAAACTATTCAAGCATAGAGTATTATCGCTGAGAAGAACAAGCTCGCAAAGTGAATTCTGCTGATCCTCGATACTCCACGAGCTCTAAACTGAACTCCAATCACCAGCATTCTGAATTCTGGGGCGTTGGATAGAGCTCTAGTCCCTACTTCTACAAATCGATCATACAGATTCTATGAGTTAGGTAGGGAGCGAGAGAGGCCGCAAAGCTCCAGATATGTCGCTATGATTAAAACTGGCCCATCCTCCAACAGCCCGAGATTGTCTAGATCTAAAGATAAAGATAGAGACAAAGAAAGAAGCAGAGCTTCTCTGCATTCGAACCATGAAGCACCTCCCATACATCAACAACAAGATGAATTGGAAACATCAGTAAACTCAAAATCCTGACGCTCTGCTCTAGATCGGATTGTTGAACCGATGTTCCATCAAGAACAAGCTCATATGATCGGGGAACCTAGCTTCTTAGACAACCTCCACGATGTAGAAGTCGATTATATGGAAAGAGAGGAGCAGGAAGAAGGAGAAGTTAGAGCTGCTGCTACAACAGAGGACCCCCTACGAGCAGATGGATCTTCCAAAATCAGGTCCCAAAGACAACGAACGAGGTCTGAAGCCCCCTCAGAAGCGATAATTCCGGATCTTCCACCTCTGAATGGTGAAAAAATTCTCATGAAGTTCCATCTTGGCTAAAAAAAAACTCCTCTTCGCACAGTCACGCCCTTCGGAAGAAAGCATGCGGTGAAGAAAAGGCTTATTAAATCCTCTATTAAGTCAAACAACAAAGTGACCCCAAAAGCTCAAACCCGTAAAAGAGCACCTTACATCCCTCTTCTAGGAGCCAACTCGTAAAGAAGAATCGCAGCTAACACCCAATCTCCACGCAAACGTCTTTGTACTGAGCATAGTTTTCGTGTTATTAAGTATGTACCTCTGAATGAGGAAGTGTCTCGTGATGCCCTTGTTGCATCTATTTCTAAGGTCTTAGTGCCTTCTACTTGTTAGGGTTCAATGGTTTTCCATAAACCATCCAATGGTAATAAATGAGTACAACATGCTGGAACTGTCAAGGGCTTGAGAACTCTCTTACAGTTCGACGCCTTAGGGAGATACGATTGGGTATCTTCTCGGATGTAACGTTCCTCATGGAAACAAAAAATCAAGATGAGTTTGTTTTCAACGTATTCAAGTGGATGGGTTATAGTAGTAAATTCACGGTTCCTCCTATTGGGCTAAGTGGCGGTTTGGCGCTTTTTTGGAAAGACGAGATTGATTTGGAAATCCTTAAATCATCGTCAAACTTGATTGATACTAAGATCAAATGCAAAGACAAAATGTTTTACATCACTTTTGTCGATGGTCACCCGGTAAAGGCGAGACAGCGAGAAGAAGGGAACCAAATACCGGAATTATGAAGTTCAAGAGAAGAAGCGTGGCTCATAATGGGTGACTTTAATGATATCCTTGATAACTATGAAAAACGAGGAGGACCCGCTAGGAGTGAGAATACTTTTATCGACTTCTGGAGCTTCATTTCTCATAATGGTCTTTGGGATGTTAACTATTCAGGGAACCCCCTCTCATGGAGGGGAATGCGTTATGATCATTTCATACAAGATCAGTTAGATCGGTCAATGTTTAATAATGCATGGATTGAAAACTTTCCATCAGGTAGATAAGAATACCTTCGTTTTGAAGGCTCGGATCATAGGCCCATGGTTACTTTCATTGATGACTCGCTAGTAAAAACAAGAAGTATGTTCTTTTTGACAATCGGTTCTGAAAAATGAAGAAATTTCCAGCTCATTTCCGAGGTGTGGGCGAACTCGGATGTCACTACAGCTGAGGCAAAAATATCCCAATCTCGCCGAGCTATTATTGATTTGTCTCGTGAACAGAACCACAACAGCGCCNTTTTGTCGATGGTCACCCGGTAAAGGCGAGACGGCGAGAAGAAGGGAACCAAATACCGGAATTATGAAGTTCAAGAGAAGAAGCGTGGCTCATAATGGGTGACTTTAATGATATCCTCGATAACTATGAAAAACGAGGAGGACCCGCTAGGAGTGAGAATACTTTTATCGACTTCTGGAGCTTCATTTCTCATAATGGTCTTTGGGATGTTAACCATTCAGGGAACCCCCTCTCATGGAGGGGAATGCGTTATGATCATTTCATACAAGATCAGTTAGATCGGTCAATGTTTAATAATGCATGGATTGAAAACTTTCCATCAGGTAGATAAGAATACCTTCGTTTTGAAGGCTCGGATCATAGGCCCATGGTTACTTTCATTGATGGCTCGCTAGTAAAAACAAGAAGTATGTTCTTTTTGACAATCGGTTCTGAAAAATGAAGAAATTTCCAGCTCATTTCCGAGGTGTGGGCGAACTCGGATGTCACTACAGTTGAGGCAAAAATATCCCAATATCGCCGAGCTATTATTGATTTGTCTCGTGAACAGAACCACAACAGCGCCGTCCTTATCAAAGAGACAAGGAGCCCTTGAAGCGGCACTAGTGGCGGATACGTCGGATCCAGAGGCTATTGGCTCTCTCACGGCAACATTAGAAAAGGCTTACAAAGCCAAAGAGCAATACTGGAAACAAAGAAATAGAATCATGTGGCTCCATAGTGGTGATTGTAACACATGCTACTTCCATGCAATTATTCAAGGACGTCGTGCGTGTAATCGCTTTACGGTGCTAGAAGACTGATTAGTCGTTTTTCAACAAATCAATTACCCTAATGTGTAGACTACCGCAATCATAACGGTTTGTCGTTGAGTACTTAGGGATCGAATCCACAGAGAGAAAAGATTACACACTAAAGATACAAGAAACAAACTAAGCTAGAGCAAAAACGTACAAAATGGTTTATTTATAAAACGAAAGAGATCAAAATGCAAGAAAGAAAATAAAAGAAAGAAAATAAAACACAAAGAGAAAACGTTGGATCATGGCTTAAACTATCGAAGAGATGATTAACAATTAAACGATGAATCATTTAGAAGCATTAAACACTATCGTAGAACATGGAACACAAACATAAGACTAATCCACTCTCGTGGTATTAATCTCTTCATCGATTACTCGATTATCATAAACTTCTCTTTGCAATCAAAAATAATCGATGATATGTAAAGCTCACAAATGGTTCGGTTCAAGCAATTCATTTAGACTCGGGGTAGGAGTGAAATGCCTAAGTTCAAGACTCGAATGAACAAACCTAATCTAGCACTAACACCGTTTACTCGAATCTATCCCTAATGCATGGGATGAGACCAAAAATCCTAGGGTGTAGCTTTAGTTCGGTTTGTCACGCCAAACTAGAACTACCTAATCTAGCTAGGTGTAGTACTAAACTTCGGTTTATCATGTCAAATCTAGCATTAAGAATCAACCTAAGAACCTAAGTGAAAGAATTAACAAAGATCATCCTTAATCACCATCATCTAACCATCAAGACAAATTACTAGCGATGCATAAACATTCAATGCAAATTCATTCTTTGGCAAGGTACACACAAAGAGCTTAACTCACTCTCGTGATGCTAAGCCTTTTATCGATCATTTGAATTAGCTAATCTCTCAATTGCAACCAAATTATCAACAAGCATAAAACGTAAGTCCTTTTTAAGCCAACAATTCACCTTAATCACGATGGCTATTGGTTAAGAATGAAAAGCACGTTTAGAAATCTTCTAGACAATCTACCAAACCTCTCTCGAGTGTAAATCGACCATGATCTAGAAATTGAGTAGCTAATTCAACTCTAACATTAAGATCACTTCTAAACATGTGAACAAATGATTATCTAAGCCTAAACATCAACAAGCAATCATCAAACTATCTAAATCAAGCCTAATCATGATTCAACAAAAAGCTTATTCACAAGAACACCAAGAACAATCAAAAAGACATAATATACAAAAGGGATGAAGAAATATTCTCTTTGATGGCATGAACATGAAGATCCATCAAGAACACCAAGTAGTGTTCTTGAGCTTTCCCAAGTTTAAAAAGAAGAAACTTCAAGAAGAAGAAAGGAGAAATCAAAGTATATATATATGAAGAATCCTTCAAAAGTGTGGATTATACATGAAGAATCAACCCAAGAATCTCTAGAAAGAGATCTTGGGTTGAGCACACACAAAGAATTGAAGAAAACCTCTCTAATAATAATAAAGCATACCTACATCTGGCTCAAAACCAGTTATTAAAGAGTCTTGGTCGACCAAAGTCACCAAAAGTTTGGTGGAATAGTTAAAAACACGTTTTTACATTGTTTTCGGAGGTTGGTTTTCGGTTTGATACGTCTTCATTAAATCGGCCGTAACTCTTGAACCACATGTCGGAATGACACGAGTCCAATGCTCACGCGAAGCTAACTCAATTGTCTATGACGTTTATGAAGATCATAGAAGCTCAATCCACATGTAAGCCCATCATATGAGTCGATCTTTGAGACAGTTGTTTGATTGTCAGAAATCGTCCCTGGACTTCAGAAATCGCCCCGGTATCGACCCACACCAGCCAGTGTCGATCGACACCAGTGTCCCTGGACTTCAGAAATCGTCCCTAGACTTCAGAAATCGTCCCTGGACTTCAGAAGTCGTTTCGACATGTCTTCAGTAAATCGGCCATAACTATTGAACCACAAGTCGGCATGACTCGAAACCACCTCCATTATCTTTAAACCAAACGCTAACTCAATTATCTACGACTTTTATAAAGATTGCAGAAGCTAAATCCACAGGGAAATCGTTCTTCTGAGTCGATCTTTAAAGTACTTCGGATGGCTTCGGTCGCGGTGGTGGATCGGTCGATCCAGAGGGGATCGATCGATCCCAAAAAATAATGAGATCGATCGATCTGGCATTGTTGGTCGGTCTGGGAAATGTTCGATGTTTGGGATCGATCGATCCAACTTTGTGGCATCTCTGTATTCGGCAATAATGAGATCGATCGATCTGGCATCTTTGTATTCGGCAATGACCTTTTATATGGCTATTTTCACTCCTCCAACTCCTCTTACTCCAAGAACATCTGAAAATGGCTCAAACAAGCCAAAAAGAATGCAAAGACAGCCTAGGACATCTAAAATGCAATGCAATGCAAATGAGACTCAAATGCATGAAAATATCCCAAAACTATACAATGTGATATTAAAACCTATGAAAATAAAGCCCTAAAAACAAGTAAAATATGGTGTTATCAAAGACGCAGAGGGAAACACTTTTTATGAAAAGCCCCAATTTGCGCGAATTATCTCGAGTTACTTTTAAGATATATTCACTACACAAACTGGTGGCGACTTTCAAATTCTTTAGGAAGCCTTAGACCATGTAATATCCCCGGAGATGAACGATGTCCTCATTACTATTTCTGATGCTTAGGAAATCCGAGAAGCGGTTCTTGTAATTCATGCAACTAAGGCCCCTGGCCCCGATGGCTTCTCGGCGGGATTTTTTCACTCCCTTTGGGAGACCATTGGAGAAGACATTTCCATAGAGGTACAAGCTTTCCTTACTTCCAGAGTTATGCCTCGTAGAAGTAATAAAACACATGTTTGTCTCCTAGCCAAGATATTAGGTCCGCGAAAGGCATATGACTACCGGCCTAGTGCGCTTTGTAATGTCTTCTATAATATCCTTNAGTAGGAGTGTTACAATTAGAACCATGCGAAAAATATTTACATGTTTTTAAATAAAAAATGTAAAAATTATTATTATTATTTTTTAAAAACAAGAAAAAAGTACGAAAATGATTTATCATCTAATTGTAGTTATTTAGGGATACAATTTTTACATCAATTATAAAAAGTGATATAAATATTTGACATCAATTATTATAACCGTAACAAATATTAGCATCAATTATATTAATTGATGTAAATTTTAACATCACTTTTTTGCAATTGATACATATTAACATAGATGCAAAAATGTTAAAACTGATGCAAAATATTTGCATCACCACTTTCAGAGTCATTTATTTAAGCGATGCAAATTTTTGAGTTTATCTACTGTACTTGAACTGAAATTACATTAGTGTTTTTTTTTGAACTTTTCAAAAAGGCGGAGTAGCTAAATTAATGAAAGCAGAGAGAATGATATGAAAGGAATAAACAATGTTATGTTTAAACAATTTTTTAGACGAAAGTCACGAAACAGACCAAATTGTCTATGTAAGCTCCTAGAAAAAAAAGCATATGCTTTCAACGAATCCTAAGCAATTAAATAGTTCTTTCTGCTTTCTTTTTTTTTTGGTTTTCACATCCAAGTTAAGATGCAGGAATCTAGTAATCAAGTTCGTACTATAAAAGTTAAGATCAAGTACAGTAGATAAACTCAAAAATTACTCTCCAGAAAACGCATGGACTAAAGATAACCAGAAAACAAAAATAATTTCTCCATATGGTATGCGGTGCCAGAAATTTGAACCAGAGTAAAAAGCTAAAAATTCACACAAATTAGAAGAATATAATCATGAAATTAAACTTACAAAGAACTCGATAAGACAAAACGAAGGCTGAGGATCGCGAAATTTGGTGAAGACGACACCGGACAACAGGCGGCGACGCGATTTGATGGTGTGGGCGCTCGACCTGAGAAGCAGAGAAGGCGAATCGTCGGCGGGAGCATGATTACTCAGAATAGAGCAGTCGATGGTGACGCGATTTCCGGCGTCAAACGAAACCAAAAGATGCCGGTGACGGTGGCGAGTTTGATTTCCAGTGGCGGTGGCTGAGTGTAGATTTTTTTTTCACCGAGTGTTAGGGTTTCTCTTCTTTTTACAGTTTTTTCTTTTATGAGTTTATGTTTATTATTTAATTGTAATTTATCAATCAGATTTACATAATTCAAATATTCAAAATTTAGTTTAAAATTAATCATAATGGCATAGCTGTTATTATTAGGAAAAACATTGGGTATTATGTCTTTTGCCAAAATATATATGCTATTCTAGTAAGTTTTTTTGTTGGGTGTTAGTCTAGTCATAAACGGATGAATTTGTGCTAATCTGAGTAATTTCTCTATAACTAATACAAATATATAAAATAAATGATGTAAAACACATTTTTTTTTTGTAGTGTTGCACTATGGAAATGAGACTCGCCTTAGTCTCGAAATTGTTATTCTCCACCGGTGGTGGATGTATACCGGCGCAGTTCCCATGAGCATTGGGTGCATCACCGGCTCCTATCTTTCTCAATGCTCTATTGACCCTTTCACCTTGGTTAGCTTCCAACTCCTCGAGCATTCTCATTCCCAACATGACATTCATTCCCAACCGGCGGTTCTTGAACGTTGTTCATCATTCCTAACCATTCCAATGCACAACTCTTTCACGTTAAAGCCTTGCTCTACCAATTCCTCTTTCCAATAGGTGAATGTCGTCAATTGGTTCTCTTGATCTCGACTATGAAATTTCAAGTTAATACACACCTAGAGAGAAGAGAGTAAACAAGGTAAAATGATTAGTAAACAAAGTAAAATAAAGCTTAGTCTCAAAAAGAGTCATAATATCAATGGCTATTGCTAAATCTCCCCGGCAACGGCGCCAAATTGATAATGAACATTTGCATGTTATCACTTACCTAAAAATGCACATATCATTGCATTAATTATGATCGAACCGTAGAGGTTAAGATTATCACACCGAGAATGCGATACACTAATTAAGCTAAGCTATTCAACTAGAGGTTATCTAACAATCCTAATGAAAATAAAGTTCAAACAAGCTAGATGAAAGCATAGAACAAAAGCAATCAAAGAACTAAGACAATTTGAATTGAAAGAAAGCGGGAAAGATAAATAAGGAAGCTAAACGGTTTAAAACAACACTAAAAGGCGAATCCTAGGATGAGGTTATTGACTTTGGGTGATCTTAGAGCTAATCCATGATGCCAATACACACAATCAATGCTAATCCCTAGGTTTAGACCACTAATTAAGATTAATCTATTTCCATGACACTAATAATCACTTTGATAATTACTTAATCAAGAAAAAAATTTCATTAGTGATTAAACAATCAACAAGCATTATTCACAAGGTCAAACAACCAATAAACTTTTTAGACATCTATTTCCATAGGCTAAGAAAGTTAATCTCTTAAAAAGTTATTTGGGGGATTTTATCGAACACCTTACGGGAGAGAAATTCTCTAAGTTCTAAATCAACTTTTCCAAAGCTAATCTAGCATTAAACTCACTTAATAAGAAAAGATCTTATATAAACTAGGCCCTAACATCATGGATCTACACTAGAGATCACCTTAATCTATCGCATCCCAAGGATCCTAAGGGATCTACTCACTAATCATAATGAAATCAACAAAACCCATAAGGATAGTGTTAATATCTATGATTAGTGATTAATAAAAGATTTAAGATAAGAAAATAGATGATTGCATTCAAAATACTCAAAGATTCATACAAAATCAAGAAAGAACCTTAGAAGGGAAAAAAGTTTTAAAACTAGAATCAAAACTACTTAAAATTAGGTCTAGAACACTTATATACCAAAGGGGGTCGAACCGGGTCAACCCGGGACAAATTGGGTCAACCCGGTGGGTCTTTGGGTCTTGGACGGCTCACAGAGGTGTCACCATCCCGATATGCCCATCCCGCTATGGCTATAAAGGTGTCTCCACCCCCGATATGGGCATGCCGCTGGGAAGAATGGTAACTTCTGAAATTGAACTCGACGGGCAGACTTGCAACGACATCTCCAAACAGTTGGGGCATGCCAATGTGGCTCCTGTCTTCTTCCTTTTTGCTCCAAATGACTCTTTCTTGGTCCAAGTAAGTCCCAAATGTTTCTCTTCAACTCCAAAACCTAAAATATGCAAATGGATATGCAAAGCGCAAGTAATTGTACGTAAACATGAATGTAAATGCATAAAGACAAGGAAAAACATGGTTATAAATCATGTAAAATGGCAAGAATCAATATCAATCCAAATACATCAAGAGAAGAGTTTGGATCTAAATCCAACTTTAGGGAGAAGAAAACTTTGTAACAAATTAGGTTTCAAGTGCTTAAATAGAAATATGGGCAAACCGGGTTAACCCAGGATAAACTAGGTCGACCCAGTGGGTTTTTGGATCTCGAGTGGTATGTAGCGGTGTGCTCAAACCGCTATGGCATCCCACTATATCTTCGGGTAGTTCGTCTGCGCGTCACACATACATGTGCTTACTAAATTTGTCGTATCGCTTGAACCGCTGCCCGGAATGACTTCAAACAGGCGCCAAAACGAAAGATAACTCGATTATCTATGACTTTCATCAAGATCTATGAAGCTAAATCCAAATGGAAAGCCTTCTTCTGATTCAATATTTAAAGCACTTCAGATGGCCTCTACATTTTCCTTCTACACTTTTCAGCTAAAAGAATGTGCTTCATCTTTTCTTGATCCTCTTGTCTTATTTCTCCCCCAGGTCAAGTCTCCATACATCTCCATGCTCCAAAACACCTTAATATGACCCAAAATGCAATGGAAATGCAAAGAGACACACATATGACTCTAAAATGCATGATATGAGAATTCTAGACAAAAATGCATGAATGATGATGAATGAATGCAAATATGGATGAAAAAATATAAGAAAAACTGAGTGAGACTGATGCAAAATAAACACACATCAGTTGTTTGCCTCCATCGCCTGCAAAGCTCACAACATGGTAAACGAGACAGCGAAACGATAAAAGATAAATAACGACCAACTGAACTACACGAGCATTGGCGACAACCATCTTGATTTAAGTCGCTGCGCCCACCATTTTCTCTGTTGAAGGAAGTTTGCACCTTGGAGGCTTGAAATGGCGAAGCAAATAACCAATCTCTTCGGGACCGTCTAGGACCGGAGAGTCTTTCGCGTGCACTAACGACCAGTGAAACGGTGGATGACTTCCCGAGGAGCCGCTCCCATTCGACAAACTAGGTCGCACCTTAGGAGCTTGGCAGGCCTCGACTTCATTTCGCAACCTTTTCGATCGCCTACGAGTAATCGGCAGAACCTCCGACTCAACGGAGGGAGACGCCTTTGACCCCTTGGACTTCGAGCCGTTCGACTTCAAGCTTAGAACAATAGCCTCCTTCTGAACCACGGCCCCTTCAACAGGGACCAGTGTACTCTGACCACTTACCTCGACGCGAGGCGGAGGGGTCACACCCAAGTTCGTTTGGGAAAGAATAGGAGTCGCTAAAGCCTCTGACAAGGCGGCGGGGACATCCCCATAACGAACCTGCTCGAACCAGCAGCTTCTTTCCCAGCTCGTTGACGAAAAGATGGACGGTGAGACATTACGCTGGCTGTTGATGAGCTCGCAGAAGAAGTAACTGAAAGATCTGCCACAGGTGGATTAACTGACCAAGAAAACCACCGGGCACGTCACAAGGCAGCATGAACGTCGTACTCCACCTAAAGGTTCTTCTAATCGGTCTTCGAAGTCGTATAAGGTATATGGGGGCCGAAAAGTTTGCCATTGAAATCATCAGCATTGCCGCCGTGTCTGCGCCGATCGGCCATCGATAAGGACGATAATGGAAAAGAAGTTTTTACTTCTAACAAAAGCCGAAAAAGGGGCGAAAAAAATATGAAAACCTAAAACCCTTTTTCGAAATAAACCCGACGAATCCAACAACAAAAGAGCCTCGATTTTGAAGAGAAAATCGAAGAGGAAGAAAGACCGATCGAGGAAGAGCTTGTCTCTCTATAAACCCTAGAAGATTTCTATGCGAATAAATAAAGTAAATCAAATAATCGTAAATAAAAAGAGTAAAGGGGGAAGTTACCTTGATTCGGTTGAATGGAGCAGTTAATAGAGAACGTGGAAAGTCGGATTTATATACTCGATAATAAATTGTTATCGTGATTGCAAAAATCTTTCACCTCTCTTGACTCTCAACCGTCGATTATCCGCCATCTGAAGTGATTAGAAATCTTGGAAAGAGATTTGACGTCATCCATGGAGCTCGATGGAGACTTGACTGTTACCATCACATCTTACGATCTTGACCGTTTGTTTGAAATTTCGAAAAAGTTGTTTGAGATCTCTCAAAGATTTGATCCTACCTGGAAAAGTCAGATGTTCTCCGCCCATTAAGCTCTACACTTGCTTAATGGACTGGGAGGCAACTGTTGGAGCTGGATTTCTCACATGAAATCCGGCCCATAAAGCCTACTTGTAAGGAGATCACATTTGAGCCAGGAGATTGGGTCTGGCTACACATAAGGCATGAAAGATTTCCCAACCAGAGGAAGTCAAAGTTTTCACCTAGTATGATGGTCCCTTTCGAGTGCTAGAGAATATCAACAACAACGCCTACAACATTCTTCTACTTTCAATATTACTGATCTAGCTCCTTTCCATGCAGATGTACATGTTCAGAGGTCTGAATTTTTTCAAGATGGAGGGAATGATGAAGACATCGAGACTAACCGGATCCGAGGAAGAAGTCATCAACATACCGACCATGAGACAAACACCAAGGACAAGGTCAGGAACCAGAAGCTTAAGAGAAGAGTTCAAAAAATCAGTGGAGAGCCTAATCACACTCATAAACCATGAAGAACTCAAAGAGAAGCTGTTCAAGATCGAGATCATCCAAAAGACACCAACCAGACCTCAAGATGACTTCACCTCTTTGAATGCTCACGAATGGGAAACAACACAAGATATCAATCCTATTGAGCTCATCACACATCAAAGAACCGATGCAACCCAAGAGATGCAAGAGAACGTTTGTTTGCTTTCCAAGACTCAACCAACTCTCTCCTTGCCGGGTCTACAAGGAAACAAGGACTCTGTGTTGTTCATCATTTCAAAACATTTCTAAGCCGCCTAAATCATTCAAGAAGAGTATAATAAACTCCACGGTATGCGTGTGAATTCATTTGAATAACCAATGAGTTTCTTTTTATTTGTTTTGCAAGATATTTCCTTTAGTTTTAAAAACTGTCTATTTAATGTTGGAACTCGTTTTTGACGAAGTGGTGTTGACCACTTTTCTGGTGGGTTTTCCGGCGGAGACGTCTGTCGGAATGACCGGATTTTGGGCACGATGAAATCGTTGCCGTGAGCACTATAATGTAGTGTATTCACTTGTCAAAATCGGAGTTGCTTTGAATGAGAAATGGAGGTCCAAAGTGGGTGACTTGGAAAGCTTGTGAAGCTTCAAAATTTGGCTAAGTGTAAAAACTAGCAAATGTCTCACATTGGAAACTTGAGTTGAAATCCTCTTGTATATATAGTGGAGAACTCATAACAAGGTTTAAAAGCATTGGATTCACTACGGTGTATTGGAGGGAGGAGATACCAGACCGGGCTCGAGTCTCGGGTCTTGGTAGATGGGCCTACGGTCCAAAGATGAGATTCTTTTTGCAGCCCGCTTTATTTTTGTATCTGATCAATACATAATTAAATTCGGTCAAGCTGAAAAGTCTCCTCATGAATACAAAAATTAATTCAGATTTATTGGAAAATTTGTAACCACTCCTCTCCATAATGGTTCCGATTAATGGTAGATTAATTGAGCATAATTCTCCCTATTTTAGACTAACAAAAAATGGTCTCTCGCATTCTTCCAGGAAATGGAAAAACAATCTCTTCACTTTCTTCATCTTTTCTCTAATTGTTTTTATGAGACTACAACACATAAAAAGCGTTCGTTAGATTATGTTTTTGGGTTGTGCGAGACAAAATAGTTGCAGTTGTATTATGGGATTCGGAACGCCATACAATCGTCACACTACGGGGCGTTTACAGAATTAAGGAAAGAGATTTGTCTCGACTCTGCAAATCCTATTCCTAATGCATGTATCTGTATCATCTTTATATTATGTTTATCGATTTATTTATGACATTTATTTACAAATTATCAATTTGCCCATGTTGTAGAAATTGTGTTCCTACAATCTTAATTCTGTAAATTTTTGTTTATGCTTATGTACTAACGAAAACTGATTATTTTGTGAAGTATTTTTGTTATAAGAACATGAATTTGGATGACTCCGAGCAATTTTTCGATATGTTTCGGGTCATTTTTGGTCTGATATTTGTTGTTTATTCAACAAAAAAATTGGACAAATCCATTTCTTAATTCAATTATTTGGTTATGCGATTTAATTGATTTAAATTGCTATTTTCTTTTGCCTCTGATTGAAGTAAATATATAATTTCATTTGCGAATGATATTGCTGAATTTTAATCTGGTAATTGCTGAATTATTAAGATTAATTATTCTGATTTTCTGCACATTGTTAAAGTTTTATAAGCATAAGAAATTCTCTCGGAATATTGGATTTCATCACGTTTTTTCTCCGGCTTGATTTTGTTTCGAAACGTGATTTCAACCTTGTCATAAAAAATAAATAAATAGTCAAACCTTGACTTGTGTTTCAACCGGGTTTAATTTTGTTGAAAAACTGCTGTCAACAAAAGCATGATTTTGCTTTTGGTTTCAGCATCCTAACCGATTCTTTATTTCCGGGTTTGGTTTTGAAATTGGTTGGTTTATTCAACAATTTTAATTGGATGCAATAATTGCATACGTTTTTTTTGACTAGGTGATTTAATTTGATTATTTTAAATCATCTATGCAATTTATTTTAGTTGTTATAAATTGCATTATTTATCTTTGCATTCAATTGAATTAATTGGAATTCTGAATTTAATTAATTTTAAAATTTGAATTTAATTTATTATTAATAATTTACTCTTTATGTTTAAATTATTTATTATTAAACTACTAATATTTTTGATATATTGGTTTAGATTTGTTTGTATGCGAATCAAATCGAATATACGATCAAAACAGAACGTTAACAAAAACGTTTGAGACGGCAACAAGTATGGTGAGTCGACATCCCATATTGGGAATGGTCTGCCACCTATGACCTTGTGTGCTTTACGGACTGAAATTCTGATGTTTCTCTGAATATTCAGATCCTATGTACACCGATAGTGGTGAAGGTATTATGGTTACAAGTCTAGTGAGTCGACACACCAAATTCAGTTTGGTAGTGGTCTACCACATGTGACTGTGCCAAATTTTGATTTTTTATCATATTGTCGCGTTAGTGCCTAGTGTTGTAAACGCATGACTAATGCTCGACTAGTTCGATGGAACTTGATTCATAATGTGGTAGTAGAAGATGTTTATCTCTCTAACCATGCTTTTTTTTTTTGTTCAAATCTCTCTAACCATGCTAAAACTAGAGAAGTAACTCAAGGAGGATAGTTTATGCTTCCTCTTAAGAATACTAATGTGAGAACTCTAGTATGTGGAATCTTGTACCAATGAGAACATTTTGTGCAAAAAGTGGATAAAATCCACCTAATCAAATTTTTGTATAAGTCTACAATGAGTTGAATACTTCTAAGGAATTTTGAGTTTCCTTAATAAGAAGTACAAGTCTAAGAACACATGTTCTAAGAAATTTGCAGTGACGAAATTTCTGATTGGTGATGCATAAGATAATGGCTGAAGGGATGTCAATTTCTTTGACATAACAGCTTTGTTTTTTAATTGAGAAATTTCCATTATCTTGGAAAGATTTCAAGAATTATCTTTTGCATCAGTGAAAGACTTGATTGCCAGTGATAACACCGGTTTTTGACTATTTTTAGGATCACTTTCATATCTTTTGTAGGTATTTTAACTCCGTTTTCAATGGTTTTCAAGTGATTTCTATGTTTTAGAGTTTTGAAAGACATTTTAGGTAACTTGGGATAAAAGAGTGCGTTTCGGAGCAAAAGTACGTTTTTGGATAAACTTGGGCCGTCAGAAGTCTTGCAGCCAAAGAAGACATTCCCACCGTCAGATCATCCCAAAATTTGGATACAACAAAGTAGAGACAACCAGCTTTCAAATGCAATTGGATTGGAGACAATCCAATGGTTGGATCCTTAAATATACCCGAAGCACTGAAGGCAGATGAAGCTGCCTCGAAGAAGAGTTCACCGCAGCCAGGGGGTGCCACACGCGGCCAAACACCATTTTGCCGCGGGTCGAGGCCACGCACCCGCGGCCACACTCAGTTCGACCAAAGCAAGCTCGTTTCTTCACCCGAGGTCAAAACCGTCTTTTCACATCAAACCCTAGACGAAGTGAAGACAATATATACTTGTTTTAGGTCTTTTAGATAGACACACACATACTTTTATCACACTTTTTGGCAGAGGCGAATCCCTAGCAACTTTTGTTATTGTTTTCTTCGGTGTTGAGCAAGGATTCTCAATCGGTGTTCTTCGATAGAGAAGCCTTCCTTCATCCCTTTTTCATACTTTTTTCTTTTCAATATATTTATTATGTTTATCTCAGCTATGACTGAGTAATTCTCTTGTTGGGTATAGGGTTTCAAAGAGGCTCTCATGGTTCAATTTCGCACTAGGTTTTTAGACTAGGATACCGATTATGGTTCTTCGTTCTATCCTTTTTCTTAATGCGTTTTTTCTTGATTGATCTCCTTGCAATTGAACTTAGGTATTTTAGAGCTACGAAAGTACTAAATCTAATTCCTTGACCTAGGTTAGACGAACAAAACCGTCACAAGATTTCGAAAGTATACTTGTGGAGGGGTTATGAGCGTTAATGACCTTTGTGTATCATCATAACTTTCTGCGCGGCCAAACATGAAAGCTACTGGTCGAGTATATAAGTTATCGGTGTGTAGGATGTACGAGAGTACGCTACACACAGTGTCCGTGTTCCATGTTCCAGAACCAAAAGACGACAAAAAGTCGCTTTAGAAATCCTAGCAAATTCTTTGTGAAAATCAGCCATGAACCCTAGAGAATACCCGATTGCCCAACGCTTCGTTTAATAGTTTAGAACCTTGATTTAATCATTCGCTTAGCTACTGTTTTCTTAATTTTCGTGCTTAGATTAGTGTAATTTTCATTGCTTAATTTAGTTTAATTTTCTAGCTACAATCGTGACAAACAAAACCCCTAAAAATAGTTTACGTATAGACATAACTTAGAAATCATTAGAAATTCGACAACGTTCACCCCGTAGATTCGATCCCTAAATACTAATGCGTTTGATGTGCACTTGCAGCCTAGTTAAAAGGGTAAAACCCGGCACCGGGAACGATCCCGGTGTGTCAAGTTTTTGGTGCCGTTGCCACCGGGGATTGATATTGGTTGTTTGATTTCGTATTCTAATTTCTCTTCTAGATAATTTTTGATTTTCTAGCTCTTTGTTGTTCTTTTGACATTCTCCTTTATCTTTCTATTTTGTTCTAAGGTGCATGAATACTAGGAGATCTCCTAGAGAAACCGTACCGCAACTAGACGATATCGACAGACACGAGAGAGAACTCCGAACACTCAAAATAACGCTAAGGATGGCCAATAACGACCGTCCGGAGAATCAACCTAACCGTGATCAGCTTGATCACGATAATGACCGTGATGTTTCGGATCACGAAGATGAACGAGAGGCTGTATATGGTGCTAATGACCAGTCGATTCTCGATCCCAAAGAAGATGAAAACCGAAATGCTAAAAATCTGACGCGACAACTTCTCGTCGATCGTGATGCACCGAGGAACGATGCTCAAGGAAATCCACGAATTCCTCCTAATGGCGAGAACGCCAACCGTCCTATCGTACCCGCTAATCCTCTGAGGAGACAAGCGCGTAACCGCATCATTGCTGATTTTGATGCATCGTATCAACACTTCCAAAACCGAGATGCCATACAACTTCCTCTACCTAATAGAAAAGATTTTGAGATCAAACCTCAAATCATTTCTTTGATAAAGAAAAATCAGTTTCATGGAGTTGCTACCGAGAACCGATGGAGCACATCGAGTTGTTCGAGGAGATATGCGGAACGACGAGAACGAACCAAGTTCCCGCCGATTATTTAAAGTGTAAGCTCTTTCCAATTTCTTTAGCCGATAAAGCTCACCGTTGGTTGAAATCTTTGCCCGCATGATCTATTACTAATTGGGAAGAGTGCAAAGCCACCTTCCTAAACCATTTCTACACCAAGTCGAGATTCAACTCATTGAGAAAAAAAATCAAAAGTTTTCATCAACAATCAGTCGAGTCTTTCCGTGAAGCGTGGGAACGTTTCAAGGAGTACGAGAGAGATTACCCTCATCACAGTTTCTCCGGTCCAAATTTGGTTAACACTTTCTACCGATGATTGCTACCGAAATATCAACTTTCTCTCGACACGGCCAGCAATGGAGACTTCTCCATGAAGACCATCAACCAAGGAAGAGCTCTTATCGAGAATCTTGCTATGTCTAATAGCAACAATTCTCACGACTACGATAGATCGACTAGATCGAATGTATCGGAATCCAAGGAGATAGCTGAGCTAAAGAACACAATGAATCATCTTCTCAAGAACCAAAATCGCCAAGTGTATGCTTGTGAAGCTACTGTAGGAGGCGAAGATGATGCTTACTACGAATCCAACAACAACGGTTCGTATTCTCAAGAAGAAGAAGTTTACTATGTTGGAGCACAAAATTCTTATAAAAGTCGTTTCAACAACGGATTCAACAACAACTTCTGCAATGCCAACTTCAACAATCTCTTATACCGAAATCAGAACATGGAGAACTCCCAAGACCAGCTCTACCCTCAACAACCCAAACCATTCCAAAACCGGTTCCAAAACGGGAACTACGGAGGAAATGGAAACTTCTAACCGAGACCGCCTTTTAACGCTCAAGCCCCTCCTTACAACTACTCAAATACGCAGCAACAAGGTATGTCTTATACTCAACTTGCTGCCCAAATAGCAAAGCTCGAGCAATGGATTTAACTACTCGCTCAAAGCAACGAGAAGACGGCGAAAGATTTTAATGTCAGGGTCGATTGTATGTACAAAGACTTGAATGGGAAATTCGAATCTCTTTCGACCCATGTACAGAAATTGGATATGCAAGTCTCTCAAACCGCAGACTCCACTAAGAGACCGAATGGAATTTTACCCAGAAGAGTGGAAGATAACCCGAAGAGGTTTTGCAACGTGATCTCCACCATACCCGAGAAGGAAGTCAATGCTAAAATGGAGCCTATCAAAGCTCCAAAATTTGTCCCACTCTATGGACGAGTCGTTACCGAATCCAAGATTATCCAAAAACCACCATTTGGGGTACCAAAACAAATCCCGTTTCAAAGGCTTAGAAAAGCCGATGATCCGAGACGTTTTTCTTTTTCTTGTTGGATTTCGGGAATAAACTTTGCAGATTGTTCGTGTGATTTCGGAGCCAACGACAACACATTTCTAAGACATTTGCCGAGAAGCTCGGTATAAAGACTCTCACGCCATCTACCGTGAGCGTAATCTTTGGAGATTCATCACAAAAGAAGCCTGGAGGAGTGATCCATGACCTTCAAATACACATTGGAAACAAGATTGTTCCCGCTGATTGTCAAGTCCTCGAGATGGATAGAGACAAGGATAGACCATTGATTTTTGGTTGACCGTTCTTAGCTACCGGCGCCATCATTGATCATGCCAACAAATTTGTTGTTTTCTAGAATGTGGATCGAAGGAGGTTCTACCTAACTGTCCCGGACAAAATTCCAAATCCAAGGGACGTGCACAAGAAGAAAAACTCGATTTTTCCTAAAGGAAAAGAGAAAGAAGAGTCGACTAAGATGGAACCCCCAAACGTAAGTCAATCTTTTGTTTCTAAACCATTTGCTAAAATCATGATCACCATTCCACCCAACTTGAGAGATACTAAAAAGAACGAGTGGAAGGAATGATTGAAAAGACGAAACAAACTCTTCAAAACGCCAAAGTTCCAAGAAAACGCGGGAAGAAGAAGGTGATACCGTAGAAAGGCGAACCACATCAGAAACTCGATGACACCCAAGGAACATTTGTTCCCGGGACATCTATTGCTCACGCCTAATCTCACCAAAAAGTCGAGCTAATGACTTTAACCAAAAGCGCTTGATGGGAGGCAACCCATTTGGTACGTTTTTATTTTTTTTTATTTTATCGTTCTTTTTCTATTAACGTTTTTCTTTTTAGTATTTCAGGCTTTATATAAAAACAAAAAAAACTCAAAAACATTCAAAAAATCATAAAACACAAAAAAAATGAAAAAGACATTCGAAACAGATCGTGAAACGCCAAAGGAACGAAGGAGAAAATGACTCGAGAAGAAAGGCCATTCGGCCGCGGTAGGAGGAGCTCGACCCGTTGGCCGGTCACGCGGCGAAGAGGCATTTGGCCGCGGTCGGAGCAGCTCGACCCACGGCCAGACCCACGGCCAGACCCATTCCGACCAGAACCTATTCCCTACGTTCCCGAACCGTTCCCGAACCGTTCCCGACCCTAAACCGTGCAATCCCGAACATGTTCCCAACATGAAATTAAACCAAAACCGGTTTAATTCCCGTGTCCCGCTAAGGTAAGTCCCAAAAAGTTTTTGAAAAACAGAAAACTTCTTTTTCTTTTTGCATAAAAACAACTTTTCAAAGACAAAATGAGTGTTTCTATATTCAAGCTCTCTTTCTTCTTCTCTTCCAAGATACTTGGAGATTTTGAACAAGAACACCTTTTTCAATTCTCAAGCTTTTACAAAAATTCTTTGGTCCTATCTCACTCTTTTTCAAAGGAGATTTCAATTTCACTTTCATCTCATCAATTCCACCAAGGTATGATCCTAAATCTATACTTTTTTCATATGAGCCCAAAACCCTAAGTTTTTCTTAATTTGAGTAGATTTATGTCTATAATGGCTAGTAATTGTTAGAGAACTTTAAATTGAACTTTTAGAATGATTAGATTTCAACTTTTGCACTTAATTATTATGGATTTGAGATTTTTGAAATTTGAAATTTTTGAGCTTAATTAAAAATGAATCAGGAGAGTAACTTCGATTAATTTGGCAAAGTCTTGTTTAGTTAGTGATTGATATACGGTAATCTATTAAATTTGCATCAGAATGAGCTTAAGAATTTGTTTTTTAGAATTTTTTATGCAAAGTACGTCACAAATCCGAAATTAGTTGTTAACATCTCGATTTGCTAGATTTATGTTTGATTTTGCTCGTTTGTTGATTAAATGTGTCTCTTGATACTCGATTTAGTATCCTCGCACATTGAAACCCTTCGATCACAACCATATTCATATTTTTGCCGAGGTGTTTCTCTATTTTGTAGGAATAATGGACCAAGTGAGAATGCACACAATTCGCTTGAAGAAGAGCGGTTACGTATGAGAATCATCCCGGAGATCAATCTCTAGGCATCCCGAAGAGATCCAAGGCGGATCGGATACAACTAGTGTGAAGGATGACACTAATCTCGCTGAGTTCGTGATGAGCCAAAGACGGCCGAGAAATCGAGCTCGCGCTACACTCCCTCCACGTGACCAAGACCAAAGGTACGATATGTCGAGCAGCCTATGAACCCGAATATCGATTACCTTGAAAAACTCAAGAGGATAAATATCAAATCAACACCTCGTACGTATAGATTACTCGACTCTCGAAGCGCTCGGGATTAGAGAAGACGTGATTTGGTATCTAGACACACTTAACCTTCGACCTTTCGTGTAGCTCAATCTTCCCACCTACGAAGATCTCACCAAGGAATTCTTAGCAACCGTCACCATGTGTTACAAGAGATGCTCTAATCCAAGAGCGAGGGACGGTACACTTACTTTTACCGTACGTAGATATTCTTATGCGCTAACCGTTCAAGAACTTTGTGAAGCTTTGAAACTTCAGTATCTCGATGAGATTAATCCCGAGGAGGATCCCGGTAAAGACTTGTGGCGCATAATGGGACAAGGCGTCTACGACAATGGAAGATCTAAAGCTTCCTTACTCACGCATCCCGCTGTCCGCTTCATACACAAGCTCTTGGCGCACACCATCTTTTCACGAGCGAACGTGGCGAATGTCCCGCAAAGGCGAGCTCGTTACTCTTCAACTTCCATTCGATTTCTCGACCGAGACTCCACTTCAAGGGACTTGGTTCGATCTCATGCAGTTTTCACGGGACCGGAACATCTCCCGCTTCATCACTCACGACCAGCCCCGCACATCACTACCACGGTTTAATTGATTTTCTTCACCTTATCTTTTTATCTTTATTTTTATTTTCAAACTATTTTTATTTTCATGTCTTTACCATCCTTTCACCAACTTTTTCACACTAGGGATAGTGTGATTTAAGTTTGTGAGAGGATGTTTATCCGTTACTAATCTATTTTATTTTCTTTGGATTTTTTTTTATCTTATTTTTCGCTTTAATTTTTAATTTTTCATGTAATATTTTTATTAAGTATTTTTCAGGAACATAAGAACAAAATCTATGATAATTTAGACATGTGTGCTTCTACGCTATTTCTCTGTGCCAGCTCTTTGGTTTGGTACTAGACTAGACGGTAGCTAGATATGGCTGTGATACTAATTAAGAGAGAAATGACATCCTCTGCTTTATTAGTATAAAGATAACCACCTTTCTTCCACTATGTATTGCAAAATTTATACAAAACCATACGTGATGATGCACAAAATAAGGACCCAAGTTTAAACCCACACCAAAACCAGAGAATTATACAAATCATAGAGCTAATCATAAAGGTTATTAGAGTATTGGTGTGTCATAGGAGATTTAAAGTCGTTAGAAAAAAGATATATAATTATTGAGTGTAATGGTAAAGAGAATTCAAAAAAAATAAAATTAGAATACTGTTTGGAAAGGTGGTTAACAAATGACAACAATGATTTCAACACATTTCAAATCTTTCCTTAGCTAATAGTTTTAAATTTCAACTTAGTCAAATTCTTAAGTTAAATCACCATATTTCTTTTGACATACTATTATTTTCTTAATTTATAAAATACATTAATATATGATACACAAATATTGCATTTGCAAAAATAACAACAAACCATTTATATTAACAAAACATTTATAAAACTAAATCCGCGCGTAGTGTGGAGAATCCCTTAGTTTATATAAGAGATTTACTTACTATGAATTCTCAAAAGGCAAATGTCTCTTGTATCCAAAGAGAAGAGGCAAGTGTCTCTTCCAAAAAAAAAAAAAAAAAAAAAAAAAACAAAACAAGAGGGAGAGACCATCCACGAGATCGAATCAGATTCTTAGCATACCCAACAATCAATACATAGTGTGACAATATGATAATATGT
Source organism: Eutrema heterophyllum (assembly GCA_002933915.1). Lineage (NCBI taxonomy): Eukaryota > Viridiplantae > Streptophyta > Magnoliopsida > Brassicales > Brassicaceae > Eutrema > Eutrema heterophyllum. The sequence continues at coordinate 183,586 of PKMM01019903.1, forward strand.
AATTTTGATTCGATCGAGTAGCAGCAGAGAATCGGTCTTTCCTTCACCCTACAATCTTCATAATATCGTCCTGGTTGATTAATTCTGATTCAAGCATTCTATAAATGTACAAACATGGGTGTATTGAAAACAGACACTTTAGCTAGCCTACAAATAAACTCGTTAATTTGCATACACCAACTTGGTTGATTAATTCTAGATATCGAGATGGCGTTGAATTGGGGACCAGTGTTAATGTCGGTGGTTCTGTTCATCGTATTGACGCCCGGAGTATTGTTTCAGCTTCCGGGGAAGACCAAAGTGGTTGAGTTTGGCGGTTTCCAGTCAAGCGGCGCAGCCATTGTCATTCACACTCATCTTCTTTGCATGCATCACAGTCTCCCTCATCGCTCTTCATATCCACATCTACGCTGCCTAATTAATTAATTTAACATTGCACTGCCCCTCATCGCTAGCTGCATCCTTAATTTTATTTCCTGGCTTTTTGTTATTGTTTTTGATCACCTTTGATTCAGGGTTCCCGTTTAAGTACTTGCACTGGAATTACAACGGACCCTCTTTTTTTTTTTTTTAATTGTCTTGTTACCCTCTATAATTAGATTATTGCCTATATATGAATCATTATTGATGTAGAAGCATGTGTGCGTAGACGAGATGGACTATTCCTTTTCCTAAATTATAATCTAAAATTCTGAATACGAATATAGTACAATTATTGAAGACTAATCAGCTAAAGTATTATGTCAATATATATATTATTGACTTTACTAATTTATAATTACTACATTTTGTAGACTTGATGATAGAGTTACTTATGAGAGCAACATACAGATATATACATGTTAATTAATTAGTATCCCTCGACTCAAACTTGCACTCAATCAGAAGTAGCTATCTTCACGTAGTACAGCTTTATCAAGTTTCAAAACTTGCTTAAAAAAAACCCCGTCTCTCTCACCGATTTCAATGATTAGTCTGAATTTAGGATTGGGATTATAAAAAGAACAAAAAATTTAGACTTTGCTTTGATGAGAGTCATGTAAAATATACTTCCTCCGTGTTTTTTTTATATGTCATTTTAGAGTTGATTTTTTGTTTCAAATTAAGTGTTATTTTCAGTTTTCAATGTAATTTTTTGCAGAAAATACCTATTATAACCTTAAGTTAAAATAACATTGAAAATAGAAATTGATAATTAAAATTGTAAATACATTTGATTTGTGAGGGTATAATAGACAAATTAATAGATTTCTTAATTTGTATGTCCAGCTCTAAAACGACATATAAAAAAAACGGAGGGAGTAATAAAACACAGTCAATTAAATTTGCGTCAACATGAAAATACCTAAGGCCCTAGTTAGTCATATGTTGTTGTTAGTATATATACCTTTTTAACCTGCGAAGCTAAGAGGGCTTTGAATAGTCTGAAAGAGGTCATAAAAGATGCAAAAACGACGGCCCATAGAAAAGGGGTTACCGACTAGCCGGCATAACCAAATTGAATGGTGGCATTACGCTGCTATCACAATGATATATGTTGTGATAGATGTGTGTACTTGCTAAGAAGCAAGAATATGGCTTTGAAAAGTTCAAAGCATACAAGATGGAATTTTAAAACCAACTGCTTGAGAAAACTATGAACATAGTTATACATGATAAAGGTGGTGAGTTTGATGAGAATGAAATGCGTTCTTTAGAGAACATGGCATTATTCGTCGGAAAAACTGCTCTTTATTCACTTGAATCTAATGGAGTTGCGGAACAAAAATTCTGAACTCTTAGTGAGATAATGATTGCAAAGATGCATGATTCTGAATTATCTCAAGAAATGTGGGGGGAAGCGTTGCTTACCACATAAAGTTATTGGCAAGACGCCATTTGAACTTTTGGAAAGGTAAAGTAAATCCCTACAAATACCTGAAAGTGTGGGGGTGCCTGGCAAAAGTCGCAGTGCCACCTCTTAAAAGGTCACAATTAGACCTAAAATGATGGATTGTATTTTCATCGGATATGCACACAAGAATAGTGTTATCGGTTTCTGGTTCATAATCAGACGTACCAGATATCCATGTTAATACAACCATGGAGTCAAGAAATGCATATTTCTTTGAGCCTGTGTTTCTGTGTAAGGATAAAAATCCGATGCGAACACATGAAGAAAGAGATGCAAGCTCCTCTATAAATGAGTGATTACTTCTGGCACATTGTGAGATAATGCAGAAGAATTTGTACATCATTTGGTAAAGATTTTTTAATGGTCTTTCTCCGAGAGAATGCACAATGAATTTTCACTAAAGCATGTCTACACCATACAAACTTTCGTCATTAGTGATATCGACTCCATTATGAAAGCCATATTTGGGAGATAATCGATATGTCACAAGGGCTTAAAGTCCGAGTGTGTAAATGGATTTTCAAAATTGAAAACCGATGGCTTAGTCGACAAGACACAAAGTCTATTGATTTGTGAAGTCTCTGTTTGGGCTTACAAAAGCTCTGAAACATTAGCATGAGATATTTGAAATTGTCAAATAATTTTAGCATCAATGAATGTGATAAGTTCATATACATCAAAAGTACTCCGCACGAATATATTTTGCTCTGTTTGTATGTAAATTACATGGTCGAACACACTAAGATTGTTCTTACTGTGAGGTTTGACATGTAAATACATGGTTCGAATGGATGTGATTCTAGAGATTAAGATCACTAGATATTCCAAAGGAATAATCACTTCTAGAGCTCATTAAGATAAAATGATATTTGAGAAAGATGTACTCAAGTGTGATCGGAAGTCTGAAGTACTTAACCGATTGTACCATAGTCATTCTGGCGGACTCAGTCCATGTACTAAGTCTCTACACCAGTAATCCAGGTTGTAAATACTGGAAAGCTATAACTAGAGTATTGAGCTACGTGCGATATACTAAAAGTTATGAGTTGCACTATGGTAAAAATCAAACCTATATTTTTGGAATGATACAATTATGTTAATTAGTTATCGGCTTCCAAAAACTAATAGTCCACAAGTGGATATGTCTTTACGCATTGTGGTGCATCATGGAAATTTTCCAACCAAACAATGATCAGATTGATCATGCAATCTTAGTTCATAGCTTTAGAAAAAGCTAAGGAAGCTGAATGGTTTCGAACTTGGTGGAAAATATCATGATGTGGGAAAAAACTAGTGCGAGCATTACATGTACACTATGATAGTCAATTGACTATAGCTCAGACACTGAGTTTTCTGTATAATGGTTATTCATGTCTTTAAAAAAGATGACATAAAACCATTAGACAATTGATCTAAAATGGTGTAATCTCGATAGATTATATCAAATTGGATGACAACCTAGGATCCGCTTATTAAAGGTGTGTCACGAGATCATATTGTAAAATCATCAAGAGGAATGGGTTTAAAGCTTATGACATAAGATGAGGTTTGACGGGAACCCCACCTACATGACTGGAGATCCTAAGAAGTAGGTTCAAATGGAAAATTAAGTCAAACTGAATCTGCTAAGAGCACTGTGCGACTTTTGTCTCTTCCCATTTCCTAGGATGATGAACAGTGCACTACAAGAAATCAGCCGATTCGCGACGGCCATATCGGTTGGGAAACCATCGAGAAACGGGTTTTTGGACAAATTTCAAACCGATTTGTCGAGTCGGAAATCAAAACACGGTCGGGATCGGTCGGGAATTTTCGACCGATTTCCGACTACCGTTATTCCCGACTGGATTCCGACTGGATTCCGACATATATCAGTAGTCAGGAAATTCCCGACGATTTATCGACGAGACTAAAATACCGACCAATTCCCGATGGTAATAGTAGTCGGACATTTCCCGACCGATTTCCGATCGGCGAATTTCCGACCAATTACCGACGGGTATTTAAAAAACAGTATTTTAAAAATTCTTTAAAAATAATGATTTTTTTATCAAATTAAATTAAATTAATAATTCAAAAAGACAATTAAAATTAAATATAATAATTGTTTTGAAATTAAATTGTACATATTTAATAATAGTTTTGAAATAAAATAAAACAAAAACATTAAAATTAATTTCCCGATCCCGTTCCCGAGTTTCCCCTTCTTCCACTTCCCGTTCCCGGGAAATTCGAGAACTTCACTTTCATCCTCCGACATGCCAGCGATTTGGAAGTCCCACCCCGGGACATGAGAAAGCCCCAGACTTTGTCTTGGACTAGGGGTCCCCGTTGGCGAACCGCTCTGTTGATGTGGTTGCGTGCCTCGAGACGAACCACCACGGCAAATGTTATCGAAACCCTCGTATGACCTAGAAAAAAAAAACGCAAAATTTGTTAGTTGTTAAAATTATAACAAATGTAGAAAATACTAAAAATATTACCAAAAAACAGAAAACAAATTATGAAAATTCTGAATTTGTTTTTTTATTGCCAAAAACGGAAGCTATATTATTAAAATTAAAAAAATCACTTGTAAAATACAAAAAATGTATTAATATTCTAAACAAAATTAAAATCACTTATAAAATATAAAATCACATGTAAAATGGAAAAAAAAATCATTTAAAATCACTTGCATAAATATTTAAAATCACTTGTAAAATGCAAAAAATGTTCTACTATTCTAAAAAAAATTAAAATCACTTGTGAAATACATAAAACTATTTTTGAATTAACACAAAAATATTTTCATGAATGTTTTCTAAAATATTCAAACACAAAATCTACAACCATTCAACTTCAACACAACCTAATCTAAACATTATCTAACAACCTAATCTTTGATATTTAACCAACAATCTAACCTAAAATCTAACAAATCTAACAAACCTAACAAATTTAATTAACAAAATCAATTTGAAAGAAGCTTACATGGTGAGGGAAGACGGCGACTGCGTTGCAGCGATTCTGGCGAAGATCCGACGGTGGCTCCGGCGACCTAAGAAAGAAGAGAAGAAATTAACAAGGAGAAAAGAAGAGGAAGAGAAGAGGAAGAAGATAAGAGAGAAGAGTGCTTACTTGGGGACGGCGGCGACGAGGGGACCTTGGCGACGACGAGGGGACTCCAGCGACGAGGATACGGCGGCGACGAGAGGGAAGGAGAGAAGAGATCTAAGAGAGAAAAGAAGATGAAACGAAATGAGGAAGAAGAAGAGGCATATTTGATTTAATGAAATTGGTTCCCAATAGACCCATTCGGTCGGGAACGGTCGAATATTTTTAATAAACCGAGTCAAAATATTTCGTTTGGCGGTCTATTTCCCAGGTTTTTTTATAGATATTCAGACCGATTTCCGACTGCTATAAATAAATTGCATTTTATTTGATAGTGTTGAATAATTTAATACCCGTCGGAAATCGGTCGAGAATTTCCGACCGATTTCCGACCATATAGGGTTTAGGGTATGAAATCCTAAAATTCCATACCGTATAGGGTTTAATAAACATCTAAACATCTTATGTCTAACAACTATCTGGCAAGGTAAACATAAAATAAAGTATATGACGATTTTTATGAATCGATAAGAGAACGAGTTTAACCTTTCTTAATGAAACATAGAACTTATACTTACACTTTTCGGTTTCTTGTAGGGTTTTGATTAGATGCTCAAAAATAGTGATTCTTAAGATAGTTGAACATTGAATTCTTTCAAAATATCATATATAACCCTAGCAAACATAACCCTAATCAAATTTTTGCCGTTTGAGGTTTCGAAACTCTAAATGGTTGGAAATTGGTCGGGATTTCCAACCAATTTCCGACCATATATGAAGATTTTCCGAAAAATGCTAAGTGTAAAAATATCATTTATAAATCCCGTCGGAAATTGGTCGGGATTTCCGACTAATTTCCGACCATATATGAAGATTTTCTGTAAAATGCCAAGTGTAAAAATATCATTTAATATTATTACTAGGAATGAGATGATATGTGTCCACTAACTCGGAGATAACTCCTGAAATATTACTAGGAATAAGCTGAAACCACTCCCATTGGAAAGATAACTCAACTTCCAATTTGCCTGCAAAATTTAAGATTAAACTGGGCACAGGAAAGCTTTAATTTGCACTACAAGAGAACAACGGATTTATGACGGCTGAATCCGTCGGAATCCCGTCGGAAACAGCTATTCCAGACGGATTTCCGACGGATTTTGGCCGTCGGTTCTATTTCCTGGGAAATAGAAATCCGTCGGAAATTTCCGACGGATTTCCGAGGGCCATTTTAACCGACGAATTTCCGACGACATATTCGTCGGGGACTATTCCGACGGATTTCCGAGGACATAAATATCGACGGTTTTCCGAGGAACAGAGGATCGATCGATCCAAAAAGATGCTATCGATCGTATCTAATCCGAGGGAAATTTCCGACGGATTTCCGACGGATTTCCGACGGATTTTATAAATATTTTTTTAAAAAAAATATTTATAAAATCATTATTTAATTTTTTTTATTAAATAAATTATTTAATTTTTTTATTAAATAAATTATTTAATTATTAAATAATATATAAAAAACGAAAATTATAAATTAATTAATATTTAAAAATATTACAAAAAGTTTTAGAAATTGTTGGAAATTACAAAAAAAAAAATCAAAATTCAGGAAAATCCGGAAACTTTGATTTGAAGTATTCCGCCATTTTGTCGCTCCGGGATTTCTGACTCTAGAGCACGTCCTCCAAAGCCGTTACTTTCCCCTTCAGCTCTTCGTTTTGGCGGATAACGTCTTCATCCATCGGGAATCCGGCCGAAGAAGATGTGGATTGGGTCAAAATCTTACCCAACCCTGGCCGACGACCTTTTTTAACCGGTACGTCCTACAAAAATAATAGATCTTATTAACAAATAATATTCTAAATTTAAATAATAATTAACAATTAATTAACAAATACTTACCCCGAGCACCAGGTCGTTGATCTCGACCCGAGTGAGGTCGTTGGAGTCAGAGAAGCCGCCGTCCTGCGATCTCTGGGTCATGATCTCGTCGTACACCCTCGTCACATTTTCGACGATCTCCCTGACGACAGGATCTTGAATTTGGCCGGTCTTCTTGTTGGTGTGCGTCCTCTTCATCAATTTCAGATGATTTAGAACTTCACCGTCTTCCACCGTCTAAAAAATAATTAAAAACATTAATTACTAATAAACATATTAAAAATGATATTTGTAAATAATTAAAAATGTTAGAATACTAACCATTTCGATTTCCGTTTTCTTGAAGCTCTTCGCCCCGTTGTTGTGGACCGCGATTCCCTTCTCTTCTCGGGGACTCTTCCGGTTTTTGGAGTTAGTCTGAGAGAGAGCTTCGGTCTTGGGCTCTTCCCAGTACGGGATGTAGTCCTTCCACACCTCCGCGTTCAAGCCTTTTGTCTTATCTCCACCCCTTCTCCAAACTTTTTTCCACTCGTGCATATTGCGCGAGAATTGGGTGGACGCCTCCCTGAGAAATTCGGTCTCCACCGTTTTCGTGATCCGCGGGTTCCAATTAAACTCTTGCTACAAAACAAATATAAATAAATATGTTAAATAAATTGAATAAATTAAATATATTACAAAAATTAAAAGAAATTAAAACTTACCGCAAATGTTCGAAACCAAAGCTGTTGTTCGTCTGTCGGAACATCCGAAAATTTCTTGTAAGATTTGTCGAGGATGGAGTGCAACATCCTCAGAACCGACTTGCTGATGCCATTCCCGGATATACCAAACCTATAAAAAACAAACAAACGATAAATAAAAATCGGTAATTTAAAAAAAAAAAAATATTAATTAGATAGAAAGAAAAGAAACATATTACCAAGTAGATCCCGGAATGCGGAGCTTCGGATCGAGAATTGTGAGTAATTCCCGTCCCGGTTGTTGAACTAGCTCCTCAACGGTCATGATCGGACGAGGAGCTATACTCTCACTGTCCGGAACATGCGGCGCAAGAGGCACAAGAGGCGGTATAGTGCTCGGGCTCGGAGTAGCAGAATTGGTCCTCCGCCCCGCTTGCCTCGAACCGCCAGCACGGTCTTGATCGAATTGACTATAAGACCTACAAAAATAAAAACATAAAAACCGAATCATTTAAAAAAAAATCTTAAAAATCATAAATATTTTTCTTAAAAATCATAAATATTTTTTTTAAAAATAGATTAAAAATATAAATTTTAAAAATAGAATTTTTGAAAACATTTTTTGTAAAAAATAT
>PKMM01019903.1:191919-250483 GCA_002933915.1 Eutrema heterophyllum
ATAAATATAATAACAAATTCAACAATATATAACAACCTAATTAAATCTAATAATTATAAAAATTTCAACAAAATTTAATCTAAAATCTAATTTAAAATTCAACATAATCCACAAAAAAATTCCACAAATCCACAAAAATCAACCTAATCTAACAACCTAATCTAATTAACAATCTAACCTAATCTAACAACCTAATCTAATTAACAACCTAACCTAATCTAATTCAAAATAAATCCACAAATCTAAAAAAAAAAGTGTGACTTACATTTGTAGGAGGTCGGCGACGGTGGGCTGGGAGGTCGGCGGTCGGCGGCGGTCGGCGACGGTGGGCTAGGCGGTCGGCGGCGACGATGATAGCTTCGGAAGAGAGAAGAAGGAGAGGAGAGGAAAGGAAGAGAGGAGAGGAGAGGAGAGGAAAGGAGAGGAAAGGTGAGGAGATGAGATTCGCGCAGAGAGAGAGGAGAAGAAGAGATTCGTGGAGAGAGAGAGGGGAGAGGAAGAAGAAGAAGAAGAGAATCGGCCAATATAATTAACATTTTCCGACGGATTCATTCCCTCGGGAATCCGTCGGAAATCGAATTTAATTAACCGCTTCGGTTTTCAACAATTTTCGTCTGGCGGTTTAATTTCGCGGGTAAAATTTCAGCATCCGTCGGAAATTTCCGACGGCTATTGATATTTTGAAGTTTAATACTTAGCATTTTTCGGGTGAAACCATAATATATCTAGGCCTTATTTCCGGAAATTTCCGACGGGTTTAGGGTTTAGGGTTTAGATTTTGAAGATTTTATAAGTTTTAGTGTTTTATAACCATTAGTGTTACATACTAATAAGAAAAACCTTTGAAAACCAAACATAACAAGTCGTTTGCCATTTTCTAACAATCGATCGATGCACGAGATCAAGCTTTCATAAGAACACATATAACATATAAGGACACTTACGAGTTTGATTAGAGTTTCAATTAAAAAGTTAAAAATGTTTGATTCTTAAAAAGATTTCACAGAAAATAGGTTTAATTTGTTACTTATAGATCTATTAAGACCTAACATGTGTAAAATACGGCTAATTTGAGTGTTATTACCCTAAACCGTCGGAAATCCCTCGGAAATTTCCGACGGTTTAGGATTTGTGCCGGATGTTTAGGATTTCCCTCGGCTAAAACTTACACGAGTAAGTTTTCCTCGGCTAAAACCCCAAACCGTCGGAAATCCGTCAGAAATTTCCGAGAGATTTCCGACGGCTTAGGATTTTAGCCGAGGAAACCTTACCCGGTGTAAGTTTGTTAGCCGAGGGAAATCCTAAAATCCGGCTAAAATCCTAAATCGTCGGAAATCCCTCGGCTAAAACTTGCCGGGGGATGTTTATTAAAATACCAAACATCAAAAACAAATTGTATGTTTTTCAGACGGATTCATGCATTTTCAGTTTTAGCCGAGACATTTTCATAATCCATAACTAAAACCCGAAATTGTATGTTTCAAGGGATTTCCATTCGAGAGAAATAAAATTTATTACATAATTAATCCCTGACTTGTGAAATTAAATAATACATATAGAGAAATAAAATTTATTACGTAATTAATTACTCTGACCCCGATGATGAATAATCTGACGTTGCTGAATCGGAATCCTCGTCAAATTCGCCGATCTCTTCCTCAGAATCCTCAAATACCTTGTACTCCATGTCCATGGTGAAATCAACCACGAGGTCAACTTCAAGAGAATGCTCGATCGAAGCTAAGTTACCAATTGCGTTTTCTTGCAAAGGCTCGTGCTCGGAAACACCAAAAACTATTCCCCTTGGGTGTATCGACGTAACAGTAATCCAAGGGTCATGCCTATTCGTAACCCGTGGGAAACGAATGTAGGAAACCTGATCTGCTTGTGAAGCAAGAATGAAAGGATCGTATTTCTGAAGTCGCCGTCGAGAGTGGACATATGTAACACCAAATGCGTCCTGACGTACACCATCCACTGGATTATACCAATCGCAGTAGAACACAATTAACCTCAAATCGATCATTCCCGAATAATGGACCTCCAATATTTCGCGAAGGACACCGTAGTAGACAACTTCTCCAGATTGAGACGATATACCAGAATTACTAGTTGTCTTTGAGCTTCCTTCCCGATGAGCCTTAAAAGCATACCCTCGGGTGCAATACATCGGGTAAGACTTTGCAATAAACTTCGGGCCATTCACCATCTCAACTAACCACGTCGGAAACGATTCACCTCTAGCAGTCATCTGACCAACCTACATGTAAAAATTGCATTTCGACAATAATCGACAAAATGTTTATATAAAGGAAGTACAATTTAATTATAAAGCATATATATATATATATATATCGTTTTACACTTACATAATATTGCAACCAAGGAGCGAAGTCATTCTGCTTGACGACAAGAAGCTCATCCTCTGTGTAATTTGGATAACAATCGCGTATTTGGGACATGAACATCCTATGTATGAACAAATGCATTAGAAAATAGCATTAATAAACTTTGTTAACAAATTTTTTAATTAAATTTTAGGTACCTCTCATATTCCAAAACGTCGTCGCAATTTGTCAGAATATACATATGCAAATGCCTTTGCTCATCCTCTAATAGTCGCCGATCCTTGCCTTTTCCACTTACTCGTCCAATCTGAGTAAATATATCGGGGACATAGACATGATAACTAGTTGGTTTCCCTCCATCATCATGCCGTGTCGGGCGTCTACTTTTTGTTTGGACTTGCACTGGAAAGTAGTAGCCGGCAAAGTTGGAAGTTTCTTCATTAATGCTTTGCGCGACGATAGAACCCTCGACTCTAGCTAGATTTTTCACCTTCTTCTTTAGGTGGAACATATACCGCTCAAAAGGGTACATCCATCGGTATTGAACCGGCCCACCAAGTGCTGCTTCTCTAGGGAGATGAATAGGAAGATGTTCCATAACATCAAAAAAGGCAGGAGGAAATATTTTCTCGAGGTTGCAAAGGAGAACCGGTATGTTTTCCGCCAAATTTCTGATACCGTCTGATGTAAGTGATCTCGTGCATAGATCCCGGAAGAAAGCAGCGATCCCTGCATATATAGTAGACATACAAAATTATGTAACGTATAATGACAAATAAAAATATGGTAACATACGTACATAATATATAGTGTAAATGTATATATACGTACCTGCAATAGCTCCATGGACGTTTCTAGGAAGAAGATATGCAAATGCAAATGGAAGGAGGCGCTGCATGACAACATGACAATCATGACTTTTCATCCCAGAAAACTTTCCTTCTGAACTATCAACGCAATTACGAAGGTTAGATGCGTATCCGTCTGGGAATTTGACACCGTGCTTAATCCAATCGAAGAACTCCTCCTTTGAAGTTGCATCCAACCGGAAAGCAGGGGGCAGTGATTTCCCGTTCGCCATTACATGCAACTCCTTACGGGAACAAATATCTGGCAAGTCCAATCTGGCCTTCAAATTATCTTTTGTCTTCCCTTGCACATTTAGAACAGTGTTCATGATGTTGTCGAAAAAGTTCTTTTCAATGTGCATCACATCTAGATTATGGCGCAACAAATGGTCCTTCCAATATGGCAAATCCCAGAAAATACTCTTCTTGTGCCAATTGTGGTACTCGCCACAACCGTCTACGGGATAATGCCCATTACCCCCGCATGAAACTGTCTTATCAGCACCAAAATCTCTCAACTGAGTCATAATATAATTTCCATCTAACTCAGGAGGTGGACCATCAAGAACTTTTTTGTTCTTTCTAAACAATGTTGTGCTCCGACGATATGGATGATCATGCGGCAGAAATCGTCGATGACAATCGAACCAAGAAGTCTTACGTCCGTTCTTCAATTGGAAAGCATCAGTGTTATCTTGACAATACGGACACGCTAACCTTCCATGCGTCGACCATCCTGATAGCATACCGTATGCTGGGAAATCACTTATGGTCCACATAAGTACCGCACGCATCATAAAATTTTGTTGCAGGGAAACATCGAACGCTTCAACACCATTTTTCCACAACATTCTCAACTCATAAATTAATGGCTGCAAGAAAATATCAAGGGATCTCTTAGGATGCTCTGGACCGGGGACGAGGATCGTGAGGAACAAAAACTCTCGTTTCATGCACAAATTTGGCGGCAAGTTGTAAGGTGTGATGATTACTGGCCACAACGAATATTTCCTCCCATGCTTTCCAAAAGGGTTGAATCCATCCGTAGATAACCCAAGGTATACGTTCCTTGGCTCACACGCAAAACTAGGATAAACCTCTTGAAAATGTTTCCATGCTTCTGCATCTGAGGGATGCACAATCTCTCCATCTGAGTTATGTTCTGCATGCCATCTCATAGGCCCTGCCGTGCGCTCGGATTGATATAACCTCTTCAACCTATCAGCTAGGGGCAAATACCACATCCGTTTATGTGGAACAGGTACTCTGCCACCTGTATCCTGATACCGAGGTTTGTGACAAAAGCGACACTTCAACCGGTTTTCGTCCTTTCTCCAGTAGATCATACAGTTGTCGATGCACACATCTATCATCTGATATGGTAATCCAAGACCAGCTACAAGCTTCTGAATCTCGTAGTATGAAGCCGGTGAAATATTATCTTCAGGTAAGATATCTTTCATAAAATCAGCTATCGCATCAACACAATCCTCGGCCAAGTTGAAATCTGTCTTTATAGTCATCAACCTACTGGCAGTTGATAGAGGCGATATTCCATCTCTACATCCTTCGTATAATGGCTGCTTAGACGCACCTAGCATATCATAAAACTGTTGCGCTTCTAAATTTGGTTCTTCTATCCTGTTACCATCCTCAATTACATGATATGATGATATGTTTTCACGAAACGCATCATTCACCATCTGAGTGTAATTTGCGTTTACATCTACTTCTGGGGTTGGTTCCTCTAACCTAGTACCCGAAGTACTACCAAACCTATCCAATGTGCTACCATAATTACCATAACATTGCACCATTGAATCAGTTTCTCCGTGGGTATACCAAATCTTGTAACCAGGCATAAATCCAGTCCTATATAAATGCTTCTTTACTTCCCTAACAGAGACTAATCTATGATTCCGACATTTAGTACAAGGACAATACATATTACCGTATTACGATGTCATGCTATTGTTTGACGCAAAGTTCATGAACTCCTCCACACCTTGTGCGAATTCATCCGTCAATTCCCCTGTCGCTGGATCACGCGGAGGTTTGTTCATCCACGATCGAAAATAAGACATTGTGTAATTTTTTTTTTCTTTGTGTTAATTTGTTGTGAATGTTGTGAATGAGGGGAGAAGTATTTATAGATAAATGTTTGTTTGTTCTCTGCAACTATACACATGAATCTTCAAAAGACCAAAGACAGGAAACACACAAATTAAAAATTGGAACAACTTGGGAACAAGGACGACATGTGAAAATTAAAAGAGGCAAGGAATGTTTACAAAGCACTCTTGTAAAACAATTGAATCCAGCGGAAACATATATATATATATCTTACAAACAAAGCAAGGAACGTATATACAAGGGGAGAAGTATTTACAAAGCAAAATATATGTATATCCGTCGGAAATCGGTCGGAAAATACCCACCGATTTCCGACGGCTACTAATCGGTCGGAAAATTCCGACCGTTTTCCGAGGGAATATTGGTTCGTCGATATTCCCTCGGAAATCCATCGGAATTGCCCGACCGAATTCCGAGGGAATTTAATCCGTCAGAATATTCCGACGGGTTTCCGAGGGAATATATCCGTCGGAATTCCGCTGATATACCCTCGGTATTCCGTCGGTAATTTCCGACGGTTTGGAACCCGTCGGAAAAGCCGTCGGAAATGCGCGTGTTTTCTTGTAGTGTTGACATGATCTTTCAGCTGCTTCGGACTGGCTCTGCATATTCCGCAGTGACATATTTTAATAAATCGCCCGTATCTCCTGAACCGCTTATCGGAATGACATGAATCTACTCGAGTTAGAAAGCTAACTCAATTTCGCATGACCTTTATCAAGAGCTTCCAAGCTAAATCCATCGGGAAGGCTTTCGTCTGACTCGATTTATAAATCATGTCGGAAATTATTCGGGATTTCCGACGAATTTCCGACCATATATGAAGATTTTCCAAAAAATGCTAAGTGTAAAAATATCATTTATAAATCCTGTCGGAAATTGGTCGGGATTTCTGACCAATTTCCGACCATATAGGGTTTAGGTATGCAATGCTAAATTTTAAAACCATATAGGGTTTAAGAAACATCTACTAATCTTATTTCCTAACAACTAACTTAATATGTAAACATAAAATGGATCATATGACGATTTATATGAATCGGTTCGAGAACGAGTGTAACCTTTCATAACGATACATATAACTTATACTCACACTGATCGGTTTCTTGTCGGGTTTTGATTAAAAGCTCAAAAAGAGTGATTATTCAGGTATTTTAACATTGAATTCTTTCAATATATCATATCTAACCCTAGCAATCATAAACGTAATCAAATTTTTACCATTTGAGGTTTTGAAACCACAAATGGTCGGGAATTCGTCGGGAAGTCCCGACCGATTACCGACGGGGTGAGAACACATGTTTTAAATGTATAGCAACACGTTTATTTTCTGTTTGTAAAAAATATTAAATCGGAATTCCCAACAATATTAAATCGGTCTCTATATCGTCGAAAATCGGTCGGAAATTCCAACTGATTTCCGACGACTAAAAAGTGGTCGGGAATTTCTGACCAATTCAAGACGGGATTTTTTTCCTCGGTATTTCATCGGAAATCGGTCAGGAATTTCCGACCGATTTTTTCCCGTCGGGAATCGGTATGTTTTCTTGTAGTGGTGCTACATGTATGTGTAGAGGATAGGCGATGCTTTTAATGATTTGAGTCCATAGCTTTGAGATATACATGAAGTATTACATGATACTCCTTAAAACAAAGCTAATGGCGAATCACCTTATGAGTGTGAAATGGGGCCGTTTCTAGGAGAATGAAGGTCATGCTATATTCTCCAAGTTCACTCATGATTAACAAGGCATGTTCAAGGCAAAAATGAACAGAATAGATAATCTAGTTCTGTGAGAAAGTGAAGCTGTGTTGTAGCTATTGTCTCGGTTTACATCAAAGTCCGGGAGGTTTAAGACATCATGTTCACCTCCTGGTAGAGTAAATCTGATAGCTATTAACAGTGATTGGTTCAAGGTTGAAAAATGCTACCAACTCATATACAGTGGAATTTTCGTTTGTACTCTCAAAAGTCTTTCTTTCGAGTCGTCATGTGTTTAAATTCATTTATATTCATATGGGGGATTGTTGGAACTCGTTTTTGACAAAGTGGTGTTGACCACTTTTCCGGTGGGTTTTCCAGTGGAGACATCTGTCGGAATGACCGGATTTTGGGCACGATGAAATCGTTGCCGTGAGCACTATAATGTAGTGTATTCACTTGTCAAAATCGGAGTTGATTTGAATGAGAAATGGAGGAAAGTGGGTGACTTAGAAAGTTTCAAAATTTGGCTAAGTGTAAAAACTAGCAAATGACTCACATTGGAAATTTGAGGTGAAATCCTCTTGTATATATAGTGGAGAACTCATAACAAGGTTTAAAAGTCTTGGATAAACTATGGTGTATTGGAGGGAGGAGATACCAGACCGGGCTCGAGTCTCGGGTCTTGGTAGATGGGCCTACGGTCCAAAGATGATATTCTTTTTCCAGCCCGCTATAATTTTTTATCTGATCAATACATAATTAAATTCGGTCAAGCTGAAAAGTCTCTTCATGAATACAAAAATTAATTCAGATTAATTGGAAAATTTGTAACCACTCCTCTCCATAATGGCTCAGATTAATGGTAGATTAATTGAGCATTATTCTCCTTATTTAAGACTAACAAAAAATGGTCTCTCTCATTCTTCCAGGAAATGGAAAAACAATCTCTTCACTTTCTTCATATTTCTCTAATTGTTTCCATGAGAGTACAACACAGAAAAAACGTTCGTTATATTATGTTCTTGGATTGTGCGTGACAGAATAGTTGCAGTTGTATCATGGGATTCGGAACGCCATGCAACTGTCACACTACGGGGTGTTTACATAATTAAAGAAAGAGATTCGTCTTAACTCTGCAAATCATATTCCTAATTCTTGTATCGGTATCATCTTTATATTATGTTTATCGATTTATTTATGACATTTCTTTGCAATTATCAGTTGTAGAAATTGCATTCCTACATTTAAGTCCTTAGTTAATTACAAATTTGGTACGTCCATTTATTGTATTTTCGACCCTAGAAGATCCCATGCTGTAGGTCACTCTAATCTTATTCCAGCTCGTTGTCTCACCTCTCTTTCGCCTTTCACTTCTCTTCCTTTTTACTTCTTCATTAGAAGGCATATTTTACTGAGCCAGGATTTATATGCCCACAACGCATTATTTATATTTGTCATTAATCAATATATAATTATATAACTTTTAGCTAATCACATCACTCGCCATACCATGTGTAATATGCGATACTTTTATGGGTGTGACCTCCCGAACTGACGAAATGACTTTTTTACATCTTCTCCATCTTATTTTATTTGTAACTGTTATAAAATTGGATGGTTAGAAAAAGACGATTATCCATCACCTTTATTAGTGGAAATAATTCATTATTACATAGCAGTATTTTCCTACTATAAATAGAGAATGTAAGAAGGTGTAAAAATATACAACATACATCAAAGTAATAAGAGGAATAGATTCTTTCCACTCTTCATCTCATTCTCGTCTCTTCTCTTTCCGTCTCCCTCTAGTTATCAGCACGATCGTTCCCCGATCCGTCCATATACCGAAAAAGTTATCTTGTCAAACTTGACAAAGCTCGAGATTACTGCCCTTGATATTTCTGGGAAAAACTATATGGCATGGGCAGTAGCTGCAAAAATGCACCTCAAAGGGAAAAAACTTCTTAATACCATCGATGCGTCAGAAACGACATCGGATGAGAACAAGGCAAATGCCATGATATTTTTGTTCCACCACATCCATGATGGTCTAAAAGACCAATACATCACAAAAGAAGATCCTGCAGATCTCTAGAAATCACTCAAAGATAGGTTTGATCACCAGAAATACGTGATCTTACCAAAAGCCAAATATGAGTGGCTGAATCTGCGGTTTCAGGATTACAAAAGTGTTGGTGAATATAATTCTGCTTTGTTCGGGATCACCTCCAGGATGGTGTTATGTGGAGAAGAAGTAAGCGATTATGATATGATCGAAAGAACACTCCAAACATTTCATCCTGGAAATGTAATCCTGCAACAACAATACCGGACAAAAGGGTACACTCTTTACTCAGAGTTGATGCAAACCCTCCTTGTTGCAGAGCAAAATAATCAGCTCGTGATGCTAAACCATCAGACTCGTCCAACTGGATCAGCTCCATTCCCAGAAGCGAATGTTGTACCATCTAGTTACAATAATTGGCAATGACATGGACCCGGTAGAGGCCGGGGTTGTGGTCGTGGTCGTGGTCGAGGAAGTGGTCGTGGTCGAGGCCAAGGAAGAGGATTTCATTTTAATAATTTCAACACCGGGAGAGTTGATAAAAATTCTCAAGAGAATAAAGTTGGTAAAACAATGAACAAGCATTATGAAAATTCTTGCTACAGATGTGGCATAAAAGGACATTGGTCCAATACATGTCGTACACCAAGACATTTGGCCGATCTGTATCAAAATTCCCAAAAGGGAGAATAAGGAAGGTGAAACCAACTTCATCTCTGATGAATTCGGACCCTCTTTCGATGGCATTGATAATGATGCAGATCTCAATTTTTCTGATTTCCTCGTTGATCCTGAGGATATCAACGCCCAACAAATTGACTAAAATAAGCTAATTTTGTTTCTTTCTATAAATTTGTGTTATATGTATTTTTGTTATAAAAGTGTGTTGTAAAATAAGCTATTAATGCATTTTTTATGAATAATTTAAATCCAGAATATGTCAAGATCTGAGATTCGGGATGGAGATTTATGTCTAGCAGACAGTGCTACAACGCACACAATACTTAAAGATAAAAAATACTTCTCCTCTCTAAATTTTAAAAAATTCCGCTGGAAGTGTGAATACTATATATGGGACTGCAAATATTATTATGGGCTCTAGAAGAGCTTGTTTTTCAATGCCAAGGGGAACAAAGTTTGAAGTGCAAGATGCACTATATTCCCCTAAATCCCAGAGAAACTTAATAAGTTTTAGAGATATCCGAAGAAATTGATATCATATAGAAACCATGAATAAGAATGGCATTGAATATCTTTGCATCACATCACTAATTCCGTAAAGGAAAGTTTTATTAGAGGAACTACCAGCATTATCCTCCGGATTATATTCCACAAAGATTCATATAGTTGAATCATATATTACAGTAAACCTGTTTACTAGTACATTTTAATTTGTGGCCTGAAAGACTTGGCCACCCTGGTTCAGTCATGATGAGAAAGATTGTGCAAAATTCGAATGGCCACCCATTGAAAAACCAGAAGATTTTTCAATCGGGAGAGTTTTCATGTAATGCATGTTCTCAAGGAAAACTCATAATTCGGCTATCACCATCCAAAATTAGGAATGAATCTCCAGTATTCTTGGAAAGAATACATGGTGATATATGTGGGCCATTGATATACTTGGTTTTTACCATTTTTAAAGTATGTTTTGGTGTTTCTTTTAATCGTTTTATCGAGTCAAAATCCGTTTTTAGAGTCTTTTAGTCATTTATTTAGATATCTCAGGTAAAAAGGCGTTTAAGGAAGAAATTGGACTTACGAGGGCAAAAGCGCACGAAACCGTGAAGAAATGAGCAAAATCGGTCGATGCAAGGAGTGCATCGACCGATGCAACACCATCAGAAGATTTCCAATCGACCGATGCAGGGTGGAACCGGTCGATGGAGCCAGTCGATGCAATCCCAACAGGAGATCCAGCATCGATCGATGCAAGCAATGCATCGGTCGATGCAACACACCCAGGGAATCGGCAATCGATCGATTCAACGTGTCCAGAGAAACGACCATCGACCGATGCAAGGAGTGCATCGGTCGATGCAGGCCGACGAGAAGAAAAAGGAAACTAATGATTTTCATGTTTTGCCCTAGAAGCTGTCTATTTTAACCTAATTCGACATATAACATATATATACTCTAGAGATGCGAGGAGAAACACTTGGTCCTTAATTGGGAAAAGTGTCACTTTATGGTTCTGGAGGGCATCGTTTTTGGGCACAAGGTTTCTAAGGCTGGGATCAAGGTTGACAAAGCTAAGATTCAAGTCATGACAAGCTTACAACCACCGAAATCTGTGAAAGACATTCGAAGCTTCCTTGGTCATGCTGGGTTTTATCGATGTTTCATCAAGGACTTCTCCAAGCTAGCCCGCCCTCTCTCCGCCCTGTTATGCAAAGAAGTCACATTTGATTTTACCCCTGATTGTCTTGCAGCTTTTGAGCAGATTAAGAACGCCTTGGTGAGTGCTCATATTGTCCAACCTCCGGATTGGAATCTACCTTTTGAGGTTATGTGCGACGCGAGCGATTTTGCAGTTGGTTCAGTTCTGGGTCAGAGGAAAGACAAGAAACTTCATGTTATCTATTATGCCACCAGAACGTTGGATGATGCTCAGAGGAACGACATCACCACAGAGAAGGAGTTACTTGCAGTTGTTTTCTCTTTTGAGAAATTTTGATCCTATTTGATTGGGAGTAAGGTGACTGTCCATACAAATCATGCAGCTCTCAAGTACTTGCTGCAGAACAAGGATCTCAAGCCTCGCTTATATCGTTGGGTCCTTTTACTCCAAGGTTTCGACATCGAAGTCAAGGACAAAAAGGGCGTCGAGAACAGAGTTTCAGATCATCTCTCGAGGATGAGGATCGATGAGGACGTGCCTATTGATGATTTCCTACCTGAGGAGAACATTTACTTCATCGAGACTGGGTTTCACAGTGTTTCTGCCAAAAATCTGCAATTTTCACGAGCTGCAGGTCTTGGTATCGATCGATACTCACCTAGTATCGGTCGATACCCGTCGACAGCCAGACCATTTTTGCCTATAGATCACTTTGATGTTGAGGAATTTCTAGCTGCTGTGGCTACTCCTGCTCGACCTTGGTATGCTGATATCGCCAATTATCTTGCTGCAGCTGACGAGCCCAAGCACCTAAAGAAGTATGACAAGAAGAAGTTCATGTGTGACGTAAGGAGATTCTTCTAGGATGAGCCTTACATGTACAAGCACTGTTCTGATGGGATGTACAAGAGATGTATTGCAGAGTCTGAGGTACCAGAGTTGTTGTACCATTGTCATGGGTCTGAGTATGCTGGACACTTTGCTACTTTCAAGACAGTGTCCAAGGTTCTTCAAGCAGGCTTTTGGTGGCCTACGATGTTTAAAGATGCTCATGCCTTCATCTCACAGTGTGATGTCTGTCAGAGGAGAGGGAAGATCAGTAAGCGACATGAGATGCCACAAAACTTCATCTTTGAGGTGGAAGTTTTTGTTTGATGGGGCATTGATTTTATGGGTCCTTTTCCTTCATCACGAGGGAACATGTACATTCTGGTTGATGTGGACTATGTGTCCAAATGGGTGGAAGCTATTGCTAGTCCAGTCCAACCAACGACTCTTCAGTGGTTCTTAAGCTGTTTAAGTCCATTATTTTCCCTCGATTTGGAGTACCTCGTATTGTTATTAGTGATAGTGGCACTCACTTTATTAACAAGGTCTTCGAGAAGCTGTTGAAGAAGCATGGTGTGCATCATCGTGTAGCTACTCCTTATCATCCTCAGACGAGTGGGCAGGTTGAGGTATCCAACAGGCAAATCAAGGAGATTCTGGAAAAGACAGTAGGTACTACTCGGAAGGATTGGTCTACAAAGCTGGATGATGCCATGTGGGCTTACAGGACTGCTTTCAAGACGCCGCTTGGGACTACACAGTTTCACTTGCTGTATGGGAAAGCGTGTCACCTTCCAGTGGAGATCGAGCACAAGGCAGCATGGGCTACCAAGCTGATGAACTTTAACATCAAGTCTGCTGCAGAGAGGCAATTGGTTCAACTGAACGAGCTGGATGAGATTAGGCACCTTGCCTATGAAAATTCGAAGCTATACAAGGAGAGGACTAAGGCGTATCATGACAAGAAGATCCTCTCTCGCCACTTTGAACCCAATGACCAGGTACTTCTGTATAACTCTCGTTTGCAATTGTTTCCTGGAAAATTGCATTCTCATTGGTCAGGTCCCTTCACCATCAAGGAAGTCCGACCACATTGTGCAGTTGTGCTGATCAGTGCTAAGGGCAAGGAGTTCACTGTAAATGGACAGAGGGTGAAACACTATTGGGCGAACGCCGAGATTCTAGACGGACACATTGTGCCTCTGACTGATGCACCCACTGCCTGAACGTCAGTAACGTCAAGCGTGACGTTAAACAAGCGCTTGGTGGGAGGCAACCCACTGGTGAGTCTGTACATACTTTGTTTTTCTATTTTGTTTTTGGTTTTGTGTCTTGTGTTTCGAGTGAAGCAGATTCTGACGAGCAGTATCGATCAACACCCAACCGGTATCGATCGACACCATCCACGCGACTAAGGCGCATAAACTTGCTACGAGTATCGATCGATACCATTAATGGTATTGGTCGATACCCGCCGCCCAGGTAAGTACCCCTTAAAACCCTCGCGGGTTTTTATTTTTCTTCTCCAGCCACATCGAGCGATACCACGCGATTTTCTCTCTAGGTTTTTCATAGATTCTTCGTTTCTTCACCGATTTGGGTGATTCAAGCGCCTATTCTTGTTAGATTTTCGTGCTCTATCTCATTCTTCCATCCATTCCCCCGATCTGCAAGGTATGACACACAATTTTCCCCTTTTTCATTCCGTGAGACAAGGTTTGGTTATTTGCATTTTGCCTCTTAGAACTTGCTTTCATGGATGAATATTGCTTGCCTAAGTTGTTCTTGAGGATTTTCGAACCCTGCCTTACACTCCTACGCCCTCGATTTATACTTTTGGAATTTTGGGTTGTGGTGTCGACCGATACCACCTGGTGTCGGTCGATACCATGCGAACTGTATGGTCGAGTTTGCTGTGTTTGATGGACTTTTGGGATTTATTATGTGTTCTTTGTCATTGTTGCAGATGCCCCCTCGCAAGAAGCCACGTACTGATGACGCCTCGAGCTCTAACCCACCTGGCGATCGTCCGAAAGAGTACGGTTTGGGGGCTCATGTCAAGATCTTCGATGGTCTAACTTGGCACAGAGGGGTAGTGAAGGCATGCCTCACCAACGACCGTTACCTGGTGAGGATTAATGGAGCGCAGGAGGATATTAATCTTCCCCACACTTCCCTGCGCGACATTCCTGCCCCACCTCCACCTCGTCCTGCCTCCCCAGTCGCTCCTGGCGCAACATGTAGACCTCCTTGGCTTAAGCGGAATGAGAAAGCCAGGATCCCTTTGACGAGACACTTTGATGGAACAGATAGGGAGGTCTCTGAGAGTGACGACTGCGTCTACAGGCCTATCTCTGAGGGTTGGGACGATTAGTGACTCGTTGTTTTACAACGCCTGGCAGCAGGTAGACGTGAAGCCCACCAGGTTCGTCGACATTCCCACTATGCGGCGATTGGGCATTGATAAGGAGCTTGATCGTTTGATTCAGAAGATTGGTTTGGGGAACATGCCTACTAGGCAGTTCGATCTTTTCCCTGACCTAGTGCGTCAGTTTCTCGCGACGGTTCGCGTTTACTACAGTGATGAGGTCCACAAGGACGCACAGGAGGGCACTTTAACCTTTCTGATTTGGGGTGTACGCTACAGGTTGTCACTGCCAGATCTCTGCGACATCTACGGGTTCAGGAGGGTTATGTTCAGGCTTTCTGGGAGCAGATCGGGAATGGCGTTTATCACTCCAAGACCTCTACACAGATGGATATGCGACACCCTATTCTACGTTGACTGGTCAGGATTCTGAGCAACACCATCATGTGCAAGATGGAGCCGAACAAGATGCGGTTGTCTGAGCTTCTTATACTATCCATGGGTATTGGGGACTTCATTGCGGACGACGCCTACGAGTGTCCTGAGCTGAACCTTCATGTCAACTTAGGCGCTGTGTTCGCGCATCACTTGGCCTTGCTGAAGACCAAACCATTCTCAGGTCGTGGAGGCACATGTCGGAAGACAGAGACAATGGGTAGTCTTCTCACTCCCATCTTTCAGCATTTCGGGATCAGTACTGCGTCATGCTCGATGGATCCTTTGACACAATTTTTGGGCACAATTGGATCTTTGTCGTTCACAAGAGGATTTTCTGTCGATCAACGACTGGTATCGATCGATATCAGTGCTGTATTGATCGACACTCATCACCATCTTGGGTAACCTCTTCGATTTTCACAACTGCACTTAGTTCTTCTAATTTCTTTTACCAACTCTAGGCTAAATAACACTGGGGACAGTGTTGTTTAAGTCTGGGGGAGGTAGTTGCTGACATTGTGTTTGTTTTTCTCAGAGTCAGTCGTGTTTGAGTCAAATTTGTTTTATTGAGTCAAAATTTTGTTGGAGATTATGATCTTGTTCTTGAATCTACTGTTTTGACTTTGCTTCTGAGTGTCCATTGTTACAGAACCAGTTTTAGATCGGACTAATGAAAAATCCAAAGGCTAACCAGTTGACTAGAAAACACCCATGTTTCCAGTGGAGTTCATCGAAACCTGAGCCAAATTTTTGCACTTCATCGACGTGGTTAGTGTCCATATAGCTTGATTCCTCATTCATATCTGACAAAGAAATCCATGTGTTTAAAGTAATAGTATCTCTTTCCCCTGTTACAAGTTAATAAATAAGAGCATAAAATATGAAATGATTTTCTTATGAGTAGAGGGCTAGGAAAATTTCTAGCGATCCCATTATTCTACTTGTGAAGGAATGATCACACAAAGGTTGGAAGCGAGGTTAGGAAAATTTTCCGTGATACCATTATTCGCCTACGCCTTTGATACATAGAGAGGGAAGAACCGGGGATTCGGTGGCAAACACCATCAATACTCGCGTTTCATACCTTAATGTGTATATGCGGATCTAAAAAAAAAAAAAAGCATGAAATGAAATAAGTCTGGGGGAGAGAAAACAATACCAAAAAAGTGTGAAAATTGGGTGGTTCTTTTGTCATGATATTGTATGGGAACGAATCTAGAAGGTTCTTAACATTGATTACAGCGATGAAACTGGCGATGATGGTTTTGAAGGATGAAGCTGTGAGATTATGTGTGGAGTCTGGGAAAGCTGTGAATGTCTACGGAGAAGTACATGGTGGTTAGATCTGGAACTGGTAAAGTGATGAGAAGACATTAGGAAAAAGGGTTATTGCAGTGGTTCAAGAACAGGTAAGTCTCCGTGATTTCAAACCGCTTTCTCTGGTTTGGTTTTCTGTTTGCTTGAGGGCAAGCAAAGGCTAAGTCTGGGGGAGTTGATATATCATGGTTTTTACCTGTTTTTGACCATGATATAAGTCCTTTTTATTGAGTCTTTCTAGTGTTTTTGGGTTCTTTTAGAGTCTTTTCAGGTTTTAGGTACGTTTGGAGCATAATTGGAGATATTGAAGTATTCTGGAGCTTTTTGGAGCAAAGCATAGATCATGTAGCGGAGAAGTCGATTTGAAGCCCGAGTATTGACCGATACCACTTATGGTATCGATCGATACCGACTGCAGAGAAACACATGTCGCGACTTTTCTGAAGTTTGAAGAAATTGCTCCTTGGTCCAGAAGACTTTAATAATTACAATAAGCCCCAAAACGTGTTTTAGGTTATTAATTATGATTTTTAGCCACTTTTGTTGGCTACGCTTTATTCTATTTTCTAGTTTTTGTTGAGAGCAATTGCAAGGAGACAAGTCTGAACTTTGTTCGTCAGAGAGAAGATTTCGAACCTTTGTTTTACTCTATTCTTATTATATCTATTGAAGTATTATTCAGTCATGTTGCTTTCTTTAATCTTCATGCCTGAGTAGTTTTCCTTTAGGTTTAGGGTTCTCCTAAAGGATTTCTTTGAATGTTAGGCAGATCGATTTATTAGGATTCATAATCAATTAAGTTCTTCACCATAGGTTGTTCTTAGTGCTAATTCTAGCTTGATCACCTAGAACTTAGATCTTAGGTTAATCAATTAGACACGAAAGTGTGATTGGAAACCTGACAGAACCTATGGTGAGCAAAATAACTATCTGCAAAGAAATTTGGTTTAGTTGTTTTGTGAACATATCAAACCTGAACTCTAAAGCTGGTTTATATCTTTAGGATTAGCAAATAAATTTGGAATTCTAGGATTTAGACTTAGATAATTCTCGCAACGAAAGTTGGTTAATTATAACTTAGTGATTTGAGTTCAAGAACCGTGCTAAATCTGAATCCTGATAGATTGTTTTGACTGCATTCTCTGATTTCCTGAGAGATACCCTGAACCTAGTTTTTCCCATTGAATTTACAACCACTTGATAATCTTAGTTGTTTTTTGTTTAATCTATTAACTTAGCTTAATTCAAATCTTGCAACCTATTGAGTGATATCTTGAGTCTTTGTGGTTTGATCCCTAACTTACTGCAACTACTACTTTAGTACTTTAGGGTTTTATATTTGAGCATATCAACAACCAAGACCTAGCAAGGTTAGAACGTACGAGCAGAAGAGCAAGGTCAAATCCCGTCACCATAAACGACAAAAACAACAACCAACAAAACGCTGCAGCAACTAAACTTTGGAGGCTACAAGAGCAAGTGGAGCTGTTGTAATAGCAGCAACAGTTGCAACAGGAACAACAGCCTGCTATCGGGGCCTTGGACACGCCTCATACCTTCTACCAGAGCAGAGCTGCCATTTGTCCACCAGCCATTACGAGGCAAGACTATGAGATCAAACCTCAGATGATTGCATTGGTCAAACAGCACGTGTTCCATGGCCTACCTGCAGAGCACCTAATGGATCATATTGAGAATTTCAAAGAGATCTGCAGCACCACCAAATCGAATGGGGTACCTGCTGACTATCTCAAGTGTAAGCTTTTCCCTTTCTCTTTGGCGGACAAGGCACTGAGATGGCTAAAGTCACTCCCAGCTGGATCGTTGACTACTTGGGATGACTGCAGAGCTACTTTCTTAGACCACTTCTACACCAAGTCTAAGACAGCTTCACTGCGGACCAAACTCACTACTTTCCAGCAGCATGTGGGTGAGTCTTTCTGCGAAGCTTGGGAGAGGTTCATAGAGTACCGCAGAGAGTGTCCACATCATGGGTACTCAGATGAGTAGATCCTAAGTATCTTCTACGATGGAGTCAACTGGGACTACAAAAACGCCCTTAATGCTGCAAGCAATGGAGATTTCATGACGAAGACTAAGGAAGGAGCGTATCAGTTGATAGAGAACTTGGCTGCAAGTTCTGGAAATCGATGTCTCGAGTATGACAGGTCTAAAAGTGTCAATGGTGTGGACTCACAGAAGATAGAGGAGCTGACTGCAAAGGTGAACTTACTGTTGAAGGGAAATCAGAGAGGTGTGCAGTCTTGCGAGGAGACAGGAGATGCGACTCTCTGTCTAGGATTAGCCGAGGAAGAGATCGATGAGCTGCAAGAGGTGAACTACGTTAGCGGACAGGGGCATGTGCAAAACAGAAGTTTCAACCAGAATTATAGGAACCACCCGAATATGTCCTACAGGAGCACCAACGTCGAGAATCCCCAGGATCAAGTTTACCCTCAGCAAGATCAACGATCCCAAGGAAAAACCTTTGTGCAAAACGTTGGCGCCTCGGGTTTTTCTCAAGGTTTCCAAGGATATAACAGGTTTCAAGGCGAATTCCAACCAACGAGGCCAGCCCCATTCCAAGTTACCACAAGCTCTGCGGATAACTCCCAGGATGAGCTTAAGGCTCTTATGCAACAGCTCCTGCTCAATCAACAGCAATCTGCCAAGGAGATCAATGTTAGGGTTGATAACATTTACAACGATCTCAACGGCAAGTACGAAGCTGTATGCACTCATGTGAAGAAGTTGGACACTCAGGTTGCTCAAACTACCGAAGCAATTAAGAGGCCACAAGGAGTTCTTCCAGGGAAGGTAGAGCAGAATCCAAGGAACGAGTTCGTCAACGCCATCACACTCAGAAGCGGGAAAGCGCTAGAACCTATTGCACGAAAAGAAAAGGATGTTGATGTCGTGATTGATCTATAGGGGGATGGCGAAGAAACAACTCCAAAAGAGAAGGTTTCTATAGATGCAGACGCTGCAGAAGAGCCACATGTGCAGCCCCCCCACACGTGTCTACACTCCGAAGGTTCCATACCCTACTCGTCAAAAGAAGTCGCGCAAGGACCTAGAAGAAGCGAAGTGCAGGGAAATGTTGAAAGATCTCGTTGTGAAGCTTCCTCTGGTCGACGCAACCCAAATGATATCTTCATTGAGGAAGTATATGAAGAGCTTGGTGACGAGTAAGGTATGTATTGAAGACAGTGTCATGATGGTTTCTAAAGATTGCAGTGCTGTCCTCCAAAACAAGACGCCGAAGAAGGTAGGCGATCTAGGGAAGTTCTTTCTCTCTGTGCAGATTGGGGCGATGACCTTTGCTTGCTCTTTGTGTGATCTCGGTTCCAGCGTCAACCTGATGCCATATTCTGTGGCTAAGCGACTCGGCTTCACAAAGTTCAAGCAAACTAAGATCTCCTTAGTATTTGTCGATCGTTCTGTGAAACTTCATGTTGGTGTTCTTGAAGATTGATATATCATGGTTTTTACCCCCTTTTAAGCCATGATATAAGTCCGTTTTATAGAGTCTTTCTACTATTTTGGAGTCTTTTAGAGTATTTTACAGGTTTTAGCACGTTTGGAGCATAATTGGAGATATTGGAGCTTTTTGGAGCATTTTGGAGCAAAACAGAAGCTTGTGTAGCTGAGTACCCAATTTAGAGTCTCAGTATCGATCGATACTACCCTAGTATCGATCGATACTACCCTAGTATCGGTCGATACTCATTGCAGCAAGACAGAAGTCGCGACTTTTATGAAGAGTTGAAGAATTGCAAAATTGCTCAGAAGACTTTAATAATTGCAATAAGCCCCAAAACGTGTTTTAGGTTATTAATTAGGTTTTTGAGTTTTTGGGGAGAACGTGTTTTTGATTACACTTGTTTTGGATTCTGAGTTTTTGGAGAGAGCTTTCTGAGGGAGACAAGTCTGAGACTATGTTCGTCCGAGAGAAGATTTTGAACCCTCTTGTTACTCTCCTCTTTATTATTTATTTGAGTATTATTTCAGTCATGTTTATTGTCTCAATTATCATGTCTGAGTAGTTCTCTTGTTAGGTTCAGGGTTCTCATAAGGGTTTTCCCTGAATGTTAGGTTAATTGAATAATTAGGATTCACCATCTGAATTAGTTCTTCGCCTAGGTTGTTCTCAAAGCTAATTCTAGACTGATCACCTAGAACTTAGATCTTAGGATAATTGGTTAGGCACGAGAGTGCGATTAATTACCTGACAGAACCTAGAGTGAGCAAAATAACTATTCGCAAAGAGATTTGGTTTAGTTGTTTTGTGAACAAATCAAACTTGAACTAAAAGCTGGTTTAGACTTTAGGATTCGCAAAGAGATTTGGAATTCTAGGATTTAGACTTAGATAGTTTTCGCAACGAGAGTTGGTTAGCTATACTTTAGTGATTTGAGTTCAAGAACCGCGCTAAATCTGAATCATGTTAGCTAGTTTATCTACATTCATTGAATTTCTGAGAAATACCCTGAGCCTATCTTTCTTCCAATCGACTTACAACACATTTAGTTTACGCATTGCTTTCGTTTACAACTATTGGTTTAGCTTAATTCTAATCTATATAATCTATTGAGTGATATCTGGAGTTCTTGTGTTCGACCCCTACTTAGTACAACACTGCTTTAGTACTTTTTAGGGTATTAATTTGAGCATATCAAAGATCTACATGTGCGAATTGGGGATGCATTCGTTCCTGCAGATTTTGTGTAACTAGAGCTAGATGAAGAACCGAGGGATCCTCTCATTTTGAGAAGACCTTTCTTGTGTACAGCAGGAGCCATAATAGATGTGAAGAATGGGCGAATAGATCTCCACCTGGGAGACATTGTCATGAAGTTTGAGATGGACAAGATGTTGAAAAAACCTAAGTTAGACGGTCAGACGTTCTCGATTGATGACTCGCTAGAGATCTCTGACGAAGTGGTTGAAGAGATTTTAGTAGACGACTCGTTGGAGACTGTTTTGACAAGGACTGAGAGTGAACACGGGTTTATGAGTGATGATGCAACAAGGTATGCTAAGATGATGGATTCAAGCCAGACAATAGAGGAGATGGTTTAATACATCAGCCTGGAAGTAGCCGCAGAGACGCCTCCGGCAGTGAGTCCCCCTACGCCTCTTGCTAACCCGTGGATCGAGCTGAAAGCTCCCAAAATCGAGCTCAAACCACTCCCAGCTGGGCTAAGGTACGCATTTCTTGGCCCTAATTCTACTTAACATGTGATCATCAATGCTGAGCTGACCAACGTTGAAACTGCTTTGCTTCTGTGTGAGCTTAGAAAGTATCGTAGAGCTTTAGGCTACTTACTAGATGATCTCACGGGAATTTCACCTGATCTTTGCATGCATATGATACATCTAGAGGATGAATCGATGACTTCGATAGAACATCAGAGACGGTTAAATTCGAATCTCAAGGATGTTGTAAAGAAGGAGATAATGAACCTTCTACAGGCGGGCATTATATATGTTATCTCTGATAGTACTTGGGTGAGCCCAATCCATGTTGTGCCAAAGAATGGTGGTGTGACAGTTGTTAACAATGAGAAAAATGAGTTGATCCCAACTAGAACTGTTACAGGGCATAGGATGTGTATGGATTATAGGAAGTTGAATGCTGCTACTCGTAAAGATCATTTCCCTTTGCCCTTTATTGATCAAATGCTTGAGAGATTGGCTAACCACCCATACTACTATTTTCTATATGGTTATTCTGGTTTCTTTCAGATTCCCATTCATCCAGACGACCAGGAGAAGACCACGTTCACATGTCCTTATGGCACTTTTGCTTATCGCAGAATGCCATTCGGTTTATGCAACGCCCCATCGACATTCCAGCGATGCATGATGTCAATTTTCACTGAGCTAATTGAGGACATAATGGAGGTTTTCATGGACGGTTTTTCGGTCTACGGATCCTCCTTATCTGTTTGTCTTTCTAATTTGTGCAGGGTATTGCAGTGCTGCGAGGAGAAACATCTGGTATTGAACTGGGAGAAGTGCCATTTTATGGTCAGAGATGGGATTGTTTTGGGTCATCGGATTTCAGAACAGGGCATCGAAGTGGACAAGGCAAAGATAGAGGTGATGAGTAGCCTACAACCTCCCGATTATGTCAAAGGGATTAGAAGCTTCCTGAGGCATGTCGGGTTCTACATGAGATTCATCAAGGATTTCTCCAAAATCGCTAGACCATTAAGCCGATTGCTTTGCAAGGAGGTGAAGTTTGATTTTGACAGCGATTGTCTAGAGGCCTTCCACACGATCAAGGGAGCACTTGTCAGCGCACAGATTGTTCAACCACCAAACTGGGAGCTCCCTTTCGAAATAATGACTAATGCTAGCGATTTCGCAATGGGAGCTGTTTTGGGACAGCGAAAAGATAAGAAGTTTCATGTTATTTACTACGCCAGCAGGACCCTAGATGACGCGCAATGCAAGTACGCTACAACCGAGAAGGAACTGCTCGCCATCGTGTTTGCTTTTGAGAAGTTCATGTCTTATCTCGTGGGGTCTAAGGTTATAGTGCATACTGATCACGCGGCCCTGAAGTATCTACTTACAAGGAAGGATACCAAACCTAGACTCTTGCGTTGGATTCTCCTGTTGCAGGAATTTGATCTTGAGATCAAAGACAAGAAGGGCATCGAGAATGGTGTTGCAGATCATTTATCTAGGCTGCGTGTGGATAAAGAGGTTCCTTTAGACGACAGCCTACCAGAGGAGAACGTCTACGCAATCAGTATCGGGCGCAATGACTACCACATACCCCCGCGCCACACCAAGCTTCCTGAAATCCCTTGGTTCAGTGAGATAGCAAATTACTTAGCTGCAGAGAAGGAACCAATTGGCTTTGTGGGAAACAAGAAGAAGAAGTTTTTGAGAGACATCAGACACTATTTTTGGGTTGAGCCATACTTATACAAGCAAGGCTCAGATGGCGTGATTTGGGATTGTTTTATCCTCGAAATTCCAAATTTGGCATAGTTGGTTTTGCAGATGCAGTATATTTATCAGATCCGCATAAATCTCAGTCGCAAACTAGGTATGTTTTCACCATTGGAGGGACTGCAATCTCATGGCGATCCCAAAAAAAAACTTTGGTTGCCACTTCTTCAAATCATGCAGAAATTATTGCGCTTCATGAGGCATGTAGAGAATGTGTATGGCTCAGATCCATAACTCACCACATTCAAGAAGCCACCGGAATAATCACCATCAAAGAACCAACAATCTTGTATGAAGATAACACTGTATGCATTGCCCAGACAAAAGAAGGCTATATCAAGAGCTACAGAACAAAACACATCCCTCCAAGATTTTTCTCTTACACACAAGAGCTCGAGAAAAATCAAGAAGTGGATATTCGATATATTCGCTCAAAGTGAAAACGCAGCAAATTTATTTACTAAGGCGCTTCCTACTACAACATTCAAGAAACATATTCAAAGTATTGGAATGCGTCATCTACGTGATCTATAAGGAAGAGATCATATCCATCATTTCGAGGGGGAGACTGCACTCTTTTTTCCTTATCATGGTTTTTATCCCATTGGGTTTTTCCATAATTAGGTTTTTAACGAGGCAGTACGCAATTCATCAACAAGTGATTGATAATCAAGGGGGAGTGTTATAAAATTGGATGGTTAGAAATGGATGATTATTGATAACACTATATTTTGCATGTTTTAACCCCTTTATTTTGGTGTGTTTTATTCTCATCCATGCATAATTTGTTACATATTCATGCATAAGTGTCTCATTTAGCGTTAGGAGTGTGTTCTAGAGTCTTAGGATGTATATTTGCATGTACATACCATTTTGAGTCATTTTCAGGTGTTTTTGGAGTTGGAGAAGTTAGAGGAGTGTGGATAGCAACCATAGAAGGTCAATGGGGCAAGAAGAGCAAGGAAAACATGAAGGAGAGGCTGTCAAGCCATTCTATCGGTCAGTTGACCGATATAAGTGACCGATAGAATCACATAATGAAAATCCAAAGATGTCACTTCTGTCAAGCTCCTGCCAAGCCATTTTATCGGCCATTTGGCCGATAAGAGCTGACCGATAAAAGCATCAAGTATATATGTCTAAAAGATCGACTCGGATGGAAGCCTTCTCTTTGGATTTAGCTTTTGAGCTATTCATCAAAGTTGTAGAGCATTGAGTTAGCTTTCCAATGGGAGTGGTTTCTACTAATTCTGGGTTGTATTGAAGAAGTTACAACCGATTAAGTGGACACATATCAGCTCTGCCGCGAAGGAGGATGCTTCCGAGAATGAAAGCTCCCTGGTGAAGTTTATATCGGCCATATGGCCGGTAAAGTGGCCCGATAAACTGCCAATCCGGACCAAAAACACATTTTAATACATTTTTCTATAAATACCCCACTTAAGTTATAATAAACATTAAGTCTTCTTTCCCTAAAACGAAAAGTCTCTCTTGGGAGAGCTCAAGAACACCCATTGGTGTTCTTGAATGGATCTTCATGTATATTTCACATAAGGGAAGATTTCTTCAGTTTTATTTCATATTATCTTTATTTGAATCTTCCTCTTTCTTTTCTATGGTTTACTTTTGTGATTTGTGTTGTTTTTGTGAGTTGACTTTTTCTGGGTTCTTTGTGTTCTTCATGTTCTTGTGAATACCTTTTTGTTGGATCATGTTTAGGCTTGATTTGGTTGATTGATGGTTAGATGATGATGATTTAAGATGATCTTGGATAAATCTTTCACTTAGGTTCTTAGGTTGGTTCTTAATGATAGATTTGACATGATAAACCAAAACCTAGTACTACATCTAGATTAGGTAGTTCTAGTTTGGCGTGACAAACCGAACTAAAGCTACACCCTAGGATTTTTGGTCTCGTCCCATGCTTTATGGAAGAGATTCGAGTAAGCGGTGTTAGTACTAGATTAGATTTGTTCATTCGAGTATTGAATTTAGGCATTTCACTCCTGACCCGAGTCTAAATGAATTGCTTGAACCGAATCTTTTGTGAGCTTCGCATATCTTAGCTAATGGAAGTTGCTGTCTAGGGTGTTAAGTGAACTAAATGGACTTGTTATTAATGCTCATTGGTCATTGGATCGCGAATGGAAGTTTATGACGGTTGATGATTGATGTAGGGATTGATACCATTGACGTGGATCAATATATTTCTTGAGTTCCATGTTCTAAGATAGTGTTTAATGCTTCCAAATGAATCATTGTTTAATTGTTAGTCATCTCGTTCATAGTTTAAGCCATGATCCAACGTTTTCTTTCTTTCGTCTTTTATTTTCTTTCTTGCATTTCTTTTGTTTCCTTTTTATATAAACATCAAAACGTTTTGCTCTAGATTAAGAAGTTTCTTGCATTCTTAGTGCTTCAATCTTAACCCCTTATGAATTGACATCTCAAGTGCTACAATGACATGAGTACACTTGGGAAATTGAACACGAAAAATATCCCGTATCAATTTGGCGCTGTTACCGGGGAAATAAAAAGCACAAAAATATCTCGTATCAATTTGGCGCTGTTGCCATTGGGGTTTAGCATTGGTCATTAGAATTTGGATTCTTCTTGAGACTAGAGCCTTTTTATTTTCTTTTGTTGCTAATCTTTTCCATGTGATCTTGATCTCTTAGGTTTACTACTAGGAGTAAAGGAGACATGCAAGGAGAGATGGAGTAAGAGGACACAACCGTCAAGCTACTGACGTTAAATGCGCCATTGGGGACTCCCCCAATCCTATCCATCGTCAATGCTAGAGACATAAAACAAGCAATCCTATCATTTACTTCTTGTTTTTATGCTTTTTATTGTTTGATAAATTTTGTTTTCATGTTTTTGTAGGAGCACTAAGGGTGAATAAATGGGACGGATCAAAACGGCAAAACCGATGAGCTTAAACACACAATGCTTCCTCCTCGTGAATCCACTCCACTCCAAGGTACCACTAACTTTTCCCTTTGTATAACCATTTCGTTTTTGTGTTTGTGTTTGTTTTACTCTCTCTTTGGCTCAATTCACACCGAGACGGTGTGATTTAAGTTCGGGGGAGAGGTCTTTGTCATTTAATATTGTTTTCTTTGTTTTATTTTTCATTTTCTTGAGTCATTGCATTGTATATTCAATTGCATAAAAAAAAATAAAAAAAAACAAGCATGTAGTTTGCATTAGTCCATGTGCATTCTAGACTTGACTTGATCACTCATTTCTAGATCATATAGTTAGCATTCATGTGCATGGGAGTTCATAAAACATGTATGATAAGCTTTCATTGTGATGTCCTCGATAATGGTTTTACATTGCTTGAATGATTTTAAAAGGCTTGTAAACTTTGTACTTTGATCTCTCCGCTTGAAATCCATTGTCTTTTTGATGCTTGCTAGATTTGATATCAACTCCATCTTTATTAGGCGAAAATGAACTTTAAATATCTCGCTTATGGGCTTTAGATCTTAATCATGGTTTTACATGAACATTCGAGTTATCTTATCCTTTTGTGCCACACTTGTTAACTCGAATGGCCATCTTCCTTTTTAAGATGGTTTCACACCCAAATTAGCCCAAAACCTTTCATTTTAAACCCATGTGCTAATTGTTGAGTGAGGTTTTATCTATGCGCTTTCATGTATAAAATCTTTCGAGATAGAAACGACAAGCTCTTTCTTCCATTGAATAGGGTTTTGCAAGGGTTATTGGTTGGGATTGGTGGAATTGGTTTGAGAATGAGAAATGGAAGTTGAATAAGAAAGAAATAGCTTAAACCATGTTGTGATAAGAAGTTCTAGGGGATGAGAAAAAAAAAAACAGTCCTCTTGTGAAAAATCTCAAATGAGGAATGAAAGAAAAGAAAACAAGAGATAAGAAAGAAATTCCCTAGTAACTAAGGTGTAGAAAGGGTTGTGGTTTGATGTGATTGGGGGGTTGAGCTTAAACGTTTGTGGTTAAAAAGAGTTTTGAAAGAAAAAGTAAATTGCTTGTCAAGTTCGGGAATTAGATGAAAGGCTTTAGGAAGGGTAGAACAATGGAAGAACATCTTGTATGCATAAATTGTTACCCATTCTCTATTGCTTTTGTATAATGACTTGCGTTTAATTTTGAGAGTAGCCACAAATGCATGAACTGCCACTTATACATAAAAAACCTTTTTCTACCGAGCCAAATGGAATAGATCAATTGCCCATATGTGAGAGTACACGCTTGAACTAAAATGAATGTAGGGAGTTGATTGATAAGAAAGCTTGCGGACACTTGTTTTGGATCTAGGGTAAAAAAATAGGGGTTGCGATAAGTCTAGAGAAGTTAGAGTCATATTGAGATACGTTTTTGCAATGTCTTTGTATTATGTTGGGCTATGATATTGCATCCAAAGATGTCACTTCTGTCAAGCTCCTGCCAAGCCATTTTATCGGCCATTTGGCCGATAAGAGCTGACCGATAAAAGCATCAAGTATATGTGTTTAGAAGATCGACTCG
Source organism: Eutrema heterophyllum (assembly GCA_002933915.1). Classification (NCBI taxonomy): domain Eukaryota; kingdom Viridiplantae; phylum Streptophyta; class Magnoliopsida; order Brassicales; family Brassicaceae; genus Eutrema; species Eutrema heterophyllum. The sequence continues at coordinate 219,795 of PKMM01019903.1, forward strand.
GATGGAAGCCTTCTCTTTGGATTTAGCTTTTAAGCTCTGCATCAACGTTGTAGAGAATTGAGTTAGCTTTCCAATGGAAGTGGTTTCAACTAAGTCTGGATTATATTGAAGACGTTACAGCCGATTAAGTGGACACATATCAGCTCTGCCGCAAAGGAGGATGCTTCCGAGAATGAAAGCTCCCAGGTGAAGTTTATATCGGCCATATGGCCGATAAAGTGGCCCGATAAACTGTCAATCTAGACCAAAAACACATTTTAATACATTTTTCTATAAATACCCCAGTTAATTTGTAATAAACATTAAGTTTTCTTTCCCTAAAACAAAAAGTCTCTCTTGGGAGAGCTCAAGAACACTCCTTGGTGTTCTTGAATGGATCTTCATGTATATTTCACATAAGGGAAGATTTCTTCACTTTTATTTCATATTATCTTTATTTGAATCTTCCTCTTTCTTTTCTATGGTTTACTTTTGTGATTTGTGTTGTTTTTGTGAGTTGACTTTTTCTGGGTTCTTTGTGTTCTTCATGTTCTTGTGAATACCTTTTTGTTGGATCATGTTTAGGCTTGATTTGGTTGATTGATGGTTAGATGATGATGATTTAAGATAATCTTGGATAAATCTTTCACTTAGGTTCTTAGGTTGGTTCTTAATGATAGATTTGACATGATAAACCAAAACCTAGTACTACATCTAGATTAGGTAGTTCTAGTTTGGCGTGACAAACCGAACTAAAGCTACACTCTAGGATTTTTGGTCTCGTCTCATGCTTTAGGGAAGAGATTTGAGTAAGCGGTGTTAGTACTATATTAGATTTGTTCATTCGAGTCTTAAACTTAGGCATTTCACTCCTGACCCGAGTCTAAATGAATTGCTTGAACCGAATCTTTTGTGAGCTTCGCATATCTTAGCCAACGGAAGTTGCTGTCTAGGGTGTTAAGTGAACTAAATGGACTTGTTATTAATGCTCATTGGTCAATGGATCGCGAACGGAAGTTTATGACGGTTGATGATTGATGTAGGGATTGATACCATTGATGTGGATCAATATATTGCTTGTGTTCCATGTTCTAAGATAGTGTTTAATGCTTCCAAATGAATCATTGTTTAATTGTTAGTCATCTCGTTCATAGTTTAAGCCATGATCCAACGTTTTCTTTCTTTCGTCTTTTATTTTCTTTCTTGCATTTCTTTTGTTTCCTTTTTATATAAACATCAAAACGTTTTGCTCTAGATTAAGAAGTTTCTTGCATTCTTAGTGCTTCAATCTTAACCCCTTATGGATTGACATCTCAAGTGCTACAATGACATGAGTACACTTGGGAAATTGAACACGAAAATATCCCGTATCAATTTGGCGTTGTTGCCGGGGAAATTAGCAATAGCCATTAGGATTTGGATGCTATTTGAGACTAAGTTTTTATTTTTCTTTTAATCTAATTGTTCGCTTGTTGATTCTCTTTCTTGAAGGTGTATGAACTTGAGGAGTGGAGGACACTTAAATCTGCTTCCTCTAGTTTCCGACATCAGGAGGTTCGAAAGAGAAAATTTACGAGCAAGACGGGAAATAGAAAGAGCTGATCAACCAAATCTATTTGAGATGGGTGATCATGTACCACCAGCTGTTGGTGGAGACGTGTAGCACCAAGGAGACGTGCAAGGAGTAGGCATTGAGGAACTTCCTCTTTATCCTCCAAGGCCACCGAGAGTCATTGGAGTGGGTGATGCTCCCAACGCCCATGGAAATCGCGCCGGTATACATCCACCACCGGTGGAGAATAACAGTTTTGAGATCAAGGCGAGTCTCATTTCCATGGTGCAAGGAAATAAGTTCCACGGTTTAGTGGTGGAGGATCCCTTAGACCACCTTGATCAATTTGATAGAATTTGTGGAATGGTCAAGATCAACGGAGTTTCCGAAGATGCGTTCAAGCTTCGATTGTTTCCATTATCTCTTGGAGACAAAGCCCACCAATGGGAGAAGAACCTACCTCAAGGATCCATCACTTCTTGGGATCAATGTAAGAAAGCCTTTCTCGCCAAGTTCTTCTCTACTACAAGAACGTCAAGGTTGAGAAACGAGATCTCGAGCTTCACTCAAAAGGGGAATGAGAGCTTTTATGAAGCATGGGAACGGTTCAAGGGGTACACAATTCAGTGCCCACACCACGGGTTTTCAGATGAGTCGCTTTTGAGCACTTTATATCGCGAGTGTTCTGCCCAAATACCGGATGCTTCTCGATACCGCGACCAACGAGAACTTTTTGGGCAGAGAAGTCAAAGATGGAATGGAGCTTGTAGAGAACTTAGCTCAAAGTAATGGGAACTACGGTGAAGATTATGACCCGTCTTCAAGAGGAAGTGGAGAGTATGATGATCAAAAGACAAAAAGGGAGATGAAAGCTCTAAATGAAAAGATGGACAAGCTTTTGCAAGCTTCTCAAAAATCTGTCAACTTTGTTGGAGGTCAAGATGGAAACCAAAGGTTTCAATTTGAGGGGGAATGTGAAGATAAGCAAGCAGAGGTCAACTATGTGAATGGCCAAAGGAGGATATCAAAGAGGCTTCAACAATAACTATAGGAACCACCCCAACTTCTCATACCGAAACACCAATGCGGAGAACCCTCAAGACCAAGCCTATCCACAACAAAACTCTCAAAACCAAAGGGTCCAACAAAAGACTTTTGTGTCTTCCAACCAAGCTCAATGGTCGAACTTCCAACCACAAAGCTTCATTCCCAAGAACAACTTTCAAGAGAGCCATGGTGGTTTTCAACCTAAGCAATCTTATGCACCACCCAGTTTTGCGCCACAAGGACAAGGGAGTTCCTCTACGACTCAAGACTTTGATGTGAAAGGGATGCTCCAACAATTGTTACCGGGACAAGCTAATGGGGCGATTAAATTCACACAAAGGTCGATTGTTCTTACAATGACCTCAATGCCAAATTTGTGGATTTATCTTCTAGGTTCAAACACTTGGATCATCAAGCAGCTCAAGGGGCATCATCATCCAAGAGGCCTATGGGAACACTTCCCGGAAAACCCGAGCAAAATCCAAAGGATTTTTGTAACGCTATCCTTTCAGGGGATGAAGAAGAACATGCTATTGAAGAGTTCATGGATCTACTCTATGGTCCAAATGATGAAGATCTTCCCTCAAGAGTCAATGAGTTGGTCATTGAAGATGACATTATTGAGCCCATTGCAAAGAACGAGCCACTAGTGGAGGTTGAGAAAGCTCTAGAGGTTGAAAAGAAAGAAGTATCTCGCAAGGAACCTCCACTACTCATACACAAATCGATTCCCAAGCTTGGAAAGCCGGGTAAATTTGTCATTTCTTGTTCCCTTGGTCATTTGAATATTGATGATGCCTTGTGCGATTCTGGATCAGGCGTGAATGTGATGTCGCTTGAGATGGTGAAGAGTCTCGGGATCAAGAGCATGACACACTACACATCTCCCATCACTTTTGGAGATTCATCTTCAAAATGCCCACTAGGAATCATCAAAGACTATCCTCTCAAGATTGGAGATTGTCTTGTTCCAACAGATTTCTTAGTGATGAAGATGAGGCAAAACCACAAGCTCCCTCTTCTTCTTGGAACCCCTTTTCTAACCACCACCGGTGCAAGCATAGATTTCCCGAATAAGAGGGTAGTGCTCGAGTATGTGGATGACATGATTTTCTATCCTGTCAAGCCTTACTCCACCGAGTTATGTGGTGCCATTACTCATAAGAATGATGAATTTCAAGTTGATAAAGTGGAGTACATGGGTAGTGTTGAGAAGATGGTTATAGATTCACCCCCAAAGTCTTGTGAAAAGAAGAAAGTATCTCATGGAGAGATAGCTTTGGGTTATGGTAATGATGAAGAAGCTAAAGCATTAGATGGAGCTTGCTTGGACCTTCTTTTCTCTAACACAATGGAGGCTGAGATTGAGAGTATCAAGGTTCAAACGGAGGGTAAAGGCACTAAAGCCAAAAAGAAGAAAACCAAAGTCAAACACCCTAGCACAATTGTCTTCAACGAACCAAGCAAGCCAAATGGGGATAAATTCTCGCTTGACGAGCCTCATTCCATGACACTCACACCTTGTACATACGAAGATGGTGTGATTAAATACAAGGTGAAGTGTAAGGGAAGGTCAAAGCCATTTGAAACGGTTAGAGCACTTCTCACACCCGAGCTTAAAGAGAAAGGTCAAGCCGGTCTTCAAGAGATCATGACTAAGGAGATCATGCTCGAGATCAAGGAGCCACCATGGAGTTTCAACACTCCTTCTCTCCCTGCCTAAAAATGTTTGAAACGTCAAGCTTAGAGACGTTAAACAAGCACGCTTGGGAGGCAATCCCACGGTATCCTTTGTAGACATGTATATATGTGTGGTGTGATTTTGCTTCTTGATTTTTTTTAAGTGTGATTTGATTTTTGTTTTAGTGTGTTTTGATGTTACAGGGCGCTGAAGACTCGTAGCAAAAGATTCGGGAACAAAGACGAGAAAATTGAGCTGTGATATATCATGGTTTTTACCCCTTTTAGGCCATGATATAGGTCCGTTTTATAGAGTATTTCTACTATTTCGTAGTGTTTTAGAGTCTTTTACAGGTTTTAGCACGTTTAGAGCATAATTGGAGATATTGGAGCTTTCTGGAGCATTTTGGAGCATTTTGGAGCAAAACAGAAGTTCGTGTAGCTGAGTACCGGATTTGAGGCATCAGTATCGATCGACACTAACTAGTGTCGGTCGATACTCACTGAAGCACGAGTCGCGACTTTAAATGAAGATTTGAAGAACTTCCCACCGATGGATTGAGCTCAAATTTGGACACAAGACAGATCTTTGGATTNCCTGCACAAATCTTCTATAGTAACCTGTTAGACCCAGAAAACCTCTCAGATCTTTAACAGTTTTAGGGGTTGGCCATTTTTGCACTGCCTCGATCTTCTGTGCATCCGTAGAAACCCCTTGGTGAGAGATTACATGGCCCAAGTACTCTACCTGAGATTGAGCAAACGTACACTTCTTACGGTTTGCAACGAGCTTCTGTGCAGCTAAAACTTCCAATACCCTTTCCAGATGTTTTACGTGATTCTCCAATGATGAACTATACACCAATATATCATCGAAGAAAACTAACACAAACTTCCTCAGAAAAGGTTGGAAAATCTCATTCATCAAAGATTGAAACGTTGCTGGTGCATTTGTTAAGCCAAATGGCATGACCAAGAACTCGAAATGACTGTCATGAGTTCTAAAAGCAGTCTTTTCGATATCCTCTTCCTTCATTCTAATTTGATGATACCTTGATTTAAGATCCAACTTTGTAAACCATCTTGCTCCATACAATTCATCCAACAGTTGATCTATCATCGAAATAGGGTATTTATCAGGTATAGTAGCTCTATTCAAAGCCCTATAGTCCACACAGAATCGCCAAGACTTGTCCTTCTTGTTCACAAGCAAAATTGGGCTTGAGTATGGACTGTGACTTAAACGAATAGAACCTGCATCTAGCATCTCTTTAACCAACTTCTCCATAGCCTTTTTATGAGCATGGGGATATCTGTAGGGTCTGACGCTTATAGGACCCAACCCCGGCTGTAGATTGATGGCATGTTCCCTTCCTCTCAGCGGTGGTAGCCCTTGAGGCTCCTGAAAAACTACAGAAAACTTCTCCATTGTTTCTTGTATCACCTCTGGAATAGCTTGTGATTCAGTCTTCACCATTTCTGAATTACTCAAGTTCATCCCCACGTCTTTAGTTTGAAATCTATAGTCATGTGCACGGGACTTTAGGGAGAATTTAGATGTATGAAGAGAGGGATCTCCTTTCAAAGTCACCGATTTCCCTTGATATGTGAAGGATAACTCATGACTGTCCCAATCTACAATACATTTCCCTAATGTCCTCAACCACTGGACGCCGAGAATCATATCTGCATTGCCAAGTTCCAGGACAATGAAATCAGTTGTGAACGTCATATCTTGTAATACCAGCTGCACATTTTTACACACTCCACTGCCTTGCACTGAAACACATGTTCCCAGCAATATCTCTAAATTCGGATTCACCAAAGTCTTTAAATGTATCTTCTGCACTGCTGCTGGTGAGATAAAATTGTGGGTAGCACCACTGTCTAACATCACCACCACCTCCGCTCTTTTCACTGCACCCTTCAGCTTAGTAGTGGTAGGAGAAGAGAGTCCCAGGAAAGAATTCAAGGACAATTCCATTAATTCTGGTTCGTCTATCATAACTTCTTCATCCACCTCCACGGAAGACTGATCCAAAATCTCCATTTCAAACCCGTTTACCACTGTCAACACCTGCAGATACTGTTTTGGACAGACATGAGCTCTTGACCATTTATCATCACACTTGAAACATAACCCCAACCTCTTCTTCTCAGCCATTTGTGCCTCTGTCAACTTCAGTTGTGGTCTCTGATTATTGTTCCCGTTCTGTCTCGTAGGTGCATGTAATTGTTTCATTTTCCACCCTGTATTAGTATTATGACTTAAAAAGGATCTGGAATGATGATACCCTGCAGTAGGCTTGCCTTGCTGCTGCATGTCTCTGCACACCACTCTATATAATGAACTGTGTTCCATTTGATAAGCTGTCGAAATCATCTCTGGCAAATCCACTGGTTTACACATGTTAACCACTTCTTGCATCTCCGGTGATAAGCCATTCATGAAGATTCCCTCCTTCTGTCTATATGTTAAACCTGAGACTTGTGTTGATAGATCCTCAAATAAATGGATATACTCTGCGACAGATCCATTTTGTTTCACATTGAAAAACGGTTGGCTAGGATCCCGTAGCTTCGCTCTACTAAATCTAGCGACCAGCCTCTGTTTAAAATCTTCCCAACTCGTAAATGGTCTTCGGATAGTCTCACTATTAAACCAGCTGAGAACGTCTCCCACCAAACTCACCGAAACAACATCCAATTTCTCATCCTCAGTATAACCTCCAATTCGAAAAAACCTTTCGGCTAACGCAATCCAACTGTATGCGTCTTCTCCATCAAAAATTGGTAACTCAACTCTTCGCAACATGCTTTCACGAGAACCAACAATTGAATTTCTAGGTCTAGAATCCTCTGATCTAACCGTCAGGCTTGGTTCCGAAACAGGAAAACGTACCTGTTGAGCGCGCTGTGAAAAACTTGGATTCGAGAACTCCATCACCTCCGTTCGATTCTCCGATCCTTTTTTCAAGAACGCCATTATCTCCGCAAATTTGGAATCGATCGATTGAAACTGTAATCGCGTTTCCTTCTCGAACTCCACTTGCGCCGTTATGTTCTGCATCACCGATTTCGTTAGAGAGTCTAATGTTGGCGGCGGCCGAGCTTCGTCGGATTGCGTATTCTTCTGCGACTCCTTTCCCATCTTCTCCGATCACGATAGTTCAGATCCAGAACGCTCAGTCGCACCAATTTGTTAAGAAATCAAGACTTTATTGATTATGAAAGAAAGATACAAGCCCAAGAGTCTGCTCTTAAAAGCTCCAACAATCGAATCCTCAACAACCTGAGAATCGACACCTTTGACCTCTACAACCATCTATGGTAACGAAGACTAAAGGTTCCTTTTATATTTAAGGACCTGTACAAGACTCTTAACATCACAGCCTGTAAAACTGCCAGCTCCCCTTAAGTCTTTGCCAACTCAGCTTCTGCAGTCAACTGTTCCTTATCTTCAGTCAACCTCTTTCTTTTCCTGTGATATGAACGGCATATCAGCAAATCCTTACATTCTTCATTCCAGGTCTTTAGAAATTCATATTTTACTGCAGGGTTGTATCACAACCTGTTGTCGTATCTAAATAGCTTCTTCCATGACCATTTACGATCTTCAGTGAAGAGAATTAAAGGGCGATGATCAGATCCTTGCCATTTACGATCTGCAGTAGCTACCACTCTGTCTATCTTTGATTTGACAGTATGAGTACGTCTCTTACCAGCCCATGTAAAGAAACCTACATACGTTTTCAGCTCATGAAAACCCAAGAGATTAAGCATAGCCCTAAAAACTGCAAATGAAGATTCCAACCGAGGTTTTTCAGCATATAAACCCATCTCAGCCATATTAACCATTCTCCTCCAAAGGCCGTTTATAGTGTCTGGATTTCCATAGACATATGTGAGAACATAATCTATAGATGCATAAGATATATACATATCTGTGTAGTAGAGAATGGGATGATCAACAAAACGCAGCTGTACAGAGTCATCCCAAAAGATCGCTAAACCACCACCAAGCCCATTCGGAGATACCAAAATTTGATGGGCATATCGCAGATCCTTAGCTATACTTTGAACATAATTATCACTGTTTTTAGTTTCTACGAGAACATGATATCATGAGTATAAAATTTCCTGATATCCTTCAGATACTGGATTGTCAAACGGTTTCTCATCCCCTGACAATTCCAGTGCATTATCTTCATTTGGAAAGTGGTGATTTAGGGGTTTCCACCTCCCCTTTTGCTTTATCTTTGAAGCTTCCCTGAATTTTCTGACGATTGGTTGAATTTTCGTTTACAGCGTCACCGTTGTGATCCTCCCATCTTTTACTCATTGGAAAGGAAAACCGCACGGCGGAGGTGAAATCACCGACTTGTTGAAGCAGTGAAGGAAGGATCCGACCAATGCTTTTTTTATTGAAGGGATTAAGCTTAATATTTATTGCACAATATATCCAAACGGTCTAAACTTTCAAAACACTGACCTTGCAACACGACCTTGAAACGGTCTAAACTTTCAAATTAACGATCTCAAAATGGTCCAAACTCTAACCGAGTTTAATCTCAAAATACGAATTCGAAATGGTCGAAACTTTCAAAGATTGCATCATCGCTATTCTTGCAAATTCAATTGATGCAATTCGATCTTAAAAGACCAACATCATCAGGTTACATAAAACTTATGAAGTCGAGTTAGCCTTGCATAACCACGTGTCGAGTTAACCTCGCGCAAGAGCGAGCAACATTTTTAAAAGCCGTCTAACCAATCTAGTTCACGACGTACAAGCCAAGTAGACCTCGTATCGACATAAAGTTCAAATCAATGAGCTCTAAACTCGTACGTTTATATAACGCGACTTCGGAACACCTTTTCCTTTTCGCACGATAAGCTAAATCCACGATCATTAGAGAAGTCTACAACACATGTGCTTCTCGCCTAAGTGATTTGGATTATGAAGTAAAAACTACTTCGACTAACAATCAAACCAAAACAGAATAATGGGTGAACCCTTTTTATCAAGGGATAATCCATCTATTAAAAGCTAAGGTTAATTAACAACCCTTTCGAGAGCTAACGAAGCTCATGATTTCTAAGCCAAGTTAATCTCGCAAGATATTCAATGAGGAACAACCTTGCAAGCTTCTAAAGCAAATCGATTTGCACTGTACTCAAGCGAACTCGAATCACAGCGAATCCATGCCTCAGTATTCGAAAACATCTTAATGATGTCTTCGCTGTAAGAAGATTTTCAGTTCTTCGACCTCGTCGCCATGCTTAAAGAACTGGGGGGCCATTGTTGATACCGGATGTGACACCAAATCCGAACCGCCTAAAAGCTAGATAATTAGCGAAATTATTCAGTTAGACTCAAACCGGCCTGTGTGGTTTCGTCGCACGAATGGGCCCGTGAAGCCCACAATTATCAATGACATAATTAACTAAGTTAAAATAATATATTTGACAAAGATCACGTCAAGTGACTTAGCCATGGCTCTTCACATATTCCGGACACGTGTCAAGCAAAGAATGAGTCAAAGAGGAATATGTGGAGCAAGTGCAACAACTAAGCAACAACCAAGAGAAGTCCTATAAAAGGACAAAAGGATTACCTTTACGTGGGACTTTGAACGAGCAGAAGAAAAAGCACACACAAACTAAAGAGAATAACTTCATTCTCTTATCAAATACATCTCCATACTTGATAACGAGATCCTTTCTTCGACAACAATTTCCGACCTATTAGATCACGTAGAGTATCTTCGAACTCGCTATTTACTCACGAACACATCTCATTCGAGATCACTGTACAATCGAACTATGTATAGGTTTGATCCCTTAACGGGTACGTAGGCAGCTCGACCACAAGTGCAACCACCATTCCATCTCCTCCGAGATCTTTTCGTGTCATTCGACATATGATTAAAATCCAGTTCGTCGATTCGAGTCTTATATACGTCGTAAGCTCATATAGAGAATCTAGCTCTCAATTCCCCTTTTATAATTTATAAATTCTTGGGTGTGGATTTTGGCATCCATATTTTGGCGTAGTCTGTGGGGAAGAATCATAGATTTCTCTAACAAAAAAGCCTGATTTTAGGCCTGATGAAACGAAATGGATCCAAGCTTTTATTGAAAACTACGAGATTGCGCCTTAATCGTCGATCTCAACAATTCCATATATATCCTAATTTTGCATAGATCAAATTGATATTAACGATTTGCAAATATCTAGATCTGCCCGAGCCTCGCATAGATCGCGTAATTTACGTTTACGTTTACTCGCGTTGCTTAACCATTGCACCGATTTACATCACTCGGACTTGCAATATACGGTACACGAATTCCAATAAATCTCAAACGCAAAAGTCGACTCGATAATCTACGTCGCTCGATGTGAGAAAACGATTCGACTCGCCCCACGAAAATAAGCTCTCAGACTCTGTTTTTGGTAAAAAACGAACTCATGTTCTACTTGAGCTCGTCAGCTTAATAGCCCACAGATCTTTGAGCTCGTCAGCTCAACAACTCACGGATCTCTGAGCTCGACAACTCACAGATCTTTGAGCTCGTTAGCTCACAGATCACGGAGCTCGTCAACTCACATATCTGTGAGCTTGTCACCTCGATAGCTCACAGATCTTTGAGCTCGTCAGCTTAACAACTAACGGATCTCTGAGCTTGACAGCTCACAGATTTTAGAGCTCATCAGCTCACTGATCACAGAGCTCTTCAACTCACATATCACATAGCTCGTCACCTTGATAGCTCACAGATCTCTGAACTCGTCAGCTCACAGATTTCAGAGCCCGTCACCTCGATAGCTCACATATCTATGAGCTCGTCAACTCCACAGCTCACTGATCTCTGAGCTCGCCAGCTCAACAACTCACAGATCTTTGAGCTTGTCAGCTCCCAGATCTCCGAGCTCATCACCTCGACTGCTCATACATAGATTACCGAGTTCGTCAGCTCAACAATTCACAGATCTCTGAGCTTGTCAGATCAACAGCTCATAGATCTCTGAGATCGTCAGCTCAACAGCTCACAGATCTCTGAGCTCGCCAGCTCAACAACTCATAGATCTCTGAGCTCGTACTCTCAATAGCTCACCGATTTCTGAGCTTGTCAACTGACAAATCTTTGAGCTTGTTGGCTTAACAGCTCACAAATCTTCGAGCTTGTCACCTCGACAGCTCACAAATCTCTGAGTTCATAAGTTCGTCAATTCACAGATCTTAGAGCTCGTTATTGCAATAACTCACATATCTCCAAGCTCATATCCCTGATAGCTCACATATCTCTGAGCTTGTCAGTTCGCAGATCCCAGAGCTCGTCACCTCAATAGCTCACAGATCTCTGAGCTCGTCAGTTCATCAGTTCACAGATCTCTGAGCTCGTTCCTGCGACAACTCATAGATCTTCGAGCTCATCACCTCAACAGCTCACAGTCAGCTCGTCAGCTAACAGATCTCAGACTCATCATCTCGTCAGTTCACATATCTCTGAGCTCGTCACCTCGACAGCTCACAGATTTCTGAGCTCATCAGCTCATAAATCACAGAACTCGATAGCTCATAGATCTCTGAACTCGTCAGCTCACATATTTTAGAGCTCGTCACCTCGATAGCTCACATATCTATGAGCTCGTTAGCTGCACAGCTCACTGATCTTTGAGCTCGCCAGCTCAACAGCTCACAGATCTCTGAGCTTGTCAGCTCATAGATCTCCGAGCTCGTCACCTCGACAGCTCATACATAAGTGACCGAGTTCGTCAGCTCAACAGCTCACATATCTATGAGCTCGTCAGATCAACAGATTCAGCTCAACAGCTCACAGATCTATGAGCTCGTCAGCTTAATAGCTCACCAATTTCTGAGCTCGTCAACTGACATATCTTTGAGCTCGTTGGCTTAACAGCGCACAAATGTCCGAGCTCGTCACCTCGACAGCTCACATATCTCTGAGTTCGTAAGTTCGTCAATTCACATATCTTAGAGCTCGTTATTGCGACAGCTCACATATCTCCAAGCTCGTCACCCAGACATCTCACATATCTCTGAGCTCGTCACCTCGATAGCTCAATATCTCTGAGCTCGTCAACTCATCTGTTCACAGATCTCTGAGCTCGTTTCTGCGACAGCTCACAGATCTCCGAGCTTATCACCTCAACAGCTCACAGTTAGCTCGACAGCTGACAGATCTCAGGGCTCACCACGTCGTCAGTTCACAGATCTCTGAGCGCGCTCGTCACCTCGACAGCTCACAGATCTCTGAGCTTGTCAGTTCACTGATCTCAGAGCTCGTCACCTCATCAGTTTACAGATCTCTGAGCTCATCACCTCACCAATTCATCTTTTACGTGAGCTCACCCGCTCACCAGCTTATATCTCGCTAGAGCTTGTCAGTTGACCATCTCGTGAATCACGCTACTGCTCACTAGCTAATGCATAAGCGCTGGAGCTCCGTTTTGATCAAAAATTGACTCACATAGCTCACACTTCAGCTCGTTAACAAACTCTAGAGTGTTTCTCAATCCACAAACAAGCTCACAACTTAAGCCTCAGTTTGTCGACTCGTAAACGAGCTCTCAAATTTTTTTTCAGTTCAAAAAACAAGTTCACAACTTATGCTTTTGCTCGCCACCTAAAAAACAACTTATATTTCACCTTGCGAATGAGGTCTAAGACCTCGACGCAACTGAATGTCTAAGAATAAATTCTCAAACCACGTTTGAGCTCGTAAACTCATATATTTTGCTTAAAGCCTCTCGCTAGTCTCAAACAAGTTCTCCAGCTCTAACTAAATATGAGTTTTGGGAATAAGTTCTTTAAGATTGATAGTGACACCGCCTCATGTGCTACAACGCAAATTAACCTCGTGTTTGGAGAACTTAGCCTTTGAGGCGGTTCAACGAAATCGGTCATCGCATCTCTGCATGCCCCTTTAAAATATGCGAGCTCTTGCTTAAGCAAACCATGCATTGTGTAAGGGTTCGTAATACCATACCCCTCCCCAAATGGATGGTTTTCATTCTAGGAAGCTCTAAACTTCTCGCAGCCTGATTAGCTCGACAAAACAGTCACTGAAAAAGTTTCAAAAACCAACTTGTGAGAACAAACTCCTCAAGAGGATTTGACACCGAAATAATGTTCTAGGAAAGCAAACGCTAAACCTAAACGAACTGCGTAACAACGTTCCAAATAGTCCGACCCAAAATCGGGAGGTATAACATGTGAGTACATGCTGCAAAAGAAGTACTCCTCATATATCGCTAGTGTATCAAGCTCTTTACTCCAAGGAGTTAAAACGATAAACAAAAGTCAAAAGAACTTACTAGTATGCTTGAGCTCTACCTCAACTCAACTATACTAGAACGAGTTCTCAAGTCCCATCTCTAATCCGATGGGCTCAAACCAATGAGAAATTGGTCCCTATATTTTTACAGAATTGAGACGAGTTCTCAACTCCGTTCTCAAACTAGTTCTGATTCAGATCGACATTACGAGAATGAATTCTCAAGTTTTATATCAGCTCAAATCCGCGAGAATAGATACTCAAGTTTTCGCCGTAGCTCCAATCTGCAGATGCATCCACAAAATGTACCTACGCTAGGGAACGAGTTATCAAATCGAATTACGTTTGAGTCAGTGAGAACGAAATCCCAGCCCATATTAGAGCTCAATGTCGATCTCTCACGTTCTCATTCAAGTTGAACTTATGAGAACAGTTTTACGAGGTCATATTATGTTTGAGTCTACGACAACACGTTTTCTAACCGTCGCTTGATTTGAATTCACGAGAAAGAGTTCAAAAACTCTTTCGGAATTCGAATTCACGAGAACGAGTTCTAAATTCTTTTCAATCTAGAATCCCAATTCAATTGAAACCTACGATATAATCGATCTGATTGCTTAAAACTGAGTCAATATGGGGAGCAAAAATCTTAATTAGCTAGCCAATTTGGCGTTAGTCAAAACGAAAAACCACAAAAAATGGTGAGCATGCATCGACCTCACCAACCAATTCGAAGCAAGTCCATATAACATGCTTTTGCTTCGGCATATCAACCACATGTATGGTTTTTCTTTTGGGCATAGTCATATCCTCATAAAACCCAAAATAAGGAAAAACTACATTCCTAAATAATCTAGGAATGTCTTCCTCGCATTAGAGAATGCTTTGCATTATGAGATGAAACTCATCTCCCGATCTACGATCAACCTCTAATAAGATTTATACAAAAAACCCTGATACATGGTAACCAAAAATATACCTCTGGCTCTGATCACATCTACCCGCAAAATCACACAATGTTTTGTACAGTCTCAGTCAATAAACTTGTCTGAAAAAATAAATTGGAGAGCCTAACGAACACGACATCCAATACATATCAAGGACTTATGCGAAAATACAAATCATAACTAGTATGTTATCAAATTAAGCAGCTCTCATATCTTGCTTGAGCTCGTCAGTTTACTAGCTCACAAATCCTACTCAAGCTCGTGAGCGCGTCAGCTCATACATTCTGCTTGAATTTGTCAGCTCATAGATAACGCTCGAGCTCGTCATTTCACTAGCTCACATATCCTACTTGAGCTGGTTAACATTCTCGCATAAGCATTGGTCGTTGTAGGCTTCGCTTCAAAATTGCTACACGAGCAAGTGATGCTTTGTACAATCCCACATTGCCAATATTTTCTCTTTTAAAGACGAACCTAAGGGTTCAACGCAAAAGAATCAATCACGCATCAAGTGTTCCACAACACGAAAAAGCATAGTAACAAAAAATAGTGAACCAATCGGAAAGGGCCATATTGGGTCACTGAAGCGGTTTGCAACGGCTTTCACTAGCACGATAGCTTAGCCGAGGTTCCACTATACATAACACATCAAAAAGCACTATCACTAAGTTTCTATTACAATTGAACTCAAACAACGAGTCCATCCGCAAATATCCCAAGATTCAACTCACTCCCCCGCACGAGTTCAATGTCATTAAGACCAAAACACTCCTACGACCTTGACACGGTCTAAACTTCCATAATACGACCTCAAAATGGTCTAAACATTTAAAACACAACCTCGAAACGGTCTAAAAATTTCACCATACGACCTCGAAATGGTCTAAACATTCAAAACTCGACCTTGAAACGGTCTAAACTTTCAAAACACGACCTTGAAACGGTCTAAACTTTCAAATTAACGACCTCAAAATGGTCCAAACTCTAACCGAGTTTAATCTCAAAATACGACTTCGAAATGGTCGAAACTTTCAAAGATTGCATCATCACTAACCTTGCAAATTCAATTGATGCAATTCGATCTTAAAAGACTAACAGCATCAGGTCACATAAAACTCTTGAAGTCGAGTTAGCCTTGCATAACCACGTGTCGAGTTAACCTCGCGCAAGAGCGAGCAACATTTTATAAAAGCCATCTGACCAATCTAGTTCACGACGTACAAGCCAAGTAGACCTCGCTTCGACATAAAGTTCAAATCAATGAGCTCTAAACTCGTACGTTTATACAACTCGACTTCGGAATGCCTTTTCCTTTTCACACGATAAGCTAAATCCACGATCATTAGAGAAGTCTACAACACATGTGCTTCTCGCCTAAGTGATTTGGATTATGAAGTAAAAACTACTTGGACTATCAATCAAACAAAAACAGAATAATGGGTGAACCCTTTTTATCAAGGGATAATCCATCTATTAAAAGCTAAGATTAATTACCAACCCTTTCGAGAGCTAACGAAGCTCATGATTTATAAGCCAAGTTAATCTCGCAAGATATTCAACGAGGAACAACCTTGCAAGCTTCTAAAGCAAATCGATTCGCACCGTACTCAAGCGAACTCGAATCACAGCGAATCCATGCCTCAATATTCGAAAACATCTTATTGATGCCTTCGCTGTAAAAAGATTTTCAGTTCTTCAACCTCGTCGCCTTGTTCAAAGAATTGGGAATAATTGTTGGTACCGGATTTGACACCAAATCTAACCCACCTAAAAGCTGGATAATTAGCGAGTTTATTCGGTTCGGCTCAAACCAATCTGTGTGGTTTCGCGACGTAACGATGCATGAATGAGCATGTGAAGCCCACAAATATCAATGACATCATTAAGTAAGTCAAAATAATATCTTTGACAAATATCATGCTTTTCACATATTCTGGACACGTGTCAAGCAAAGAATGAGTCAAAGAAGAATATGTGGAGCACGTGCAACAACTAAACAACAACCAAGAGAAGTCCTATAAAAGGACAAAATGATTACCTTTACGGGGAGACTTTGGACGAGTAGAAGAAAAAGCACACACAAACTAAAGAGAATAACTTCATTCTCTTATCAAATACATCTCCATACTTGATTACGAGATCCTTTATTCGACAATAATTTCCGATCTATTAAATCACATAGAGTTTAGCCGTTCGTACGTTTTTCGAATTCGCTATTTACTCACGAACACATCTCATTCGAAATTATTGTACAATCGAATTACATATATGTTTGATCCCTTAACGGATACGTAGGCAGCTCGACCACAAATGTAACCATCATTCTATCTCCTCTGAGATCTTTTTCGTGTCATTCGACATATGATTAAAATTCAGTTCGTCGATTCGAATCTTATATACATCGTGAGCTCATATAAAGAATATAGCCCTCAATTCCCCTTTTATGAATAGTTTTGATAATAGTTCCCATGTTTGGGGATTCATACATACAAATGTCAAAAACGTCAAAAATTCCATTGTAGCCATTAACGTGCACTGTCGTCATCCTGACCAACCAAATAAAATCTAAACCAATCAAAAATTTCAATTTCTTTCACAGTGAAACCAAAAATTTATTCTCGAAAAGAAAAAAATCTCAGAATTTGATCATCTCTCTGTTTCATTTCATCCAATGAAATTCCTTACAAATCCAGTAACCTTCCCCTTCACTCATAAACCTCTCGATTCCAAACCTAAAAGACCCATCAAAGTCTCCGTCCAGACTCCTCCTCCGGACTTCGATTTCCGCAACGAGGTCGCGTCAGAATCACGCGCCGCAATCGCCAGAACTTTCCCGAAGCTGCTCGACCTCGCCGATAACGGGACACTGATCCTGGTCCATTAGCAGAGTTTCGGCCCGGCTCCAGCCTGGCGCAAGGAGTTCGTCGAGCCGCAGTATTTGGCTCGTTGGCACTTCCCATATCTCGCCGGAGTCTGCCTCCGACGTCGAGCGCGTCGTCCGCACTGTTAAGCCAGATAATGTCGCCGTCGAGCTCTGCCGCAGCAGGAAAGTCGATTTCATTTTCCAAAGTTTGAGATTTTGTCGCCAGCAGAGATTTAGGGTTACGAACAAAAAAAGGAATGAAATTGATGATTTTTTCGATACTTTTTGGGGAAATTGGTTAGGTTGAGAATAGGGTTACGAGAAAACCGAATGAAAGTGATGATTTTTATTAGATATGGCACAATTTGAGACCTCATTGTCTTGTGATATGTGATGAGAGTATTGGAAACAGAGTATCTGACAGTAACACACTGCAGAGCTGGGATTATGTACACTTCAAGTGTCGGAGAGGATGACAAAAACTTAAAATCCGGAGTGTTTTCGTTGACCGGAACAGGCTTTCTCGGTGCTGTTGGCCGGAGTTTAGATTTGGGTAAACTAATCAGTTGGTTTTTTGCAGCTTCAGTGTTGATGAATGATTGACTCTTTGATGTGTGTGTGTGTGTGTGTTGGGATGATTGATCATAGGAGGCCAAACTGCTTTGGCCTTGCGACTTCTCTTGGCGGTTTTCTCTTCCAAATTATCTTCTGTTGCTGACCGCCCTTTCGGGGATGAGGTATTTTTGAGAACCCACAAGATTTTAAGGTTCGTTTTTTTTGGATTTTGTTACTGTTGTTCATCAAACTTTGCTTGCTGTTTGTTTGCAGTTTCGCGCTGCTCGGATAGCGTCTGAGGAAGTTGGTGCACAGCTCGTTCTTGGAGACCGACCCATCGAAATAACAGTATCCCTACTTCGGATCTTTATAACCAAATTATTCGGATATGTAAAAAACTAATGGAACTTAGCTCTGATAACGTTGCAGCTCCAAAGGGCATGGAACTCGTTGAAATGGGGAGAGAAGCTTAATCTGGTGATGGCTGTGACTCGGGCAATCACATCGTCATCCGGTATATCTGTAGCCGAGCTTAAGGTTTTGTTCTCTATCCTCAACCGGTTTTCCTTCAAATTTCGAGAAGAATAAGTTGTGATTTTCGGTTGTATATTGCAATGCAACAGAAACAAGAGACCGATGAAAACAATAGAAGTCTGCAGCTTTACGAACGGCTAAGTTTCTCATACCCATCTCTCCTACAGCCACTGATACACGAAAGAGACACCGTAAGTATAAAAGCCAAACCGAACTGAACCGAAATTTCTTAGACCGGAATCTATTCTAAACCCAATGTCAAGTCTGAACAATGTTTTTCTACACTGAACTGAAAACGGTATTTGGTATAACCGTACAAAATCAATCAGAAAAGAACGATGTCCTAATATGGTATAAATTTCTCAAAACCAAAAAGAAAACAGACCGGACCAAACCGAAAAACGAATGCCAGACGCTTAGTATTGAGACTGCTAAAATGTGTTGACACTTTTGTCGATAATGATTTGATAATATAATGTTTTTGATTTGATAGTATCTTGCTTGGTCGTTGAAGAGGAGTAAGGCGGTGAATGGGCGTAAAACAGTGGTGGGTGTGATCGGAAAAGGACACATGAATGGTGTGATCTATGCGTTGGTATCGGATTCCGGTGATCTCCGGTTTAGGGATTTGGTGGGAAGAAGAGATTCATCTGGTGGTGGTACCTCTACATCGAACGGCTGGATTCAAATGGCTTTGAAGAGCCTCGCAAGAGATACAATTTTAGGGTTATTGTTATGGAAGTTATATGATCAATATTTCAAGTTTGTGATGATGACTCAAAACCCTTCATGATAATATATATATATATATAGCCGTTGCAAATCCAAAAAGTGTATAAAGAATCTTAAAAATGAGTCTAGATATTTGATTCTTTCTTCTTCTAGATTTTGTAAAGTCAAGTACAAAGACCTTGCAAGTACTGTGTATTATGTCTTTTTCTGTTTTAATTCTTTTTTTTGTATTGAAATGTTGTATTAGTTTTAGTGTTTTTGATTTTTTTTTTAGTGGGATTTCAGATTTGGGTTGTTATAAAAAAAGGGATTGAGACAAAATTTGGGGTGTATGAGTTCTTGTTTGTATCATAATATGATGAAATTTATAGTCTCGTTTTCTTGGAGTAAGAACTAAATATCCTGTGAAAGACTCCACAGAAGAATTTGTTTTATTGTAGCTTTATTTGTGTTCTTATGGTTTCGATGATTTGTTTTTTACCAAAAAAACACAGAACCTGCAAAAAAGTCTTCTCCAATGTCAAAAACAGAACAACAACAAGAGCCTCACCGAATGTAATAAACAAAAATAGTGATTTAAAAAAAAAAAAAAAAACTTCAAAACAATATCGTTTTGCTATTTAAAAAAAATCACAAAAAACGTGATTTTACTACTTCGTTCCAACACGAATGAATACATGGCATCCGAGTCATCACCATTAACGATTTAATGGGACTGTTAACGGAATTTGGGTCAATGTATGTTTCGGCTAAAAAATTAGTATATGTATGAATAATTATTTTTTAATGGTTTGGTATGAATTATCACACCAAAATTTGGGTACTAATAGGTACCATTAGTCTGTGTTAAGGCACGAATTGACCGTTTTACCGTGTTTTTGATATCAATAATTTGCTATTTACTTGTTTGAAGATAGAGTTAATTAGCTCTAAATACATGTCTAATATTTTATACTCCCTTTGTTTCTAATTGTTGAATGTTTTAGAAAAAAAGTTTGTTTCAAAAAGATAGATTTTTTAAGTTTTCTATGCATTTTTTTATTAGTTAATGATGATAAATTACAAACTTCTAGTCCTAGAAAATTAATTGAAATTATTGAAATGCTATTGGTTTAAAATTATAGAAAATTGTTAATCACAAAAAATGATGTATTTAATAATCAAATTTAATATATTTTTTTAATATGTGTGTCTATCCTATAAAAACAGAGGAAGTATTTAATTAATTTAGTGAATAGATAAGAAAATTCACTATAAGTTAAAAACAACAATTAGTTAGAGATTCATATCTCAATGTATTTTTTAATTTTTACGATAACAGATAAGAAAATTTTTAGAAAATTAGTGAATTCTTGCAAAATCTCATAATTATAAAAGAGTAAAAGGACGATCAATTCCTCTAAATCTCCACCAAACTTGCTTACATCTGTTATTTATGTTTATTTTTCTTAATCAAAGTCAGGGCCAAAGGAGCTTTTAGACTTAAATATTTGTTTTTTCTTAAATATTAAGAAATAAATTGAAAAATAAAATAAATAATATATATATATATATATAAAAGTATCTGTTTCACTTTCATTATCTCGTGAGCCTCGAAGAAAGCAAAAATAAAATCTAAGAACTTGTTCTAGGGTTTCGACTTTCGACGGCCGGTTAGATTTTCAACTGCTCGTTAAAGGTAAATTGAAATAGAGTTTATCGTCTATAGTTCTTGAATTCGATCTCTGTTTGGTCAATTTGGTCTCTTTCTCTTTTCTTGGTCGCCAAAATTAAAATCTATATCATTTTTTTCTTTCTTTCTTTCTTTGATTTCTTGTTGTTTCCCTATGTTATTATTCCGTTTGTTGTGAAATTTATAGCTTATCTTGCTTTGTTTTGGTTTGGTTTCTCTTATGATTGATGTCAGATCTGAGGTTTTATCATCTGCTATAAAGCTCAATAAAAATGCGTACTTTAGCTGCCTTTCCTTTTGATTATGATGAGATGTTATGTGTTTTGAGTTTGATTATAGCTGTTACTTTGAAATCTTGAAGTAAACTTCATCAAAATTTGATGTGGTTTGGTTTCTGGTATGGTTCACAACTCAGATTGATGTATACATGAAAACATGTGCCAATTCAAACAAACACATATGCTTGTTATTGCTTCTCTCTTGGAGTGTGTTTGATTGTTTATTTTGGTGAAATCTGTGCTCTGGTTTTTTGTAGACTCCTTGGGAAGTATCTAGGTTGTCGAGGAGAGCAATTAATCGATTTCACGGTATTCTGTGCAGGAAACATGAGGCCTGTCTTCTGCGGGAACTTCGAGTATGATGCTCGTGAGGGTGATCTTGAGCGGCTTTTCAGAAAGTATGGGAAGGTTGAGAGCTTTGATATGAAAGCTGGTAAGTCCTTGGCTCTCGTTTTTTTTTTTTTTTTTCTCTTTTCGTTAACTTGGATGAATAAAGAAGTCTCAAACCACTACAAATCCGAGAGCAAGCGAAATTCAAATTCCTCATTCGGAAAATCCACTTACTCGCTCATTCCATGAGAATCTCTGGAGTACCGTCGTCACTGCCCTTTCGAATTGTGTTCTCTGCATCCCACATACACATAGAGGCGCTCCTTATGCCCGTTGGCTCTTCAGCCATCTGATTCCACCAGGGAATGCCGGTGCTTTTGTGGATCTGAACCGAAGCACTTGGAGCACACGGCATGAAGTTCAGCGCATGCTTTAGAAGAGAAAATATCAAGTAATTTTAGGGTAAAACCGCCATACTCAACATTTTCTTTGGCGCAGGATTTGTTTTTTTTTTCGATCTTGGGATGCCCATTCTCCCACCAAGGCCATTGATGGATGATGTGATCATAGACATGATCATAGACAACAACTTTTTTTTTTTTTTTTTTTTTTTTTTTAAATGGAAAATACATTTCCTGCCAAAAAAAAGAGTTGCCCCTCACATCCGCAATGGCACTACCTTCCCATTATCCCCGACTTAGTTGCATTTCATTCCCTCATGACTTTTGTACTCTTGGACATGCCTCTTTGGTAGAATCATACCAACCTCCCACCGCAGAGGCAGCAGATCAAATGGAGTATGCACCACTCTGTTTCTGTTCACGATTCCGTCTCATCACCTCGTTTTCAGTTGTTGTTCCTTGACATATTAATTCCATAATGCAAGGTCTGTAAACTGCTTCACTAGTCACTTATAGTTTGAAATATTTCTAGGTTTTCTAGGGAATGTTCGTGAATAATCTCTCTATTTACGTTTTAATACTGAGCTACTTACTACTTGTTTCCTTCCTCATCTTATTTACGTATCTGCTTGTCACTTACACACTTGTCCTTGTGGTGAGCTCCGGAGGAAGAGGAAGCGGCGGTTTCAAAATATTGCCCGGCCAGTTTCTTGATCTTGTCACCTTCTTTGATCAAGAAATTAGCACTCTTGGCTTTGCTATGATACTTCATCACTTTCTCTGCGGTTTTAGTCACTGCCCATCTGTATTGCTCCACGTTTGTCACTCCGCTCTTGCACAGTGGTCTGATATGTTCTTTGATGTATGCTTCCACCTAAGAAAAAAGAAACAAAACGGTAATCAACAAAGGAAATGGGGGATTTTTACATAAGGAATTTAACAGTTTTTATTACCTTCTTGGTGAATCCATCAGCTTTGCTTTTCTCTTCTTTCGACGGCTTCTCGCTTGGATTACACTTTTGAATCCTTTTGGGAAGTTTTTTCTCTTGAATGGAAGGCTTCTCAAAGTTGGAAGCGATGAACTCTCTGTGCGTGTTGCTCTCGCACTCTGAATCAGGTGCTTTAGCGTGAAGACCATTATCAGCAGATCCTTCAATGAGAGGTTTCTCAACTAGTACCTCTGTACCAAGTCCGTACAGTTCTTCACATTCAGCTAGAGAAAGGATCTCACCTCTCCCTTGGCCTCAGGCTCGTGTAAAGGCTCCATAGGAACAACCCTCTTCCCGTCTTCTTCGCCATTTGTGATCGCTTTCTGGTTTGCAGTAGTTTCTTCATTCCCCAAGACTTCAGATCGATTTATAACTTTTTCAGGTTGAACAGTGGAGAAAACTACCTTCACCTTAGTCAAACCTTTGTCCGGCTGTGTTTCTGAAGCTTTTGTAGCTATCGTAGCACCAATAGTCTTCCTCATCCAACTCATACTCAAAGTCCCCAAAGATGTCTGTATCAGGAATGGTTTCTATGTCCAGTACATTATCTGGGCCTACGTCCGTGGCTTCCTCCAAGGAACTGTCTCCTTTATGTGGAGGAACTTCCGTTGAATGGGTCGGACTGTTTGGTGGTGAATCAGTAAGACCTGCTGCTCTGAGCGCTTGTAGGATGGCTGGATCATCTGAATCTTTATGACTAATACCTTCAGTTCCGTTATTAGCCAATGGTGATGAAGAATTTGGTTCTACAGCATTATTGTCCATTGCTTTGCTCTCTGAATGGTGCAGTATCTCTTGTGAGCATAGATTCAGATACACAACTTTGCAACTTGATTTGTCAGCGATCACTTTCTCAATATTTATAGCATCAGCAACGGCTAGTTCTGTCGCTGCACTTCTTCGAACATCCAGAAGATTTTCTTTCTTCAAGAAATGTTCTGTCAAGCGATATAATTGCACCTGCAGCAAGAGTGATTTACTTATGACAAAAACAAGCACATGCGGAAAGAATAAAAAAGCTAGCGATTCCACGAGTTGTGATGCAATAACAGATTGGCCCTAGATCTGCTTCATGTATACAACTGTTATAGAAGCACACATAAGATGAAGCTAATAGGATTTTGATCTTCAAATTCAGGCCAAAGGAAAATAATCTCACAATCTTATCAAACATAATTGAAGCAGATCTCTCGCAGAATTCCCAAAACACACTATAAAATGACTTCCTAATATTTGCAAGGTAGACTTCCTAATACAATCCTCTCACATCTCTACTAACCGAAACAAGTACTAACAGCTCAGCTTATTCTACCATGAAACCCAGAACTAACAAGAATAACCCCTCCTTCAATGTCTGGAAACCCAAGTAACCTATTATGAACCTAGCACTAATCAATACCACGAGGAACTGGAAATTTAAGTAAAGAAAGACCTAATCACATACCTGCCTAACTGCAACAGGAACTTTATTATGGCGACTGGTTGCAAGGGTTGGTCTCATATCAGCTGGAAGTTGAGCCTGATAGCAATAATAGAGAATAACAAGCAACAATCTCAAAACACTAGATTTGTTCAAAGCGACAAAGCAAAGGCTAAGAATTACACACCAGCAATGGATAATTCCCTTTGAGCTGGGGACAGCCTTCTTTTTCTTCGCTTGAGTTGTTGCCTACTAACGCTTTCTTCCTTGCAAGAACCTGCAATGCCCATTTCCTTTTGTCTATCTTCAGATCATCTGACTTCTCAAAAACAGACTGTTTGTTTCCCGAGTTTGTTTTTGATCCAGCAGCTTTTGGGCTGCTCCCCTTGACATCACTGATCTTTGGTAAGGTCTTGTCCGCTTCTGTAGATTTTGCATTGTTTTGAGAGGTCCCCGTTTCTTTTGATGCCAAAAGAGGCTTGATATTATGATTTCTCGGGAACACAGAGGTATCTGCCAAATATAATCTGGAGAGAATAGGATTTGAGGCCTGTGGGGTTTCAGATGAAACGTTTGTTTCGATGTCAGCTGGGTTTTTCTTCAAGAGGCTAAGAACAGACTTCAGTCTCAATTTTTTCAGGCTTTCTAGTTTTTATGCACCGATGCTTCCAGAACTCGACTTCACAATCCCGGTGCCATGCACTTTTCCGCTTCCCATTTGAATCTGCATAAATTTTCTTCGTGAGGTTCTCTCAGACTTTTCCTTTCTGCAGCATCAACTTCTTTGCCTTCACTGCCAGAGCCGGAATTTTTCTAGGTGCTTCCTCACTTTTAGGTCCTGCCACAGCAGCTCTGAAGGCAGCCAAGAGTTTTGGATCAAATTGGTTTTTTCTGATGTCGTCCATTGATTTGTTACGAACGGCCTCTCTTATTTCTTTCCTTAGTTTCTCAACCAGAACCAATGACTCTTTATCATCTTCCGGTGTCCTCTTAATCTTCTTTACCCTCAAACCAACAACATTTTCTCCTTCTGAAGACTTATCCGTAGTATTTGGACGTGTGGGTTTCTTTCTACGCTCAGTTCCTTTGACAATGCTGAATATATCAACAATTGTATTGTTTGAAGGGGATCTGCTCTCGTGGTGAATGGTAGCTTTTTCTTCCATTTCCTCAAGTTTTGGTTTGACAAGAGGTTCTGCAATCTCAGCCTTATTTTCCGACTTGCCATCACTGCCACTGGTAAAGAAATACCACAGCGAAATAACACATGCTCAAACATTTGACGCAAAGCAGAGTAAAGAGGAAATAAAGGAACCAAGAAAAGAATATTTCATTGTGAAACTGACCTGCAATCTGTATGTTTTCTCTTTAAGCTGATAACACTAGCAACATCTGAATTGGATATGACTGTACTGGAAAGAGCTGGTAAGCACATTGCAGCATATAAGACCATGTTAAACTATGAAGATGCAGATAATGATCCAACTATATTTTAAACATAAAAACATGAAAGAAAGCAAAAGATAAACAGGAGAACAAAGGACAGTAAGTTTCTTACATTCTTTAACATTTACAGGTAGACAATCCTTTTCTACAAGTCCTGTATCGGGGTCTACAGTTCCATAAAAGGTTAAATTATCACCCAGCAGCAACAAGGGACAAAACAATTGAGAATCTATACGTGTCAAGAAAGTACAACTAAGCCTCAGTGGAAATTGTATTACTAATCAATATACCTGCGCTATTCTCCATGTGTGCAGCAAACAGTTTCTGATTTGAATCAGATGATATTTCAGATGATATATCATGAGGTAAGGATTGCGTGAGCTCCAGTTTTCCTGGGACCTGCTCTGTATTTTCCTTCTTACAACATAGTTCGAGATGCGAGCTATCAGGGTCTCCGTCCATCGTAGCTTGAACTGGCAATGTGGTGGTATCATTTGATTTCATAAGCAACCCGTGCCCTTTGACTGTTGATACAACAAGAGCTGTCTCACCATCATCGGCAACTGTAACTGAAAAATTTCCAGAGTAAACAGCTTCGACTGAGCATCCACTATTTTCCCTCTCAGAATTATCCAGGGGCTTTCTTGTCTCCATTGGTGAAGCATCAGGTTCAAGTGGTTTTTCACTAGAGAGACATCTGTGGACACAAAGCAAAGGAAGAGACACTTTGAGAAGATTGCTGAAAAACATAGACCATAAGACTGGGACGCAGAATAAATTAAGCAAATGGAAGCTCTCCCATACAAATATGTATGCCTAATAGGCTAATACTAACCGAGACAATAAAATGAAAGCAGCGCTGGATTAAGCAATCATCTATCATCAGTACGCGAATGGAACCTACCTCGGACATAACCATGTATCCTCTGATGCAATTTCCAGATCAAACCCCACACAAACAGCATGATACCTGTTCGCACATAGAGCAAAGTAACAATTAGAAGATAACTTTTATGTTCAAACATATAAGACCATATAAAAATGCTCTAAAGATGAACAGTCTAGAACAACACAAAGGCAAGAACATGCACATCTAAGATTAAAGACCAGTATCTTTGTCGTATACATGTCATATTATAAACTTCCTTCTGGTCATAGTGATCTCATTTAGAAACTGGTAGGGCAACTAAGCTATGAACACAATGATCTTGATTTTAAAGCATAGAAGACGCAATTATTATGGCACTGTAACAACTTAGATAGCATCAGAAGTTCAGCAGTTGATGAACTCCAGTGATCCAACAAAGGAAGTAAAACAACCAACATGAGACTATACACATAAAAAAACAACCCATGGATATGGTTCAACAGGTAATAATTACCATGTGTCACGAATCACAAGCAATTGATGTATCGAGGTTGGAAACCCCTCCTATGTAATTGAAGCTATTACGGATCTTGCAAAGATCTCCATCTAAACTGATAACTGCCTACAAAATGATTAGGAAAGTTTAACGTACTTTGTAGTGACTTGGAAAAACCATATATGATATACTTACATTTTCGTCAATATAGTGTGATGGAGAAGAGACGCCGTCAGTCTCCTCCTCAATGCACCAATCTTCATCTCTGCATGTATTTGATAGTTTAGCTTAACGCCAACAATTTTTTCAGCACATACAGTAATATATGGTACACATTCTTTTTTTTTCAACCACTATGATCATGCTATGTCATTCAGTATCAATTTATTCATGATAGACCACTCATAAATAAAGACAAAGACACCACTTAGATTGTTTAGGCAAGTAAAGTTCATCACAGTAACGAACACGCGGAAAAAAACCCCATGAATATAGTACCCTGATAATGAAGCCTCATCAACCTTGCTGCTTTCACCTGATTCATTCACCTTCACCATCAAAACCAAAACCTCATTACCTAATCCAAGAGCTCCACTTACAAAGATGGTGAGATATGTTCAGATAAAAAACAGATATGAGATTTCTTACAGGGACACATGTAATCAAGTGAAACTCTCTTTGACAGAGAGGGCACAGGTTCATTATCAGGGTCCAATTATCAATGCATTCAAAGCAGAACCTGAAATTTATCAGACATAGACACCAATTATCAGTCTGCTCCTTGACAAAACAGCTCATCAAACACAAAGCAACAGTTGATCTTCAAAGAACTGAAGTAACTCCAAGGACTATGCAACTTTTGTAGATTAAAAAAATAATAATGCTAAAAGAAAAACAAGCTATTACCAGTGCTGACAACAATCAAGAACGCCTCTATCAAAGATTATATTCATTTTCTGTAACCCATCATCCAAAGCTATCTTCAACCGGCTCCCTATGTCCAACAATCTATCTTTCCACACATTCTCCAGATCCACATTCTCCTGAGACAAATGAATGAGAAGATTGATGGCTTTGATTCACGAGTCAAATCTCTGGAAGCATATGTGAAATTTTCAAGATAACAAGGGAATCAAAGAGATAAACAACAAAAAGATCAACAATAAAGAGATCTCTTTCAAAGAGATCAACTACGTATAACTACCGGTGGCGGTGAAGATGAGGGACTCGTGATAAGGATTGAAGATGAAGCAAGAAAGGAAAAAGGGGACGGTGAAGGTAAAAATGACAAGGATGCGAAGAAGGAAAAAAAGAAAAAAACAAGGAGGAGAACCAAATGACAAGGATTCAAAGAAGGAAAAAAGAAAAGAACAAGGAGGAGAACCAAGTAAGAAGACGGATGAGGGAAGGAAGAAGAAGAAGGTGGATAAGCCTGTGATTAGGAGTCCTATTATGACAAGGCAGAAGAAAGCTTAAATATTTCTATTTCCTTGCATTGTTTTGGTTTGTGTGAACATGGCTTGACCATTGCTCCATCTAGTAGTATTTAGAGCACAAATAATGTATCTGAAGAGAAAGTAAGAAAATTTACAAAAGGCAATTAAACATAGTTGTACCAGTTACACTTAGTTGTACCACAACATAATGTGAGATAAATTTGCAAATTTACTTGGATCTTTGTCTCTACGGGTGAAGCGGTTGCCGATACTAATGCATGGACACAAGGAATTTTGTCTATATCAAAATATTTGCAGCTGCAAGTGAACCTTCTTAAATCAAACAAGTAAATATTTCCATCGCGTCTAATCACTTTGTATTCGCACGTCAAACTATTTAGCTTTATCACCGTTAATAGCTTCGCTTCCTTACATCTTTCATGCATTATCTTCTCGACACAAGGCACCGGTTTTTGTTCCATTGATGTTTCTGCGACCACCTTCCTATATTTGTTAAACCATTCACCCACTTTCCCAACAATTGCATTAATCATTGGTAATAAGGAGTACTTTATTGCTTCTCTGAAAACACCATTGATGGATTTAACACAATTGGTGGTGTCTATGTTGTATCTTTCTCCTGAAAATTAACATCTTGCCCATTTTCCCACTTCAAGACTTGTATCCAGATACGCGCCTGCAGCATGATACATTTTCCTAAAAGATCCATAAATTTTTAAGAACTCAACCTCTGTATAAGCCTTAGCGCATTCCAAGAACTTATTTGCAACTGTTTTTTGTGGACGTGAGAACTGCTTCCTTTCACATTTTGAGCCAAGTGGAATACATAATACCCATGGTGAGACAATGAGTATACCTCACGTATTGACTTGATGAGGCTTTAGTTTCTATCAGAAAGAAACACTATTCTAGGAATATTTCGTACAACTGATTTCAACTTATTTAAAAACCAACTCCAACTTGCATCTTTCTCACCATCAACAACACCAAAAGCAATTGGATAATGGTGACAATCAGGATCCTGAGCTGTAGCAACAATAAGCACACCACAATGTACAATCTTAAGGTGGGTTCCATCCACAACGATCACTTTTCTCATGGCTTGGAAGCCTTCAATGCAAGCTCCCAACACGAAGAATATATACTTAAACATGTGTTCCTCATCCACTTCCACATGTGTAACTGTAGCAGGATTCATCTTCTCTAGCATGTACATATAAGAATACAACATGTTGAAACTTTCTTCTGGACTACCCAAAACATCACTATCATCTTTTTTATCTCTCTGAATGCAGTAGAGTAGGACACTTTAACACTAATTCTTTCTTGAACCATACCGATGATAGTTTTTGGAGCTGAGGTGTCAAATAAACCAAGATAAACGTCATGCAAAACAAATGCAACCAAACTTGGTGTGCCTCTCCTTTTACTTCTACTTGTACTCGTAGTTTCATGAGAGCACGTTTGTATCTTGTTATAAGTCCTAACAGAGAAGTAATCAGAATTCCCAGTATTTGCAGCCCATAATGACCCATTTGCAACCATATTTTCTATCACAACATTTTACCACATATAACTTGGTATCCGACTTGATTATGTCAAACTCGAAACAATTCATGTGTGAACCCTTTTCAACTAGATCTTGTACTTCCGTCTTTCTTTCAAACTCTTGACCTACTGCCACATCAATACCATATTCTCATTTATGACTTAGAAACTCATCATAGTTATCCATGTTAGGCGCGATCTCAATGTCTTCACACATACTAACATTTTCATCATATGCAACATAGAACACCATCTCATTTTCTTTCGGTGGCTCCCTTGAGTAAAGAGTCATGATGCCATCATTAGCTTTAGCATTCACTTCATTACCTACAACAACTGCGATTCCTCGATCCTCTCTTAAAACTTGCTTAAACCCCTGATTTTGCTCACACACCTGATTTTGCTCACCCACTTGATTTTGTTCGACATGAGCTCCACATGCAAAACACTTCTACATCTATCTTTATTTACTTTCGTTAAATAACACAACGCATCTTCATCATCCAAGATATATGATGGTTTCTTAGGAACATGAACCAATGAAATGTAACTAATTTTCAGTTTTGTCGTAGCTTCTTCTATCCTAATCTTC
>PKMM01019903.1:251117-287506 GCA_002933915.1 Eutrema heterophyllum
GTCAACTGACAAATCTTTGAGCTTGTTGGCTTAACAGCTCACAAATCTTCGAGCTTGTCACCTCGACAGCTCACAAATCTCTGAGTTCATAAGTTCGTCAATTCACAGATCTTAGAGCTCGTTATTGCAATAACTCACATATCTCCAAGCTCATATCCCTGATAGCTCACATATCTCTGAGCTTGTTAGTTCACAGATCCCAGAGCTCGTCACCTCAATAGCTCACAGATCTCTGAGCTCGTCAGTTCATCAGTTCACAGATCTCTGAGCTCGTTACTGCGACAACTCATAGATCTTCGAGCTCATCACCTCAACAGCTCACAGTTAGCTCGTCAGCTGACAGATCTCAGACTCATCACCTCGTCAGTTTACAGATCTCTGAGCTCGTCACCTCGACAGCTCACAGATTTCTGAGCTCATCAGCTCACAAATCACAGAACTCGATAGCTCATAGATCTATGAACTCGTCAGCTCACATATTTTAGAGCTCGTCACCTCGATAACTCACATATCTATGAGCTTGTTAGCTGAACAGCTCACTGATCTTTGAGCTCGCCAGCTCAACAGCTCACAGATCTCTGAGCTTGTCAGCTCATAGATCTCCGAGCTCGTCACCTCGACAGCTCATATATAAGTGACCGAGTTCGTCAGCTCAACAGCTCACATATCTATGAGCTCGTCAGATCAACAGCTCACAGATCTCTGAGCTCGTCAGCTTAACAGCTCACCAATTCCTGAGCTCGTCAACTGACATATCTTTGAGCTCGTTGGCTTAACAGCGCACAAATGTCCGAGCTCGTCACCTCGACAGCTCACATATCTCTGAGTTCGTAAGTTCGTCAATTCACATATCTTAGAGCTCGTTATTGCGACAGCTCACATAACTCCAAGCTCGTCACCCAGACATCTCACATATCTCTGAGCTCGTCACCTCGATAGCTCAATATCTCTGAGCTCGTCAACTCATCTGTTCACAGATCTCTGAGCTCGTTTCTGCGACAGCTTACAGATCCCCGAGCTTATCACCTCAACAGCTCACAGTTAGCTCGACAGCTGACAGATCTCAGAGCTCACCACGTCGTCAGTTCACAGATCTCTGAGCGCGCTCGTCACCTCGACAGCTCACAGATCTCTGAGCTTGTCAGTTCACTGATCTCAGAGCTCGTCACCTCGTCAGTTCACATATCTCTAAGCTCTTCACCTCACCAATTCATCTTTTACGTGAGCTCACCCGCTCACCTGCTCATCACTTGAGCTCACCAGCTCATCTTCTACTTGAGTTTATCATCTCATTGGCTTTTAATCTGCTTAAAACCATCGACTCTTCAGCTTATATCTCGCTAGAGCTTGTTAGTTGACCATCTCGTGAATCACGCTACTGCTCACTAGCTAATGCATAAGCGCTCGAGCTCCGTTTCGATCAAAAATTGACTCACATAGCTCACACTTCAGCTCGTTAACAAACTCTAGAGTGTTTCTCAATCCACAAACGAGCTCACAACTTAAGCCTCAGTTTGTCTACTCGTAAACGAGCTCTCAAATTTTTTTTCAGTTCAAAAAACAAGTTCACAACTTATGCTTTTGCTCACCACCTAAAAAACAACTTATATTTCACCTTGCGAATGAGGTCTAAGACCTCGACACAACTGAATGTCTAAGAATAAATTCTCAAACCACGTTTGAGCTCGTAAACTCATATATTTTGCTTAAAGCCTCTCGCTAGTCTCAAACAAGTTCTCCAGCTCTAACTAAATATGAGTTTTGGGAATAAGTTCTTTAAGATTGATAGTGACACCGCCTCATGTGCTACAACGCAAATTAACCTCGTGTTTGGAGAACTGAGCCTTTGAGGCGGTTTAACGAAATCGGTCATCGCATCTCTGCATGCCCCTTTAAAATATGCGAGCTCTTGCTTAAGCAAACCATGCATTGTGTAAGGGTTCGTAATACCATA
Source organism: Eutrema heterophyllum (assembly GCA_002933915.1). Classification (NCBI taxonomy): domain Eukaryota; kingdom Viridiplantae; phylum Streptophyta; class Magnoliopsida; order Brassicales; family Brassicaceae; genus Eutrema; species Eutrema heterophyllum. The sequence goes on from PKMM01019903.1 coordinate 253,072, forward strand.
GCCCCCCCAAATGGATGGTTTTCATTCTGGGAAGCTCTAAACTTCTCGCAGCCTGATTAGCTCGACAAAACAGTCACTGAAAAAGTTTCAAAAACCAACTTGTGAGAACAAACTCCTCAAGAGGATTTGACACCAAAATAATGTTCGAGGAAAGCAAACGCTAAACCTAAACGAACTGCGTAACCACGTTCCAAATAGTCCGACCCAAAATCGGGAGGTATATCATGTGAGTACATGCTGCAAAAGAAGTACTCCTCATATATCGCTAGTGTATCAAGCTCTTTACTCCAAGGAGTTAAAACGATAAACAAAAGTCAAAAGAACTTACTAGTATGCTTGAGCTCTACCTCAACTCAACTATACTAGAACGAGTTCTCAAGTCCCATCTCTAATCCGATGGGCTCAAACCAATGAGAAATTGGTCCCTATATTTTTACAGAATTGAGACGAGTTCTCAACTCCGTTCTCAAACTAGTTCTGATTCAGATCGACATTACGAGAATGAATTCTCAAGTTTTATATCAGCTCGAATCCGCGAGAATAGATACTCAAGTTTTCGTCGTAGCTCCAATCTGCAGATGCATCCACAAAATGTACCTATGCTAGGGAACGATTTATCAAATCGAATTACATTTGAGTCAGTGAGAACGAAATCCCAGCCCATATTAGAGCTCAATGTCGATATCTCACGTTCTCATTCAAGTTGAACTTATGAGAACAGTTTTACGAGGCCATATTATGTTTGAGTCTACGACAACACGTTTTCTAACCGTCGCTTGATTTGAATTCACGAGAAAGAGTTCAAAAACTCTTTCGGAATTTGAATTCACGAGAACGAGTTCTAAATTCTTTTCAATCTAGAATCCCAATTCAATTGGAACCTACGATATAATCGATCTGATTGCTTAAAACTGAGTCAATATGGGGAGCAAAAATCTTAATTAGCTAGCCAATTTGGCGTTAGTCAAAACGAAAAACCACAAAAAATGGTGAGCATGCATCGACCTCACCAACCAATTCGAAGCAAGTCCATATAACATGCTTTTGCTTCGGCATATCAACCACATGTATGGTTTTTCTTTTGGGCATAGTCATATCCTCATAAAACCCAAAATAAGGAAAAACTACATTCCTAAATAATCTAGGAATGTCTTCCTCGCATTAGAGAATGCTTTGCATTATGAGATGAAACTCATCTCCCGATCTACGATCAACCTCTAATAAGATTTATACAAAAAACCCTGATACATGGTAACCAAAAATATACCTCTGGCTCTGATCACATCTACCCGCAAAATCACACAATGTTTTGTACAGTCTCAGTCAATAAACTTGTCTGAAAAAATAAATTGGAGAGCCTAACGAACACGACATCCAATACATATCAAGGACTTATGCGAAAATACAAATCATAACTAGTATGTTATCAAATTAAGCAGCTCTCATATCATGCTTGAGCTCGTCAGTTAACTAGCTCACAAATCCTACTCAAGCTCGTGAGCGCGTCAGCTCATACATTCTGCTTGAATTTGTCAGCTCATAGATAACGCTCGAGCTCGTCATTTCACTAGCTCACATATCCTACTTGAGTTGGTTAACATTCTCGCATAAGCATTGGTCGTTGTAGGCTTCGCTTCAAAATTGCTACACGAGCAAGTGATGCTTTGTACAATCCCACATTGCCAATATTTTCTCTTTTAAAGACGAACCTAAGGGTTCAACGCAAAAGAATCAATCACGCATCAAGTGTTCCCCTCCTGGCCCCAAGAGACTTTTTGAGTTTTAAGGGTTAAATTGAGGAAAGAAATGAAATTACGTCTTTGATGTTAAAAAGGTGTGAGGGAGGAAATGCTCGTACATATACACCTCTCTGTAAGTTGTTAAAAAGGCTCATATACCTCTATTATAAAAAAAACATTTTCTTTTAAATCAAAAAGATTAAAATTATTGAATAACTTTCACAATTTACAGAACCCAACCAGAGAGATAACGGTTTATCTATCCGAACCAATAAAAATTGGGTCGATCTCCCTAAATCGGACATAATGCTTCAATACCCTTAATGAAGGCAAAACTTGCTTCTATACACTTTATTAGTCTTAAAACTTTCCCTTTTTATACAAATACACAACACCATTTTTACCCTCATTTTATTTAATTAATTTATTAATCTGAAATTTGAAAATTGAGTTTGATTAAAAAAATTCACGTAAAAAAACATATGATCCCAATCCCAACTCCCCCGATCCCTCCCCAGAGCTTCTTCGCTTCTTCTGCTTTCTCCCCAGATTTCTTTTTTGTTCAATCCATTCCGACCAGATTGAAACTCAAGAAAGTAACTGTTGTGTTCTATATTGTTGTAGTTTCTCCACCTCCACCATTTATGATTCAAGTAATTGTAGATCTTTGAAATTTGTTCTTTTGAATGTTCGTTGGGTTAATAAGCATGTTTTGTTGGTCAATTAAGATCCTACATTGGTAATTTATGGGTTGTATTGGTTGAATTTTTTAAAAAAATCTGAAATTAGAAATGGGATTTGCATGGAACGATTTGCAGACCTAGAACAATTGGAATAACTGGTACAACTGAGATAACTGGTACAACTGAGATAACTAGTACAACTAGGGATAACTGGTACAACTGAGATAATTGGTACAACTGTGAGAACGGGTATTTCTTAGAAGATTTGACAGCTAATGTAAATTAGAAATGTTATTTTTTTTTCTTTTTCAGGTTAAAATGGATAATAACCATTACATAATCATACGTTTTGAGAATGGGAGATGTTATTCAAAAGAAGAAAATCAAGTATGTTGGATTTCAAGAGAAGAAAGAGCTTACACTTTAATGATGAAGACATCTATTGAGAATATCACTTATGCTGAGTTGGTAGATAAATTATGCAGAAAGATTAGGATATAATAAGCTACGACAAAACTGAAAATTAGTTACATTTCATTGGTTCATGTTCCTAAGAAACCATCATATATCTTGGATGATGAAGATGTTTTGTGTTATTTAACGAAAGTAAATAAAGATAGATGTAGAAGTGTTTTGCATGTGGAGCTCATGTCGAACAAAATCAGGTGGGTGAGCAAAATCAGGTGTGTGAGTAAAATCAGGTGTTTGAGCAAGTTTTAAGAGAGAATCGAGGAAGCGCAGTTGTTGTAAGTATTGAGGTGAATGCTAGAGCTAATGATGGCATCATGACTCTTTACTCAAGGGAGCCACTAGAAGAAAATGAGCTGGTGGACTATGTTGCATATGATGAAAATGTTGGTATGTGTGAAGACATTGAGACCGCACCTAACAGGGATAACTCTGATGAGTTTCTAAGTCATGAATGGGAAGATGGTATTGATGTGGCAGTATGTCAAGAGTTTGGAAGAACGACGGAAGTACAAGATTTAGTTAAAAAGGGTTCACACGTGAATTTTTTTGAGTTTGACATAATCAAGTCGGATACCAAGTTGTACGTGGTAACATGTTGTGATAGAAAAAACGGTTGCAAGTGGTCTTTACAGGCTGCAAATTCTGATTACTTCTCTGTTAGGACTTATAACAAGATGCATACGTGCTCTCAGGCAACTATGAGTACAAGTAGAAGTAAAAGGAGAGGCACACCAAGTTTGGTTGCATCTGTTCTGCATGACATTTATCCAGGTTTATTTGATACCTCAGCTCCAAAAACTATCATCGATATGGTTCAAGGAAGACTTAGTGTTAAAGTGTCATACTCTACTGAATTGAGAGGGAAAAAGAGCTGCTAGTGATGTTCGGTGAACATGTTGTATTCTTATATGTACATGCTAGAGAAAATGAATCCTGGTACAATTAGACATGTGGAAGTGGATGAGGAACACATGTTTAAATATCTATTCTTCGCGTTGGGAGCTTGCATTGAAGGCTTCCAAGCCATGAGAAAAGTGATCATTGTGGATGAAACCCACCTTAAGATTGTACATGGTGATGTACTTATTGTTACTACAACTCATGATCATGATTGTCACCATTATCCAATTGCTTTTGGTGTTGTTGATGGTGAGATAGATGCAAGTTGGAGTTGGTTTTTCAATAAGTTGAAATCAGTTGTACCAGTTGTTCCTGGAATGGTGTTTCTTTCTGATAGAAAATAAAGCCTCATCAAGTCAATACGTGAGGTATACCCATTGTCTCAGCATGGGTATTGCGTATTCCACTTGGCTCAAATATGAAAGGAAACATTTCTCAAGTCCAAAAAAACAGTTGAAAATAAGTTCTTGGAATGCGCTAAGGCTTATACAGAGGTTGAGTTCTTAAAACTTTATGGATCTTTTAAGAAAATGTATCATAATGCAGGCGCGTATCTGGATACAAGTGTTAAAGTGGGAAAATGGGCAAGATGTTATTTTTCAAGAGAAATATACAACATAGACACCACCAATTGTGTTGAATCCATCAATGGTGTTTTCAGAGAAGCAAGAAAATACTCCTTATTACCAATGATTGATGTAATTGTTGGGAAAGTGGGTGAATGGTTTAACAAATATAGGAATGTGGTTGTAGAAACATCAATGGCACAAAAATTGGTGCCTCGTGTGGAGAAAATAATGCACGAATGATGTAAGAAAGCGAAGCTGTTAACGGTGATTGAGCTAAATAGTTTAACGTGCAAATACAATGTGATTGGACGCGATGGCAATATTTATTTGGTTGATTTAAGAAGGTTCACTTGCAGTTGCAATCATTTTGATATAGACAAGATTCCTTGTGTCCATGCAATAGCATCTGCAACGGCTTCACCCGTAGAGACGGAGATCCAGGTAAATTTGCAAATTTATCTCACATTCTGTCGTGGTACAACTAAGTGTAACTGGCACAACTATGTTTAATTGCTTTTTGCAAATTTTCTTACTTTCTCTTCAGATACATGATTTGTGCTCTAAATACTACTCGATGGAGCAATGGTCAAGCCATGTTCACACAAACTAAAACAATGCAAGGTAATAGAAATACTTAAGCTTTCTTATGTCTTGTCATAATAGGACTCCTAATTACAAGCTTATTCACCTTCTTCTTCTTCCTCCTTCCCTCATCCGTCTTCTTACTTGGTTCTTCTTCTTCTTGTTCTTTTCTTTTTTTCTTCTTCGAATCCTTGTCATTTGGTTATCCTCCTTCTTGTTCTTTTTTGTTTTCTTCTTCGCATCCTTGTCATTTTTACCTTCACTGTCCCCTTTTTCCTTACTTGCTTCATCTTCAATCCTTGTCACGAGTCCCTCATCTTCACCGCCACCGTTAGTTATATGTAGTTGATCTATTTGTTGTTGATCTCTTTGAAAGATATCTCTTTGTTGTTGATCTTTTTGTTGTTTATCTCTTTGATCCCCTTATGCTATTGAAAAGTTCACATATGCTTCTAAAGATTTGACTCGTGAATCAAGAGTTAAATCTCTGGAAGCATATGTGAACTTTTCAAGATAACAAGGGGATCAAAGAGATAAACAACAAAAAGATCAACAATAAAGAGATCTCTTTCAAAGAGATCAACAACAAAGAGATCAACTACGTATAACTACCGGTGGCGATGAAGATGAGGGACTCGTGATAAGGATTGAAGATGAAGCAAGAAAGGAAAAAGGGGATGGTGAAGGTAAAAATGACAAGGATGCGAAGAAGAAAAAAAGAAAAAAACAAGAAGGAGGAGAACCAAATGACAAGGATTCGAAGAAGAAAGAAAGAAAAGAACAAGTAGGAGAACCAAGTAAGAAGACGGATGAGGGAAGGAAGAAGAAGAAGGTGGATAAGCTTGTGATTAGGAGTCCTATTATGACAAGGCAGAAGAAAGCTTAAATATTTCTATTTCTTTGCATTGTTTTGGTTTGTGTGAACATGGTTTGACCATTGTTCCATCTAGTAGTATTTAGAGCACAAATAATGTATCTGAAGAGAAAGTAAGAAAATTTGCAAAAGGCAATTAAACATAGTTGTACCAGTTACACTTAGTTGTACCACGACATAATGTGAGATAAATTTGCAAATTTACTTGGATCTTTGTCTCTGCGGGTGAAGCGGTTGCCGATGCTATTGCATAGACACAAGAAATTTTGTCTATATCAAAATGCTTGCAACTGCAAGTGAACCTTCTTAAATCAAACAAGTAAATATTTACATCGCGTCTAATCACTTTGTATTCGCACGTCAAACTATTTAGCTCAATCACCGTTAACAGCTTCGCTTCCTTACATCTTTCGTGCATTATTTTCTCGACACGAGGCACCGGTTTTTGTTCCATTGATGTTTCTGCGACCACCTTCCTATATTTGTTAAACCATTCACCCACTTTCCCAACAATTGCATCAATCATTGGTAATAAGGAGTACTTTATTGCTTCTCTGAAAACACCATTGATGGATTTAACACAATTGGTGGTGTCTATGTTGTATCTTTCTCCTGAAAATTAACATCTTGCCCATTTTCCCACTTCAACACTTGTATCCAGATACGCGCCTGCAACATGATACATTTTCCTAAAAGATCCATAAATTTTTAAGAACTCAACCTCTGTATAAGCCTTAGCGCATTCCAAGAACTTATTTGCAACTGTTTTTTGTGGACGTGAGAACTGCTTCCTTTCACATTTTGAGCCAAGTGGAATACATAATACCCATGGTGAGACAATGGGTATACCTCACGTATTGACTTGATGAGGCTTTAGTTTCTATCAGAAAGAAACACCATTCCAGGAATATTCGGTACAACTGATTTCAACTTATTTAAAAACCAACTCCAACTTGCATCTTTCTCACCATCAACAACACCAAAAGCATATGGATAATGGTGACAATCAGGTGCCTGAGCTGTAGCAACAATAAGCACACCACCATGTACAATCTTAAGGTGGGTTCTATCCACAACGATCACTTTTCTCATGGCTTAGAAGCCTTCAATGCAAGCTCTCAACATGAAGAATATATACTTAAACATGTGTTCGTCATCCACTTCTACATGTGTAACTGTACCAGGATTCATCTTCTCTAGCATGTACATATAAGAATACAACATGTTGAAACTTTCTTCTGGACTACCCAGAACATCACTATCATCTTTTTTATCTCTCTGAATGCAGTAGAGTAGGACACTTTAACACTAATTCTTTCGTGAACCATACCGATGATAGTTTTTGGAGCTGGGGTGTCAAATAAACCAAGATAAACGTCATGCAAAACAAATGCAACCAAACTTGGTGTGCCTTTCCTTTTACTTCTACTTGTACTTGTAGTTGCCTGAGAGCACGTTTGTATCTTGTTATAAGTCCTAACAGAGAAGTAATCAGAATTCCCTGTATTTGCAGCCCATAAAGACCACTTGCAACCATTTTTCTATCACAACATTTTACCACATATAACTTGGTATCCGACTTGATTATGTCAAACTCAAAACAATTCATGTGTGAACCCTTTTCAACTAGATCTTGTACTTTCGTCTTTCTTTCAAATTCTTGACTTACTGCCACATCAATACCATATTCCCATTTATGACTTAGAAACTCATCATAGTTATCCCTGTTAGGCGCGACCTCAATGTCTTCACACATACCAACATTTTCAGCATATGCAACATAGAACACCAGCTCATTTTCTTTCGGTGGCTCCCTTGAGTAAAGAGTCATGATGCCATCATTAGCTTTAGCATTCACTTCATTACCTACAACAACTGCGATTCCTCGATCCTCTCTTAAAACTTGCTTAAACCCCTGATTTTGCTCACACACCTGGTTTTGCTCACCCACTTGATTTTGTTCGACATGAGCTCCACATGCAAAACACTTCTACATCTATCTTTATTTACTTTCGTTAAATAACACAAAACATCTTCATCATCCAAGATATATGATGGTTTCTTAGGAACATGAACCAATGAAATGTAACTAATTTTCAGTTTTGTCGTAGCTTCTTCTATCCTAATCTTCCTGCATAATTTATCTACCAACCCAATATAAAAGACCTTCTCAATAGATGTATTCATCATTAAAGTGTAAGCTCTTTCTTCTCTTGAAATCCAACGTACTTGATTTACTTTCTTTGAATAACATCCCCTATACTCAAAACATATGATTGTGGAATGATTATTATCCATTGTAACCCAAAAAAGAGAGAAAAAAAATTACAGTACTACACATTTACATTAGCTGTCAAATCTTCTAAGAAATACTCGTTCACACAGTTGTATCAGTTATCCCAGTTGTCACATATATCTCAGTTGTACTAGTTATCACATTTGTACCAATTATCTCAGTTGTACCAGTTATCTCAGTTATTCCAGTTGATCTAGGTCTGCAAATCGTTCTCTGCAAATCCCAGTTCTAGTTTTGGATTTTCCAACAATTCAACCAACACAACCCATAAATTACCAATGTATGACCTTAATTGACCAACAAAACATGCTTACTAACCCAACAAACATTCAAAAAGAGCAAATTTCAAAGATCTACAATTTTCTACAATTACTTGAATCATCAATGGTGAAGGTGGAGAAGCTACAACAATATAGAACACAACAATTACCTTCTTATGGTTCAATCTCGTTGGAATAGATTGAACAAATTGAGGATGATGACGTCACCTCCTAGCCCTAAGAGATTTTTGAGGTTTGAGGGTTAAATTGAGGAAAGAAATGAAACTACGTCTTTGATCTCTCTGAACAATAATTCTCCGTTTATAAAACGAAAGATGGACCACACATGCTTTTTATTCGAGCATTCATCTCAAATGTCCTTATTTCTCAAACCAAAATCTCCTATATCCCAAACTAATCTTCATACACCCCTCATTTTTAATGACGAAAATGCCCTTGCTCATTTTCAGAAAATATTTTAAAAAAAACAAATCGCAAAAGAAAAAAAAATTGGCTCCTCCTCCCTCCGATCCCTCCATCGAGCTCGCTCTCCATCGCCGCCGGAGTCCTCTCGCCGCCGTTTCCTCCGCCGCCGAGCTCTCCATCGCCGCCATTTCTTCGCCTACCTCTAGTTGCATCGAGCTTCAAAATCCAGGTTCGTTTTTCAACCGAAGAGTAGTTGATTTTGGATTTGTAAATTGTGGGATTGAATTAGATTTGATTATGCATATTATTTTGGTATGCGCATTGGGTGTTTTACCATGGTTTCTGGGTCGATTATGACTTTAAATTGGTATGAAATGGATTTCAGTGGTTGAATCATAAGTAGATTAGAACCCGAAACCATCCATTTTGAGTTCTTGAGATAGGAGAGAACTGGGTAAAACTAGTATTATTGATAAATGTAGTATAACTAGTAAAACTGGTATTACTGATAAATGTAGTATAACTAGTAAAACTGGTATTACTGGTAAATGTAGTATAACTAGTAAAACTAGTATTACTGATTGAGTTTTTTTGTATTGTTTGGCAGGATACAATGAGCAACAACGTCAGCATACATTTTAAATGCCAAGGTCACATGTATAGTTTAATGTTGAAGACATCAGTGGAGGAGATAACTTTGCCGATGATAGAAGCTATGATATACAAGAAACTTGTGTTAGATGAAAGTAAGGTTAAATTGCAATTGAGTTACATTCCATTGCTGGTGGGATGTGAGGAACAATTTACTATTTCTAATGATGAGGATTTGTGTGTTTATCTAACGTCCATTGATAAAGAGAATCGTAGATGTATTTTGTTTGTGGAGGTCATCACTATATTGGAATTGCCTGAGCAACTGTCGAGAGCGGGCAAAAGTTCTTTTGGTATGAACTATGACGAGTTGCATTCAAATGATGATGATACTAAAGAGGATGATGATGATACTAAAGAGGATGATTCGGATATGCGTGATGAATATGTTGAGCTTCCACCTGTTGTAGAATCTAGTCAGTTTTATAGAGGCATGGGAAGACGGTTTGGGTGTGAGTGTACATCAAGAATTTCCAAATAAGCAGGCATTGCAAGAGGTGGTGGATAGAGCCGCATTTGTTAACTGTTTTTGTTTTGTTATAACAAAGTCGGATAAGGTGCGTTTAGTGCTAAAATGCCGTCAAGAAAGCTGTAAATGGCGTTTACAAGCTGCAAGGATTTCAAAGACAGATACTTTCTCGATTAGCAGGTGCACCAAGATGCATACATGCTCTCGGGCTAGTTAGAGTACAAGCAACATGAAGAGGAAAGGCACACCACAAGTAGTTGCATCTCTTTTGCATGATGATTATCCAGGTCAAATGGAAACTCCAACTCCTAACAGTATCATTGGTCTTGTTCAAACAAAATTTGGTGTGAAGATATCATACTCCACAACGTCGAGAGGGAAAAAGCAAGCTGTTTGTGATTTGCGTGGTAGCCCGGAAGAAGGCTACAAGATGATGTATTGTTATTTGTACATGTTAGAGAAAGTCAATCCTGGTACAATAACAAGTGTGAAATTGGATGAGAAGGAAAAATTCAAGTACCTATTCATAGCTTTGGGAGCTAGCATTGAAGGGTTTCAAGTCATGAGGAAAGTGATAATTGTAGATGCAACTTTTCTCAAGAACGGATATGGTGGTGTACTAGTTTTTGCCTCAGCTCAAGATCCTAATCGTCACCAGTATCCCATAGCGTTTGGTGTACTCGATGGTGAGAATAATGCAAGTTGGACATGGTTTTTCGAGATCCTGAAAAGCGTTGTAGCGGACTCTTCCGAATTGGTATTTATCAGTGATAGAAATGCAAGCCTCATCAGCGCCATAGCTAATGTGTATCCCCAGGCTCATCATGGGTATTGTATATGGCATTTGTCCCAAAATGTGAAAGGTCATGTCAGTAACAGCAACAAAAACGTAGTCGCATGGAGATTCATACAGTGCAGTAGGCTTTACACAGCGACTGAGTTCAACAGTGCTTATTGTTCTTTTAAGACGAGATATCCTTATGCGGCCAAGTATCTGGAGGACAGTACCGAGAAAGAAAAATGGGCAAGGTGTTGTTTTCCAGGAGAAAGATACAACATAGACACAAGCAACTGTGTGGAATCTTTGAACAGTGTTTTTAATAATGCAAGGAGGTACTCCTTAATACACATGCTTGATACGATCATTAAAAAAATTTCTGATTGGTTTAATGAACATCGGAAGGAGGCCGTGTCTGGAGCAATTGGATGTAAACTGGTGCCTTTAGTGGAGAACTACATGCATGATTTATGGGCTGTTGCTGAGAAATTAATTGTGACGGAGCTAAACACTTTCGAGCTTGAATACAATGTCATCGATAGTGATGGAAAGCCTTATTTGGTGAACTTGCTCTTGAAAACTTGTAGTTGCAGGGTGTTCGATGTTGAAAGGTATCCTTGTGTGCACGCACTAGCCGCTTTCATTGAATTCCTAAGGCATACAAATAGAGGTCGTGATATCCAATTACATGTTTGTGTCCAAAATATTATTTGACGGAGCTGTGGGCAATGGCGTATTACAAGACAATTTATTTAGTGCCGAATAGGTCTGAATGGAATGTCCCAAATTACATCAAAGAGTTGCAGATCATACCTCCGGATCTCGTCCAAAAGAAGGGAAGAAAGAAAGTAAAAAGGTTTCCATCGGTTGGGGAACGCCGTCCAAGGACACAAAATAAAAGGCGGCCGAGACAAGGAATCCAGTGGTTGTTATTTTGAAATTGTAGTAGTGTTTGATTTTATCTTCAGCTTTTGTTTTGTAAAACAGGTATCTGGTCAAACTGGTATTACTGTTTTGTATTGTAAAATAGGTATCTGGTCAAACTGGTATTACTGATTAAAGTCAAACTGGTATTACTAAGCAAAGAACGTATAACTGGTCAAACTGGTATTACTGATTAAAGTTGAAAATGGAAAAAAATAATTTTGATTTTACAAAACCTAAACCAAAATTACTCAACAGACTTATTGGCGTCGTAAACGTCAGAAATAAATATTACGACATGTATTAAGTGCGAAATTATATCATATTGGGTTGTTATGAAGTAATCTACACAATATAGTCCTTATAGTTTAAGGGAGAGTTACTTAAATAGCACGGAAATTAGGTAAAATGATCAGACTAGTAGAAATCTTTTTTTTATTACTGTAATGTTTTCCATACCCAAAATGCCATTTTAAGCATTTGATAACAAAAACGTAATTACAGGAGTGCCATTACTTTTATTTTCCACATCAGCAGAAAAACAGGCGCGGCGCCTACGAGGCACAAAAACTGCCTACGTGTATTATGAAAGTCTGCCGCAGAAATTTCTCGCTGTAGTGACGGCAGACTTACAGGACGAGCGGCTGATTTAAAATAACGGCCGACTTATTAGTTGGTCGGCTGATATATATTCATAAGTCAGCCAGAAGTCACGGCAGACTTATATGAACCTCGACCGACTTATGAATTATCGGTTGACTTAAGAGTACACGACAACTGATTTTTATTCTGACGACCGACTTATGAACACTTTGGCTGACTTATTGCTATGACATGGCCGACTTATTATTGCCCGCCTGATTTATCGTTAATCCGGCTGACTTATTTGGCCAATTTATTTTGCAACGACATACTTATGCGGGTTAATTATGGCTGACTTATTGTAAATCAGCCGTACTAAGACCGATTTACTTAAAAGTCGGCCTAATTATGGCTGACTAATTAGCGAAAAGTTAATTACTGTAATAGTATGCTATTGACGACTGACTTATATGATGTAGCGGCTGACTTATTTTTTCCACCTGATTTATGTGCTTTAATGGCTGATTTCATAAACTTTTTTAATTACTTAAATAGTCTTTTAGTGGCGACTGACTTATAGTTTTGTTTAATGGCTGATTTTATATGGTTGATTTATAAGTTCGTTGGATGGCATGTTTCCATGTCAGCAAAATAAAGATTACATCAGCTCTAAACACATTATTAGGTTTAGCCGCCATCTTCTTCGTCATTGTTCTTCATCGTCGTTGTTCTTCATCTTGTCCCTTCTTCATCATTCTACCTCTTTTTTCTAGCTTTATACCAAATCTAAATTTCGGAGAGGATGGATTCGATAATAATTGTTTGCGGTACATGGGTTCTCAAAAATCGATATGTATTCAACGCCGACAAGAGAAAGGCAAATCCGGGTACAGTAACGCGTCTTCAAATTGATGTAGAAGGGAGATTCAAGTATGTTTTCGTTGCATTTGGTGCGAGCGTGAGTGGTCCGTACAAAAAGCCGTCACTGTAATTTATAGCTACACAAATCAGCCGTTAAGTGTTTGGTCTGGTTTGTAAATCAGCCATAACAGTGTTTGGTCTGGTTCGTAAATCAGCCATTACGATGTTTGCAATGCTTAATAAATCACCCAAACCTCAAATGCGGCAGTTGTAAATCAGCCAAACCTCAANGTTCTTCATCTTGTCCCTTCTTCATCATTCTACCTCTTTTTTCTAGCTTTATACCAAATCTAAATTTCGGAGAGGATGGATTCGATAATAATTGTTACTCAAAAATCGATATGTATTCAACGCCGACAAGAGAAAGGCAAATCCGGGTACAGTAACGCGTCTTCAAATTGATGTAGAAGGGAGATTCAAGTATGTTTTCGTTGCATTTGGTGCGAGCGTGAGTGGTCCGTACAAAAATTCGTCACTGTAATTTATAGCTACACAAATCAGCCGTTAAGTGTTTGGTCTGGTTTGTAAATCAGCCGTAACAGTGTTTGGTCTGGTTCGTAAATCAGCCATTACGGTGTTTGCAATGCTTAATAAATCACCCAAACCTCAAATGCGGCAGTTGTAAATCAGCCAAACCTCAAATCTGTGTGTTTCCAATTTTAATAAATTTGTTTAATTTGATAGGTTCTATTTATAATTTTATCTCAATGTTAAGTAATTTTAAGTCTTACATCAAAACAAATGGATTATATTTGTAATTTTTACACATTTTGTAGGTTTACCCTTAATATGTTCATCTCAAACCCTAAACCCCATACAATATACAATATATTCCTTACCATGTAATTATAAGAATTTCCATAAATAAGCCCATAATATCATTATTTTCCTTTAGATTACTACATTATAAACATGTCATATCTATATTACCCTAAACCCTAAATATAGTAACAACATAATCCTTACCATGTCTTATTTATATGTCTAGATTAGTTATATGTTTTGTAGTAACAATGTTATCATAGATAAAAAAAAATCAATGTAGAATCTAAGTTTGTTTTCCTAAGCAATATCACTTAGCAAATCATTGTATGAAAAAGCTTATATAAACATCAATCCATAAAAACCATCTTTGGATCTTTGTTTTGTGCTTTCGTTCTTTGAATATATGTTCCTCTAAAAACTCTAGAAAAATTATATTGTGCGAGTTTCGACTCCCACAATCCCCAAATTCGAAAATACTTGTGTGATAAGTCGGCCATAATAGCTTATAAATCGGCCGTGAAGTTGTATGAATGTGTGAGATTAGATAAATCGGCCATTACGTTGTTTGGTCTGTTTAGTAAGTCAGCCATATAGTTTTTTGCAATGCTTAATAAATCAGCCAAATCCGCTATATATTACAAGTAGACAAACACAAACATATTTAGAAATCACAGCTTCTTGGTCATGTTCATCTTCATCTGAATCGTAAACATTAGGCTTTCCGTTTCCTGTTTGCCTTATCTATACGCTTGCTCTACTCTCTGTAAAAATCAGTCATCAAGTATCCATAAATCAGCCATCAAGTATCCATAAATCGGCCATCAAGTTTACATAAATCAGCCATCAATGTAGCGAGGATGATTCTGGCACTGGTTTTCATGGCAAGTTTTGACTAAACTCAAAAGCGTCAACGAAATTAAGAACACATATCAAAAAATTCGGATCTGAGGAACAATTCAGATAAATATGACATAACCTAGATCTATAATAACATATTTAGAAATCACAGCTTCTTGGTCATGTTCATCTTCATATGAATCGTAAACTTTAGGCTTTCCGTTTCCTGTTTGCCTTATCTATATGCTTGTTCTTCTCTCTGTAAAAATCAGCCATCAAGTATCCATAAATTAGCCATCAAGTATCCATAAATCGGCCATCAAGTTTACATAAATCAGCCATCAAATATACATAAATCAGCCATCAAGTATCTATAAATCGGCCATCAAGTTTACATAAATCAGCCATCAAATATACATAAATCAGCCATCAATGTAGCGTGGATGATTATGGCACTGGTTTTCATGGCAGGTTTTGACCAAACTCAAAAGCGTCAATGAAATTAAGAACACATATCAAAAAATTCGGATCTGAGGAACAATTCAGATAAATACGACATAACCTAGATCTATAATAACGATGAACCAACACAAATATTTGACGAAACTGGATTCAGGTATTCTTATTAGATGAGGTTACCAACACAAAAAGGTTAGATTTGAAGAAGATGAAGAGGGAGAATAAGAAGATGAGGAGAAGAGAAAGAAGGAGACAAAAAGGAGAAAAGAAGACTTAACATGGGTCGACGCGGCGGTAGAGGAGGAAGGAGACGAAGAGTAGAAGGAGACGAAGAGAAAGAAGGAGATAAGAAGACTTACCGGTATCAACGACGTCGGAATCTGAGACGAGGAGGGAATTTGGGAACAAAACTGCGTCTTCGCCGGAGCCGGAGCCAGAGCGGAGGTGATTCGGCGAGTGAGAGGAGAAGAGTGAGAGATGCGGCTAGGGTTTTAGTTAGAAGAGAAAACGACGAGAGAAATGGGAGATTAATGTTGTTTTTTCTTCTATATATTATATCTCACTTACACAAATATATAAATGGCATTATTGTTAATTACAGTTTTAAACTGCCCTTAATGGACATTTCCTTTAGAGTTTGTATCATTTAAATAATATATAAAAGTTATGTATTACTCTAGTCATATCATAACGTTTTTGTGCTATTTGAGTAATTATCTGTACTTTTAATGTCATTTTATAAATAATAACCAACTTAGGATGAAAAATTTACAGAAATCTAGGTTTAAAACATATTAATGCATAAAACACTCATAATTATATGTTTATCGACTTAAATCAACTGTAAAACTAAAAAAACAAATTTTAAAGATAGGTAATAATAATTAAAATTGAAAACACCCAAAGTAAAACTATTGGAAACTTTCGTATAACTACTATATTATGTATAACTATGTGTAAATTTGGCGCACGTGTGAGTAAAAGACAGCGCACGTGGGACGATTTTGGGTGGAAATCAATCGAAATCCCCCCAATTTTTTTTGGGTTTCCCTCCATTATTTCTAACTCTCACTCCTTTATTTCCATCCATCGAAATCCCTCCAATTTTTTTGGGTTTCCCTCCATTTGAGATGAAAACTCATACTTTATATTTCCTCCGAACCCCCCCCCCCTCTCATTCATTCATTCCCGAAACATCTCCTTTATTTCTCTCGAATCAGGTTTTTCCACCAAGCTTTTCTTTTATTTGATTATGGACCCATACTACAGTGATGCGAAGAGGAACAAGGAGCTATACGACATATACTATGCCATCGCCGATGGTGACTATGGCATTCCTAAAAGATGTCCATGTGGTGGACGCATCATCGAGGAGACCTTTCAAACCGAAGCAGACCTAGGAAGGAGATACTTTACATGCAATGTGTTTGAGGTGAGAAGAGGACATCGATTTTTTAGAATAATGGCAATATTGAATATGTGATGCTATATATGTCTTCATGTGCAGAATGATGGTTTTCACATTCAGAAAATTTGGGTTAACGTTATCGAAGAAGAGGTGACTAAGTTAAGGAAGGAGGTTCATGAGCAGTCCGAGAAGATTTGAAGCTTCGTACACCATGAATTTCAGATACAGCAAATGCGTATGGAGCTGAAAAACAATGGTGAAGAGATTGCAAAGCTGAAGGAGTTAGTGGCGGGTGTTGTGGGTCGAATCGATTTATCTTAGTTTTGTAAGGAGTTTTTGTAAGACTTATCTTTTTTTTGTAAGACTTATCTTATCTTTCTTTTGTAAGACTTATCTTTCTTTTCTGTTTGTAAGAATCGATGTGTTAATCTCGTTATTCCCAGAAGTACGAAATCAATTTCAAAAACAAACTACATAGTTTGTCCTAGTTTACCCAGTTTTACCAGTAGTACAAAGTCAAATACCGATAACATAGTTTTACCCTAATAAAACCAGTACTACGAATTCAAATACAAAACTGACAACATAGTTTTACATAGTAATACCAGTAGTACAAATCCAAACAACCACCATAAGACAAAGATATAGTCTTCACATCTGATTTTGCCTTGACCTTGTCATTGGCCTACTCAAGTAATTGTCTACTCCAGTCCGGATAGTCCGTTTAACACCTTTTTTTTGTTTCGTAAATCATTGTCTTCTTCTTGGGAAGGAGCAACATGCTCGGCTGGTGGGTTTGGGGAAGCAGCAGCATGCTCGTCTGATAGGTCTGCAGGCTTCTGCAATCGAATACAGTTATACTCCAGTATTACCAAATATTACCAAGTGTTACCTTTTCATTTTAGAATTTAAGAACCCAAAATGTTACCTTTGAGTTCTCTCCTAATTGCTCCTTCACATAAGCTTCCAACGGTGTGACTCTTTTGTCCAACCCATCAACCTTGTCCTCAATTTTCTTCAACCGTTCTCCCATCTCTTCTTTCATGGTGTTTACGAGATCCACCAATTCAGCTAAAGGCGTGTTTCCCGGTCTTTCATTGGTGGATATTTCCTCGTTCGCCACATTCTCAAGTTCTTCTCCTAATCGGAAAGCCACATCTTGGTTGTACATCTCTTCAAACGATTTGGTATTTCCTTTACGAAGACGCTACATCCAACTGGCAACAATGACATCATGCTTATCATCGTCGTCATCTTCTTCCATGATTCTAGCCATAAGAGAGTTTTCTTCACCTATAGCTGCTAGGATACTATCAATGTCCTATGAATGTAAACAATGAAGAAAGATTAAAAACATAACAACACAAAATAATTCATATGCAAAGGATAACTAACCTTAGTTGTACCAAGTTCTTCATTTATTTTCGAAAGAGGAAACCCTTTCATTTTGCTTTTCTTGAACCTTGTTTTGCACATCCTAGGACAATTTAAGTCTGCGCCTGGAATACCTTCTCGGAATTTATTCCCCAATTCTGAAATTGCCTCAAATGCTAAAAGCTACACAACACACATATAGTTAGAGTTAGCTTCAATTATAAGAACTAGTAACAATGGCCAATACCTCAAATAATTTTTACTTACCTCCATAGGAATACAGAAACCTATAATCGGCCATAATACACCCTCCTTGACGACCCCTCCAAAATGAGTCATTGTGTGCTTGATCTCTCCTAGCATGTGATCAAATGACAATCTCCCCCAATGAAATTTCTTACAAAATTTAAGATCATCCACCGCTCTTAGAAAGAATGACTCCACGGGCGTAGCATCTCCTCCACACTTTGTCTGCCCTATAACAATGCTGGTTAAGAAGTAGAGGACCGCCATCTTCAACCATTCTCGAGAACGTTCCGTTGGTACCATTTCCTCTAGCTTTTCTTTCACGTCTTGAAGTCTAATTGTTGATTGCGTAAAATGTTTCTTCACGAAGTTCAAACTGCCAACTTTCTTATAATCGAGCGGGTAGTTGTGGTAGTCTAATCCGATATCAAGGCGTGTTCCTTTAGACCATAGCGGATGGGAACGCCATTTACGATGAACCAAACTTCCTTTTCCTTTTCGATGCATGCCGTTCGAAGAAGGAGCATCCACATGACCATAAGCTTGTGGTTTTTGTCCCTTGGCATGTGGAAAATTTGTTTGAACTGCGGATGCTTCTCAAACCAGTTTCTCTCAACCAAAGTGAGCGGAGGATTCAAATTCTCTAGGGTTGTCAAAGCTTCGTGGATATAACACCTCATTGATATCTTAATTTTCTTCTTATACTCCGTCGGCGGGAAGTGCATTTTCAGAGGTTGTAGTGCTATCGTTTCCTCCTCGGAATCCTGTAACAAAGAGTTTTACCAAGGTATACTTTTTCAGAAATTTCTCATCAGACTAATTTTACCGACTAGTTCTACCTAGTTATACCAGTATTAGATATAAAATCCGACTAGTTTTATCTAGTTCTACCAGTATTACAAAATCACACTAGTTTTACCTATTTATACTAGTATTACTTAAAACCCAGAAATTCAAATAGGAACACCAACCCGAAGTTCACAAATTATACCTCGATAATTCGTGTTCCCAGAAATCTCGCACATATAATATTACAAATGACATCAAGAGAAAACAAATCACGAAACTCTTCCTAACCAAAACGAATTAGTTTTCCCTAGTTCTACCTAATTATTCAATCGAATCCAACTACTTACCGTTGACTCGACGGGGTCGCTCACGGTTCGGCTGCTTCTTCCCGAGTAGGTACTTCCCTCGTCCTTATCTCCTTCATCTTCATCTCCTTCATCTTCATCTCCTTCTTCTTCACCCATTCTGAATTCCTCACCTATCCGAACCGAAGATCGCTCCCTCTCTCCTTCTTCTTCTACCTCTTCATTCGTTCGGACTTCCTCAACCGGTTCAGCCACCCTCTCTCCATCTTGAGTATCTTCTACCTCTTCATTTCGAGCAATCTTTGTCCTCTTCTTTCCCCACCTTGTCTTAGCCATCTTCGTGCACACACGAGTTATCGATCGAACACGATTTGGGAGTAGAACGTGAGTAGTATCCCTAGTTTTACGAAGAGTGTTGAAGAGAAAACGGTTTTGATTTCGCAAAATGTAGGGATTGTTCAATTTGAATTTGGGAGTTATAGAAATCGGGTTCAGTTTTCGGGTTAGATCCGATAGGGTTTGGGTGGGCGGATAAAACCCTGGTCTAAATTGTAATTTCTCTGTTTTGGCTAGGGTATCAGAGTAATAAACCTTTTTCGAATTAACAATAATTTAAAACAAAAATCCTTTTATAACAGGGATATCTCAGATTTTGGTTTGAGATTTAGGGACTTTTGAGACGAAAACTCCTCTCTCTCTCTCTTACTCGAATTCTCGAAACAGTGCTGAAATCATCATTTTATTGTCGCCAACGTTGAAGCCGAAGTGGGATTTCTAAATCTTCTTCCCGGTTTCAAAGGTACTAACTTTCAACTTTTTTTGCCTTATCCTACCAATCTTATGCTTCTCCTTTTCTTGATCTGTCGATTGATTTTTCGTTTCTGAGAAACCCACAGAGACGGACGAAGAAGAGAAATGAGCTAATCCCGCTCTCTACTGCTCCTTGTTTCACTGAAACAATTTTGGAGTCGAGAATCTTCGATTGGAATGTGGAAGTTTGAGTTTGTTTCATATTTTGTTCGTTTATTTTTGGGTCAGGGAATCGAATTTTGTCATTGATTTTTTCATCGCTGTCTTCTTCGTAAGTTGTTTTTGGCTTAATTTATGCTCAATGAGATGATGAAAGGTTGAAACTTTGAAAGACAATTGCATAAAACTTCTCTAAACGGTCGCCTTTACAGATTGGATTGTAGGGACGGGTGCAAACTGAGGGTATTTGATGAATCCACATATTCAGGATTGAAGCTACGGCTCTTGTTTCGCTGAACAAGAAGCTTTGTATAATCCGGAACAATATGAGCATGAGTCTTTTTGATGTCGCGAATCCTGATAAGAACAACCCTCGACTATGGGAAAACATTGCCATAAAGGGACAATCCAAGAGCATTCTCAGCAATATATTGTCGAGTATCGCATGGAGAGCTGTGAGAAGCCATATTGTGCATTGCCAAGTGCTTCAAGCCTGACAGAAAAAATCTGAAACTCAACAATGGAGCCAAATGTTCAGAAGAAACCAACCGCTTTGAGGTTCCAAAAAGTGGTTACAAAGCAAAGCAACTCTGGTTCACTGGCTCAAGAACTATTACAGATAGAGAATCGTCGTCACTATCATCATCATTGATCGAACATAGGCAAAGAACTCAAAACTGGTCTTAACGGTCATATGAGAGAGCAAGACCAGACATGGCCATTTCGTCTAGTGTTAATCTATGTTAGTAATTTATAGAAGGTAATTTAATGGTTTTGGCAATTGTTATAGCTTTTTGTTGACATTTTGTTTTCTGTGATTTGTAAATCTCAAGTCTTTCGCTTCAAAGTTCTTCAAGATTCCCCTTCGAGCTAATTCAAAAAATCCAGATAGTATATATCTTTCGATCCAATATTAAAAAAAAAATCTAGATAGTTTCCATTTCAATCCGGTTCGAAATTTTTTTGATCCGATTTGAAAAATCCCAATATACAGAGCAAATCAAATTCTCAAAGCATGAATGTTCTTGAAAGATTTCTCCTGAACACACAAAATCGACATAATAAAAGGAGGAAGGAATGGTCTAATGACGATTGTTGCAGCTTAGGGGGGTTATTCAAGAAGCTTGAAGACTTGGTTTTCTGGAGCAAGACGTGACATTCTCGAACATCGAAGCCGGTAAAGTCTTGGACACGAACCCGACGGAGAACACAAACTTTGAAAGACGATTGCATGATACTAGTTTTTTCAAAATTTTCACACAGTTGTTTTTTTTCCTTTTAATAGATTATATTTTCAACAAAATATGTAAAAAAAAACGTAACATGTATTTTATTTTAATTTTAGAACATAAATATTATTATAATAGCACCCAAAAAAAAAAAAATTCTAAACGGGCCTATGCCCGGCGGGCTTAAATGGATGGGCCCTAAACAGGTACAAACATAAACGGGTTTAAACGGGCATAGCCTAAACGGGCAGGGCCTAAATGGGTCTGGTCCACCCATATTAACATCACTCATTACAACTCATGTTTATCCAATGGTGTCCTTCATTTTTTTTTCCTCAAAATGAGGTTGAGTTTTTCTCCAATCAGGGGCGGAGGCAGTAAGGTGAGAGGGGGGTCAGCTGACCCCATTCATTTTTAAAAAAATTCAGTTATATGCTTTGAAGAAAATTTATATTGATCCCAACTTAGAATAATTTGTGACCCCAATACAAAATTAATTTTAGATACATAAGAACAAAAAAACCAAATACATGAAATAAAAAAGCTCAAATACTAGATAGTTGGACTTCAGCAAAAATTTTATCCATGTGGTTAAAGTAAAAAATATAGGCACCTAATATTAGTTATGTTTTTACGAAACACACAAATGATATATATTGAATTCTTAATGTGTTTAATTTTTTATTAAAAATTTTTTTGCCCTTGGTAAATAAAAATTCTAGCTCCGCCACTGTCCCCATTGGTTCTCTTCATTTTTTCCCTCAAAAAGAAATAGTCTAAGTATATTATATTCTTACTTTATTGTTAATTTCTTATAACACCCTTTAATTTTTAAGTTTACAAATTATACCCAATTATTTTAAAAAATTATAAAATTTAAGATAATAAAAATATTATTGATATTAAGACGTTTATTATATAAAAAATATTACATAACATGACATAGAAAAAAGTATTTTTGGTTATGTCATTTTATTTTTGTTTTATATATATTAATATTGCATTTTTAGTGTTTTTACCTCTGAAGCTAACTAATATTTATTTATAATTATGTTTTTTAAAACATAATATTGTATTTGAATATTAAATAAAAAGTTTATAAACTTTGTTTAGATATAAATTAGATACATGTAAAGTTATAAAGATCATTTTGCAAATAAACAAAGGTAAAAAGTAAAATAAGGGGATGAATAGTATTCCCTCAAATTTGATGAGATATTGTTCATAAACTCATTTTTCACCTCAAAATGACAGACCATTGGAGAGGAATTTCCCTCATTTTTTTTATATTTTCCCTCAAAATAAAAGACCATTGGAGATGGTCTAAAGAGTACAACTTATGAGCATAATTCGTAAAAGAAAGAGCTTCATTCGCTACTCGATCCACCACCCCATTATTTTCCCTCGGATTGAAAATAACGTTGTGATCCTCTATAGACGAGAGCATACCTTTGATGTCTTGGAGTATAGGTCGCAAGACAGGCCACATATCTACATTCTCCAACGCATCAACCAACTCTTTGGAATCCACTTCGAAAATTATCTTGTGATAGCTGATTCTTGAGATGCTTAAGACAACCCATCTTAGAGAAAAAAAAAACAAAACCAAAAAAAGAAAAGAAAAAAGTTATGCTTCAACGCCATTTTGACTGACATGGGTTAAAGTATGGTTTATTTACAATCCGGGCATAACTTTATTTTGTCATGTCCTTTTGACTTATACAGCGGCAGAAGAGAGTCTAGTTGATCAAATCACTGAAGAGGCAACGATGACCGTTCTTCCATGAGCAAATGCAACAGTAGGGGTTGCTGAGGAAGAGAGCGGAAACGGTTTGGTGAGGCGGCGGGAGCAAGGAACGGTAGTTGTCAGGACGGCTGAGAAACCGAGTGTTGATAGGCTGTTCATGTGGGCGGCAGTTGGACTCACGATTCGATTGTTTCACTAGAAAAAAAAATTAAAAATAAGAATTTCAATATCGATTAACCAGAACAAAATGAAAGTTTAATGATTTGGGTTAAATTGATAACAACACAAGTTTTGGGGGAGAACAAGAGCAACCTTCTTTTCTTCACGACCTCTGATTCGTTTATTTGGTTTCGGGAACCCAAACCAAAGGTTTCTTCTTCAGAACGATTGTCTGAGAAAAAAAAAAAAAATTCAAATTGGTTTACTCTTCTTCAGTACCCACGGTGGGCGCCAATGAATTCATTCATGACACACATCAGAGACGAGCTCTCCAGAAGACCTCATAGATGACCTCTCCAAACGAGCTCTCCAGGAGACTTCAGAGACGAGCTCTCCAGAAGACCTCAGAGAGGAGCCTTCCAAACCAGCTCTCTAGAAGACCTCAGAGATGAGCTCTCCAAACGAGCTCTCCAGAAAACCTTAGAGATGAGCTCTCCAAACGGCAGTCATGCACATCGCCGACCTCGCAGTCAGGCACATCGCCGACCTCGAAGTCAGGCACATCGCCGACCTCGCAGTCATGCACATCGCCGACCTCGCAGTCAGGCACATCGCCGACCTCGCAGTCTGGTACATCGCCGACCTCGCAGTCACAGCTCACCGACCTCGCAGTCATGTACCTCGCCGACCTCGTAGTCACAGCTCGCCGACTTCGCAGTCACAGCTCGTCGACTTCGCAGCTAGGCATCTCGCCGAGCTCGCAGTTAGTCACAAGATCTCATCCAAGTAAATCCTCACACTACATAATATGAACTACGAATGGCTTGATCCCTGATCAAACGGTACGTAGGCAGCCTTTCACAAGGCACAACTATAAAATCAATAAAATCCAAAGTGTACTCTTCTCAAGCTAGCTTGTCAAACCGACGAAGCGATTTATTCCTGTAATCGTCGAGTTCCCGCTTCATTAAAACGAAATTCTCCTAAACCCAAACTGATTTTCGACTATCTATGAGATAGGTGAAATCCGTATTCAAAATCTTCTCTTTGAATTCATCCCAAAGCAAGATTCTTGGATCTGGCTCTTAGTCCGTTCAATCGGCTTTCATTCCCCTCAGGTATGTGTCGATGAACTATCTACATAAATTTATAAACCTCAATGGCTTCGGTTCTTCTCTTAATCCCCCGCTTGTAAGAACTTCACCTAATTTTGGTAGATCGGGAATTGGTAATCAATTTTTTTCTTCTTTTTTTCACTATGTTTTTGGTAATTCGTATCAACCCTAATTTCAGGGGCCCCTTGTTTAGAGACAATCGAGATTGGTGTGATAAGTATACATACTCAAGACTAATGGTGAGCTGTCAAAGGAAGACTTGTTGAGCTGGACCAATAAGAAATAGAAGATGTGAGATGGCAGTTGGAGCTTCAACTATTGGTTGATTAGTATAAATACATTTGCTTTACCTTTTTTAGAGTTATCGATGATTTGTGTAAATCCGATCAAGGAGTTGTGAGAGAGAGTTTCTCTGCAACTAGGCAAATCTCAAGAAACTTGTTCTTGAGTTCGAAGGGATCGATTCATCTTTGAGAGTCTCTTAGTTGATCGATTTTGTAATTCCTCTTGATAAGTGAATAAAATACAGTTTTTTGCTTATCATGGTGTTAAATGGAAGATAGAAAGAATGCAAAGAGAGTAGTGTTTGTGACGGTAGGAACAACGAGTTTCGATGCTCTTGTGAAAGCAGTGGTTAGTGAAGATGTTAAAGATACTCATCTTCTCATTCAGATGGGTCGAGGAATCTATTCTCCAACCAAGGTTTTTGATAATCCTAATTATCTTCTCCACTCACTTGTTTGCTTTTGATTGGGCTGTGATATTGGAAGTTGGATTTGGGGCATAATTATGAGTGCGATCATCTTGAATTCGTAGAACACAGTAAAAATTCAAGAGATTCTGTTTAGGTGAATCTTTTCACTCAATTCTGATTCATCTTATTACNTCCCTTATTGTGACTGAAGTTGAAGAAACTGTTGAGATGTCTCATAATTGGACTGGTATCCCGAAGCTTGAAGATGCACACCAATTGTGTGATGTTATGTCTCATCAGAAAGAACAGATTAAAACTAAGAAGAATCAGAAGACGTGCTTCAACTCATGGATATTCAAGTTTCGAAAGAAGTCAAAAATTCGAGAGATTAAGAATTCAAGAGTCACTAAACACCATCTGATCTTCTCCAAGAGGCGCTGGAAATATAAATTTTATGTTTGGGATTGTTGGTGAAACATGACATTACATAAAATCATGTTTGAAAAGTTACGGCAGAATATGAAGCTGTCTTCTAAGTCTGTGTTGCTAAAACAAAAGGGTGTATCCAGATTAGTTCATGGAATTATAACTGAAGCTCAAAGTAAGGCTGGTCCTAATGAGTGGAGAAAGAGGTTGTAAAAGAGCATGGATTATCAGAATTGGTATGGGATTCTAGAGCAGGTGTTGGTACAACCACATTAATTGTTTTTGGCGTTTCATTTCCAATTCAGAGTCATTTTGTTTCTCGAGAACTTGAAGCATATACTGAGCTTAAATCATGGAGTGATCAGATTACGGATGAGCCGCTATACAATTGTATTGCAACAGGTTGTTTTTACATCCATGTTGTTGGTTCTGCCAACTCTTACAGCAACTATGATGCATAATATTTACAAGGGTGTGGCTTGGTATTATGTGATTCAATGCACATTGAAGAGGATATTTGCTAAATCAAATCGTGCTATTATGTTTGGCAAGGATATGTTCTATGTGAATTGGAGTCATGATTCACGAGGACTGCAACAGCTTATATGTGGTTATGTGAAGTTCTACATGAAACATAAATGGAAGTCTAAATTACTACAACCATTTTGTTTGAACTGTGTTGTGTTTCTTCTGAGTTTTGCACATGCTTGGTACTGCGTAGAAAATGGCTGGTTGTCATTAATAAAGTCTGTCTTGGTTTGTGTGTGAGTGAACTTGTGAGATACAAAATTTCAGAATTGTTGCTAATACAAGTTCATAATCATTGGAAATATAAGGAACATGAGAAAGAGAGGACCTTGTGGTTATTGCTCCAATACTTATACAAGAGTCTACTCTGGATTAATCTCAACAACAATCTGCTACAACTACATGGAAAACAAAAACAGAGGCTAAGAAACTCTTATAAGTCTCGCTTGTTCAATTACAAACATATGACTCTGCAGAGAGACATGCCACAAATGTATCAATTCATTGCTAGAGAAGAAAACAAATACATCAGTTATTGCTCTAGTACTCAACTCGGATCAATACAACAGGAGAACAAATGTAAGCATTTGGGCAGAAAGAGACAGTCACACACGTCAAGACCATTTTGCAAACTGAGAATGTGGTGGCAGCATTTCAGAGACCTGCAACAGTTCATCTTTGGGGATGATAGGTTCAAAGTAAAGCAATTGCATATATTTTCAGTTTTGGCTTTATGGGTGGATAGTGTTGTGTTCACCATTTGTTTTGAAATTGCTTTGCATTGCTTAGAGGAGGGCTGGTCTTCCACAATGAATTCGACATATCCATCTTGGTTGCAGAAGGGCAAACCAGAAGTAGAGAACCAGAGGTGGACAAGAGATAGATGTTCATGAGACATGGTGCTATTGCCGCAACTGTGTCTTACCATCTTGAGGGCAAGCTGTTTTTCGAAAAGGGGGGTATTGATAAGTATACATACTCAAGACTAATGGTGAGCTATCAAGGAAGACTTGTTGACTAATGAGTTGGACCAATAAGAAATAGAAGATGTAAGATGGCAGTTAGAGCTTCAACTATTGGTTGATTAGTATAAATACCTTTGCTTTACCTTTTGTAGAGTTATCGATGATATTTGTAAATCTGATCAAGGAGTTGTGAGAGAGAGAGTTTCTCTGCAACTAGGTGAATCTCAAGAAACTTGTTCTTGAGTTCGAAGGGATCGATTCATCTTTGAGAGTCTCTTAGTGGATCGATTTTGTAATTCCTCTTGATAAGTGAATAAAATACAGTTGTTTGCTTATCATGGTGTTAAATGGAAGATAGAAAGAATGCAAAGAGAGTAGTGTTTGTGACGGTAGGAACAACGAGTTTCGATTCTCTTGTGAAAGCAGTGGTTAGTGAAGATGTTAAAGATACTCATCTTCTCATTCAGATGGGTCGAGGAATCTATTCTCCAACCAAGGTTTTTGATAATCCTAATTATCTTCTCCACTCACTTGTTTGCTTTTGATTGGGCTGTGATATTGGAAGTTGGATTTGGGGCATAATTATGAGTGCGATCATCTTGAATTCGTAGAACACAGTAAAAATTCAAGAGATTCTGTTTAGGTGAATCTTTTCACTCAATTCTGATTCATCTTATTACTCTACCGTGAACCTTTAGCAAAACAATACTAGCAAATGAGTCACACTTTTGTTTCTTCTGTTGCAAAATGAGTTAAAATTTTCGTTTCTTTGATATTTTTCTCTTGCTCTCTTGTTGATATAAGTCCTTCAAATTTCCTTGCCTATTGTACTCTTCTCTTGTTGAATCAGAACTCTTTGGATATATCATGCCTCTATGAAGATTCGCATGTGGTTTTTATTTTCTTACTACTGATCCAGTGTGATGGAGCGGATGGATCATTAGTCGTGGATTACTTCACGTTTTCCTCGAGGATCGCGGATTATATTCGATTTGCATCTCTTGTTATTAGTCACGCTGGTGAGTTTTTCTCTTTTAAAACTTCTCTCATGGAATATAGAATCACAACCGATTTGGAGAACCATTTCGAAATGCTAGAATGTAATCAACTCTCAATGAAGCAGGCTCTGGAAGCATATTCGAGACACTAAAGCTAGGAAAGCCATTGATTGTGGTAGTAAACGAAGATCTGATGGACAATCATCAATGTGAATTAGCTGAAGAACTAGAAGAGAGGAAACACTTGTACTACACTCGTCCTCACACGCTTTTTCAAGCCTTAACGAAAATGGAATTGGAGTCTCTGGTTCGATATACTCCAGGTGACGGAACACCTGTTACCCGCATTATCGACAGGTTTCTCGGATTCCCTGATGATTAAACGGATACATGAAAACAAGTGTTTTGTCTCCAGATTCAACTGATAATGCACTAATAAGTGCTTTTACCATCAGACCTTGTGTAATAGATTCATGTTCGTAATAATAGCAAAAGCTTTTTCAGGCGTTTGAGATGATAATGGAGCCTCCTAATCTAGAATCTTCAGTTTGTTTTTTCAATTAATATAATCTGTATTATTCAAATTGACGAACTTTGGGATTCATCTCTGTTGGAAAATGTTACGGAAATCAAATTTAGTTATAGAATTATGTTGCCACTAGGGGACCAAATGTTCACATTTATATAACAAGTTGTAATTTAATACAAGAAAATTAATATGAATGATCTTCAAAACGTTTATATTGTGAATTTGGTTGTACTTTGAAAGAAGATTTCGATAGTTCTTTCAAAATTGGACCAGAGATTAACAAAAAAGCAAGCAAATATATAAAGTCTTTGTTTAAACCATAACTCAAACGCAATTGTATATATAGTCTCCAAAATTTTGCAAAAACATAAGTCATTCTGCCAAAGATAAAAGCAGCGCAACAGCATGGAACCTAGCAAATAATAACAGTATTATAATAGCAAAAGAAAATTAACGGTAACGACGAAGGGAGAGAGAGTTGTTTTTCTTCCATGTTGCTCTACGAGACGGGCGGTTCTTGTGGTTGTTGTGACCCTTACCGTGCAGTCCTCTGTTCTTCTTTCCCTCTAAGGTAAGTCCTCGGAGCTCACGGTGTTTGTGCACCGGGTTGCAGATCCAGTTGATCCTCGGTCATTACGCACAGCATTGTGTGCTGGGTCAACCAAGATGATCTCGTAGTACTTGTAAGTCGAATCCTAATTCAAGCCTTGATAAGTAAATATCTAAAACACATAACATGCTAGTAACGGATATAGATAGAGAAAGGAGTGATACCTCGTTGAGCCAGTCGGAATTGAAGATTCTGAGGCCGCCCAATTTCCTTCCAGCACGCTCCTCAGCAACAAACTGCTTGCTCCTCTGGAACTTGAGTTGGGTGACTCCATGGTTTGTGGGCTTACCATACACAATACCCTTTGGCACTTGCCTCTTTCGTCCACCATGTCTCACACGAACACGGTACACCACAATGCCCTGACATACATTAACATCCAAAGTAGATTAGTACAGTGTTTGAGGCTAGAGCAAGACAGAATGTTTCATGTACCAGTCGGAACAAGAGTTAGATTGTCAAATAAGTGTAGTCCATCGAGTGAAATAGTATATCAGACTGGCTATGTAGCTGATCATGGGAGGGATTCAATCATTAACACACACAATTCCTTAAAGAAGAAATGCGTGTTTCAAGAAACCACATAAGCAGCAATGCTTCCATATCTATCTACTAACAACACCAAGATCAAGCAACTTAGGCCAAATCATAAGCCAATATCTACCAAATTCTCAGTATGTACACTCCAAGATCTCATTTTAACAATAAAAACCAACTGGTACGAAAAACCATTTGACAGCAGAACTAATATCGGGGGGAAAATCTAAGATCAAAGTTAATCAAATTCAAAGGGAACTTTAAACAGACAATAAGTTAGGGCATAATCAATCACCTTCTTGGCCTTGTAACCCAAACGACGAGCCTTGTCGGGACGAGTAGGCCTGACGAGACGGACAATCTAAGGTTGATGTCTGTATTCCCAGCACCTCACCCTCTGTAGGAATCTCATGACATCAGACTGCTTCTTCCTCCATAGCTCCAATACATACTTGTACGCACCTAGGGTTTACTAAAATCCATTGAATCAATAAGCAAAGTAGTGTGGAAAATAGTTCGCAAGAACGGATCCATAACATAGACAGCATTTCAACAACAAAACATATGCTAAATCGATCTAAGAAACGATGAGAATGGATCACTAGACGAAAGATGAGAAGTAGGGTTTACCCATTTTCAAAAGTTTCGCAGAGCCGCTGATAAGCTCAAAATTAATACCCTAAAGTACTAACAACTTTGTCGATTGTAGTATTTAGGGGTCGAATCCACAGAGCTCAAAAATCACACAATAGATTTTAAAGGTTCGAATTAAGCTAAGTGATCAATGTAATTGAAAGCAATAACGTAAATTAAATGGTTGTAAATTCAATGGAGGAGAGATAGGTTCAGGGTATTTCTCAGGAAATCAAAGAATGCAGATTAACCAACTAGTCAGGGTTCAGGTTATGCACGGTTCTTGAACTCAAATCACAAAACTATAATTAACCAACTGTCGTTGCGAGAATTATCTAAATCTAAATCCCATAATCCCAAATCTCTTTGCAAATCCTAAAGATCTAAACCAGCATTAAAGTTCAGGTTTGATATGTTCACAAAACAACTAAACCAAATTTCTTTGCGGATAGCTATTTTGCTCACCCTAAGTTCTGTCAGATTATCAATTGCACTGTCGTGCCTAATCGATTAACCTAAGATCTAAGTTCCAGATTCGTCAACCTAGAGTTAGCTTTGAGAACAACCTATGGTGAAGAACTAATTCAGATTATGAACCCTAACCAACTAATTAACCTAACATTCAAAGAGATCCTTTATTGAGAACCCTAAACCTAACAGGAGATCTACTCAGACATGGAGATTGAAATAATAAACATGATTGAATAAATCTCTGAATAAATAATAAAGAAGAGAGTAACAAAAGGGTTCAAATCTTCTCTCGGACGAACAGAGTTTCAGACTTGTCTCCCTCAAAGAGCTCTCTCACAAAAACCAGAGTAAAATAAAGCGTAGCCAAGAAAAGTGGCTGAAAAACCTAATTATAATGCTAAAACACGTTCTGGGGCTTCTTGTAATAATTAAAGACTTCCGGACCAAGGTGCAAACTCTCCAGACTTGTAAAAAGTCGCGTTTCCTGTTTTCCTGCAGTCGGTATCGACCGACACCATTAGTGGTATCGATCGACACACTGCTTCTTCTGCTCGCCAAACTGGACTGACTTCACGAAAACTGGCATAACTTTTGATCCCACCGTTGGAATGGCCTCAAACCACTTCCAAATGAAAGCTAATCCATTTATCTGTCTTGTATCAAAAATTTGAGCTCAATCCATCGGTGGGAAATGCTTCAACGAATGCCAAACTTCTGACGTCTCTGCATGATTTTGCATATTTATATGCTCATTTTCACCCAAAACGGTTTCTTTCTCCCAAAGTCACCTAAAAGCTGAAAAGACTCAAAAAGACTCCAAAAATACTAGAATGACTCTATAAATAAGACTTATACCATGGTTACAAACGGGTAAAAACCATGATATATCAGCCGCACAGCACCGGGGCAATGAAGGGTTTGTCCCTGGTTATAAAGTAATGACGCTAAGGTTTTTCCTCTAATGGAATTGTATATAAAGAGAACTATGCCCACTATAATTAAATAAATAACAGTCCATTTTATATGGGTTTTAAGTTCCAATTAAGGCCCTAATTTTTTTATGATCTATGGGTTTGATGAATTTAAAAAGCCGTCCACATCAGTTGATGTGTGCGGTAAAGGAAAATTTTAATTTCTATGGGGAAAAATAATAATTTGATGAACACGCATAAAACGTATTTTGAACACAATAAGATTTCCATCATTTGACACAATAGAAAACTACATATATGTTCATATGATTGATTAGTATTTATAATAATTAACTATATCGATAAAAAGCTAATTAAATAAACAGAGGAGGACAATATCTCTTTCTATCATTTGTGAAGCCTGCAGGCTTAAACAGGCCTGATATAAAAATTGTAGCCCATGACCCGTTTAAACATGTATAAACATAAACGGGCATGCATGTTTATTAAACGAGTATGTCCGCGAAATAAACGGGTACCTGTTTAGTTTTTTTTTTTTAATTAACTGAGTAAATTTTTTTTCTTCTTTTTCTCTTCTCTCTCTCTCTCTCTCTCTCTCTTTCTCTCTCTCTCAACAGTGCTGAAATCATCATTTTATTGTCGCCAAACGTTGAAGCCGAAGTGGGATTTCGAAATCTTTTTCCCAGTTTCAAAGGTACAAACTTTCAACTTTTTTTGCCCTATCCTAACAATCTTATGCTTCTCCATTTCTGGATTTGTCGATTGATTTTGCATTTCTGGGAAACCCACAGAGACTGACGAAGAAGAGAAATGAGCTAATCCTGCTCTCTGCTGCTCCTTGTTTCACTGAAACAATTTTGGAGTCGAGAATCTTCGATTCGGCTAGGTTTCACTTGTTTCAAGTCAATTTTTCCTCTCGATTGGAATGTGGAAGTTTGAGTTTGTTTCATATTTTGTTCGTTTGTTTTTGGGTCAGGGAATCGAATTTTGTCTTTGATTTTTTCATTGTTGTCTTCTTCGTGAGTTGTTTTTGGCTTAATTTATGCTCAATGAGATGATGAAAGGTTGAAACTTTGAAAGACAATTGCATAAAACCCATGCACTTCTCTAAACGGTCGCCTTTACGGATTGGATTGTAGGGACGGGTGCAAACTGAGGGTATTTGATGAATCCGCAGATTCATGGAACAAATTCATGGATAGTAAAGCTCACTTGGGAAACTCAAAGTCGCTTGAAGCTGTGAGAAGCCATATTATGCATTGCCAAGTTCTTCAAGCCTGACAGACAAAATCTGAAACTCAACAATGGAGCCAAATGTTCAGAAGAAACCAACCGCTTTGAGGTTACAAAGCAAAGCAACTCTGGTTCACTGGCTCAAGAACTATTACAGATAGATAATTGTCGTCATTATCATCATCATTGATCGAACAGAGGCAAAGAACTCAAAACTGGTCTTAACGGTCATATGAGAGAGCAAGACCAGACATGGCCATTTCGTCTAGTGTTAATCTCTGTTAGTAATTTATAGAAGGTAATTTAATAGTCTTGGTGTTATAGCTTTTTTGTTGACATTTTGTTTTCTGTGATTTTGTAAATCTCAAGTCTTTCGCTTCAAAGTTCTTCAAGATTCCCCTTCGAGCTAATTCAAAAATTCCAGATAGTATATATCTTTCGATCCAATATTAAAAAAAAATCTATATAGTTTCCTTTTCAATCCGGTTCGAAAATCTGATAGTATATGTTTCGATCCGATTTGAAAAATCCAAATATACGGAGCAAATCAAAATTCTCAAAGCATGAATGTTCTTGAAAGATTTCTCCTGAACACACAAAATCGACATAATAAAAGGAGGAAGGAATAGTCTAATGACGATTGTTGCAGCTTCAGGGAGATTATTCAAGAAGCTTGAAGACTTGGTTTTCTGGAGCAAGACGGGACATTCTCGAACATCGAAGCCGGTAAAGTCTTGGACACGAACCCGACGGAGAACACAAACTTTGAAAGACAATTGCATGATACTAGTTTTTTCAAAATTTTCACAAAGTTGTTTTATTGTTTCTTTAAGAGATTATATTTTCAACAAAATATGTAAAAAAAACGTAACATGTATTTTATTTTAATTTTAGAACATAAATATTATTACAATAGCACCAAAAAAAAAATATCTAAAGAGGCCTAAACGGCTACAAACATAAACGGGTTTAAACGGACGGGCCTTAAACGGGCAGGGCCGAAACGGGTCCGGGCCGCCTATATTAACATCACTAACTGTAGTACATGAATTTTTCTAACTCCAAGAAATATACATCAGCTAATTTTTCTTTTCCTAATAATACATCAACTTTTCAATTGTACTCGGTTAACAACATCAATTTAACGGAAAATTAATGTTCGTTTACTTTTTTTTATTTTTAACTAGATTAGGATCCGCGTATACGCGGATTTATAAATGAGATCTGTTATAACCAAATAAAATTTCGCTTTATTGCATATGTTTTCGACGGAAATTTTGGAGATGGTCCGGATGATGAAGACGTCAAGAGTCTTCTTTCACTATACGAAGCTTCATATCTCTTTTTTTTTT
>PKMM01019903.1:291626-304974 GCA_002933915.1 Eutrema heterophyllum
AAATTCCAATATTTTAAACTTATTTTTGTATATTCTCAAAAATGTAGTAAGTAAATATGTGTTTTATATGGAATGATTTTGAAAGATATAAATTTTTCAAAATTTACTTACCATATCTTAGTTTATTGTTTAAATATAGGGTTGTAGTGTTAGAATTAGAATAAGAATGATTGTAAAGTCATATTTAGAATAAGAATGATTGAAAGTTTAGGGTTTAGGGTATAGGTTTGTGATTTATTAAGTATCGTCACAAAACAGTCGCATTTTTGCGACCACTTTAAGACTATTTTGCGACGATATCAAATTTCATGAAATTTTGTGATGAAATGTTATGCGGCAACTTATCCATCCTTTTTTGCTATTTGCGACCAGTTTTGCTACTACTTAGGCACGGAAAACGGCATATTCCCATATGAAGTATTCGGCTGCTGATTATTGATACATGAAGTTTTAACCCATGCCAAAAACTACACGAACTACCTAATAATTTATAATTTCCTACATGAAATACGGCCAATTTCACCAAAACCGTAAACGGTGTGAGTTTTCCGTCAACGATTAATGACGTGGTTGACACGTGGCACACCGGTTTGGTTCCGTATGTGATTTGGTCGATTTTTTTTTTTTTTAATTCAGCAGCGGTTTAAAAAAAAAAAACGACTTCTGGGATTTGATCTCAGAACCTCTAAGCCAAAGACCCAACACTCTACCAACTAAACTACAAAATTTATGATTATAATTATCAAATGATGTTTATATAGACAAATTATATCAAAGCCAAATATCCAACATTCCCTTTCTGGGATTTGATCTCAAAACCGTTGTTATGTTGCTGCATATCTGAGCCACCGTCTCTCCTCTCGAATCGGAAATCACAAGGTTTAAGAGAAAACCCAGATGAAGAAGAGTGAGAAGATGTAGGAAGAAGAGACAGAGATGGGGTTTGAATTCGACATCTGGGGGTTTTGGGTTTAAACCGAGAAATAATCTTGAAATCCAAACACAGAATCAACAAAATTCATAGCCGAGATTCAGTTTTCGCACTAGTATCAAATTGTGACAGAATAAATGAGTATATCACACCCTAAGTATCTCTACCTCTACACTTCGATTTATGCATTGGTTAACTTTACATCGTTTGGTTTAGTTATCTTTGTAATTCCGGTTCATAAAACTTTAGTCACACTATATGTAAGGCTCGTTGGCCAAATATGATAATCAATCAAAATATTAAAATCTATCTTCTTCCTCTCAACCTTGTCATCATCTTCAATCCACCATTGAATCTTTGTTCTTCAAGGTGAATTTCTTCCTTCGTAGCCACCTTCTAGACTTAGATTTGCCTTTTCTTAGGATTCGCAGCGAATCCTTAGATTAGGATCTATTCCCTTTATTTTACTGTCTCATTGGTATCAGAGCCAACGAGCTTCGGACCCAAAACCATGGCGGACACAATCACAAACAAGCCCCATCATAAGTATTCATGTGAGCACGTATATGAGAGAATGGAAAAAAGATTGTGTTTGTTCTGTGAAGAGCTTGATACCCCTGGTCACTATCATTTAAAACACAAGAGGTAACTGATTTTCATGATCGAGTGTGATGATGGTGAATTTCATGTTGTTGGTGAAACCCAAACTTTGAATTTGGGATCTGAAACCCAAGAAGAACCAGATGTAGATGGGAAACAGTTACTCGAAGCTTATGATCCCTTGGCTACACAAGTTTTGGATAATTTTGATTATGATGTTGCTGCTTCTGTGGAGGACAACATTGAACTCTCTGACTGTGATGAATCGTTTCTTGTTTCATTGATGTTTTCTCCAGATTCATCGTATGAAACAGATTCATCTATTCAAAAGATAGAATTGGGTGGTGAGAAAGAAATGATAGTGACATACACGATTCAAGACGAAGGTTCATGGCAAGAGAAAGAACCGAGGCCATACCAAGTATTGCATCTGTTACGGGACTTCTAGAAGATGAGGACAAGCGAGACTTCTAGAAGATGAGGACAAGCTCGATTTCTATTTTTTCCATTCTGTTTTTTCCTAATTGGTTTTGACTTATTTGAGTCGGTGTTGTTGCAACTATAAATAAGTTGCTAGGCTCTTAGTTTATTTTTATCGAAAAACCTAATACAAAACTTAGCAATTGCTAAATCTCTCTTCTTCTTCAAGTTCTATCGTTGGCTTTTATCATTGAATTGTTAGGTTTCTTTCTTCCACATAAATCTTTGGTTCATTGAAAGTTCTCTCTTAGCTTTAATTAGCTTNATGATGTTGCTGCTTCTGTGGAGGACAACATTGAACTCTCTGACTGTGATGAATCGTTTCTTGTTTCATTGATGTTTTCTCCAGATTCATCGTATGAAACAGATTCATCTATTCAAAAGATAGAATTGGGTGGTGAGAAAGAAATGATAGTGACATACACGATTCAAGACGATTCAAGACGAAGGTTCATGGCAAGAGAAAGAACCGAGGCCATACCAAGTATTGCATATGTTACGGGACTTCTAGAAGATGAGGACAAGCGAGACTTCTAGAAGATGAGGACAAGCTCGATTTCTATTTTTTCCATTCTGTTTTTTCCTAATTGGTTTTGACTTATTTGAGTCGGTGTTGTTGCAACTATAAATAAGTTGCTAGGCTCTTAGTTTATTTTTATCGAAAAACCTAATACAAAACTTAGCAATTGCTAAATCTCTATTCTTCTTCAAGTTCTATTGTTGGCTTTTATCATTGAATTGTTAGGTTTCTTTCTTCCACAGAAATCTTTGGTTCATTGAAAGTTCTCTCTTAGCTTTCATTAGCTTGATTGAACAGGTTACTTGGTTCGTAAGATAGAGATCCACTTATCTCTATCAAAGGTATCAGAGACACAACTCGAACCTCGGCAATTATGGTGGAGACGCGATCATCTTCGACGGTGACTGGAGGCGATGAAGTCGCTGGTTTACGTGGGCAGATGGACGAGTTAAGCAAATCCATAGACGAACGGTTGACATATCAAAACACAACCATCGCAAATCAACAAGCTGAGATCGCAGAGAACACAGAGCACGTGACAAAGGTACTAGCAGAATTAATGAAACAACAACAGGAGATCATGGCTAGTTTAAAAAAGGGTTCTGCAACAGAACATGAACACACTCGACCCAGAGTTCTGGAGGACACACGGCAAGAAAAACAGAGTAACTCATACTCAACTCTAACAAGGCTTACCAAGTTTGATTTCCCTAAATTTAATGGAGATCAATTGAAGAATTGGTTGTTTAAGGTCGAACAGTTCTTTGAGTTAGATGAGACTCCGGCTGATTGTAAAACGAGACTAGCAACGATGCACTTTGAGGGTGTTGCAGCATCGTGGCACCAGGCGAATTTACTAACGGAACAGGGCACCTATGTCGAGTGGGATGTCTATAAAAAGATGCTTCAAGACAGGTTCGATGACTGCAGCGACGACCCCATGGCAGAGCTCAAGGAGTTACGGGAGGTAGCAGGGATCATGGAATATCACCATAAATTCGATCTCTTACGAGCTCGCTTGAATTTCTCAGAAGACATTCTTGTTAGTGCATATCTGGCGGGGTTAAGGTTAGACACTCAGATGCATATTAAAATGTTCTCATCTCAGAAAGTGAGACAATGTTTGATGCTAGGGAAGTTGTACGAGAAGGCGCATCCCCGGAAACCCTTCGTCCCCAACAACTCCTCACGACAATTCAATGAGCACAACCCCGAGAAAGGACTGTTAAGTCATCCAACGTCAACGCGAGAGGATAATAGTAAAAAGCTTCCAGATTTTAGAGGGGCAGCAGCTGAACGGAAATACCTAACACCTGCGCAACAAGCAGAGAGGCGAGCTAAAGGCTTGTGCTTCCAATGTGATGAAAAATGGTCAAGGGAGCATCAGTTGGTCCATAAGAAAGCAAATTTGTATATGGTCGAGTATGAAGAAACGGCAGACCTGGATGGCGAAGATGAAGGACAAGTAAACATAGAGGAGGCTGAAGGTACAGTGGCCCAAATTTCCATCACGGCCATGTCTGGTGTCGCGGAATATTGGACAATGAAGGTACGGGGTATGCATTGAACTACTGTAATCTTCATACTCATAGATTCCGGCTCCACACATAACTTTTTGGATCAAAGAATGGCCGAACGGTTAGGTTGTAAGATTCAAGATGTCGGAACAAGGCGCGTAAGAGTTGCGGATGGAAACAAATTACAAGTGCGAGCAAAAGTCGAAGACTTCAAGTGGACTTTCCAAAACAAGACATTTAAAGACGATATGTTGGTAATGCCATTAGGAGGGTGTGACATGGTTCTGGGTGTTCAATGGCTAGCGACTCTCGGACCCGTCACCTGGGATTTTAAGGCGCTAGAGATGCAGTTTAAGCGCGGAATGAGAAAGGTGGTTTTACATGGGTTGCGACCTGGTTCGGTTAAGGAGGTCAAGGCATCACGATTAAAGCATTGTCCAGATCAAGACCTCCATCTCGCAATGATAACGGTACAAGAAGACCTACCAACAGAGCAAAATTATTCAGTGTCTTCTACCGACATTATAACATCGATACAAGAGTGCAAAGAACTTCAAGTCTTGATGAAAGAATTTGAGGATATCTTCAAGGAGCCAACGTCACTCCCACCACTCAGAGAACACCACAATCACAGGATCACCTTGAAGAAGGATTCAAACCCCATCAACCATCGGCCTTATCGATATGCACTTCATCAAAAGAACGAGATTGAAAAAATGGTACGAGAGTTGTTGGACAAAGGGACTGTTCGGGAAAGTTCTAGCGCTTATGCATCACCGGTAGTCTTGGTCAAGAAAAAAGATGGCACGTGGAGGTTATGCGTTGACTATCGAAGTTTGAACGGGATCACAGTTAAAGACCGGTTTCCCATTCCACTCATCGAAGATTTAATGGATGAATTGGGTCATGCACGAGTGTATTCAAAAATGGATCTCAGGGCAGGTTACCATCAAGTACGTATGAGTCCGAAGGATATCCACAAAACGGCGTTCAAAACGCATAGTGGGCATTATGAGTATATGGTAATGCCGTTTGGTCTTACGAACGCTCCAACGACGTTCCAGAGCCTCATGAATGCAGTATTCCAAGACTTCTTACGGAAATTTGTCCTTGTTTTCTTCGACGATATATTAGTCTACAGCAATTCTGAGGCCGAACACTTACAGCATTTACGGACGGTGTTCC
This sequence comes from Eutrema heterophyllum, assembly GCA_002933915.1. Lineage (NCBI taxonomy): Eukaryota > Viridiplantae > Streptophyta > Magnoliopsida > Brassicales > Brassicaceae > Eutrema > Eutrema heterophyllum. Next base: position 296,860 of record PKMM01019903.1, read on the forward strand.
AGTTAATGAGGAGCAATAACTTGTATGCAAAGAACTCCAAATGTGAATTCTTGAGCAGCCGTGTCGAGTATTTGGGACACTTAATATCGTCAGAAGGTATATCGACAGACCCGAGGAAGATTCAGGCAGTAAAGGATTGGCCACAACCGAAAACCCTAAGGCGGCTTCGGGGATTTTTAGGCTTAGCCGGCTATTATCGAAAATTTGTAAAAAATTTTGGTATGATTGCAGGGCCGTTGACATCGTTAACTAAGAAGGATACTTTTAAGTGGTCACATGAGGCCGACGTGGCTTTTGAGGCTTTGAAAGAGGCAATGTGTTCTGCACCGGTGTTGACGTTACCTCGTTTTGAAGATACTTTTGTCGTCGAAACGGATGCTAGTGGGAGCGGTATAGGGGCAGTACTCATGCAGAATGGCCATCCGCTATCATTCATAAGCAGGCAACTCAAGGGTAAACAACTGAATTTTTCAATATATGAAAAAGAATTATTGGCCGTTGTTTATGCATTGCAGAAGTGGCGCCACTATTTACTCCACGGGCACTTCATTATTAAGACTGACCAAAGAAGTCTTAAATATCTTCTGGAGCAAAGGTTAAACAGGCCAATACAACAACAATGGCTTCCTAAGTTATTAGAATTTGATTATGAAATTCAATATCGTAAAGGAAAAGAAAACGTGGTAGCCGATGCACTCTCAAGAGTACAAGGATCCGAGATTTTGCACATGCCCATGAGTGTTTTAGAATGTGATTTGCTTAAGCAAATACAAGGGTCTTATGAGGCAGACGAGTTTGTTATGGACATCATAAATGATTTAAAAAATAATCCGAATAGTAGAAAGGATTATTCTTGGCGGAATGGCTCGTTGAGACGTAAGGGAAAATTAGTTGTTCCACGGGATGCTACCCTACGGAGGGCTGTTTTGGATTGGTTACATTGTTCTAGCAATGGTGGGCACTCGGGAAGAGAAGTTACAATTCAGCAAGTAAAAGGACTATTTTATTGGAAGGGCATGAATAAAGATGTGCAAGGTTTTATCCGCGGGTGTGAAGTGTGTCAAAGATGTAAGTATGATTCTCAGGCTTACCCCGGAACGCTTCAACCTTTACCAATACCTACAGCGTTATGGAGTGACATCACGATGGATTTTATCGACGGCCTTCCAAAGTCGTTTGGAAAGACAATTATTTTTGTTGTAGTCGACCGGCTCAGCAAATCCGCTCACTTTATAGCTCTTAGCCATCCTTATTCAGCAGCTACTGTAGCTCAAGCTTTTCTTGATGTAGTCTTTCGATTACATGGGTTCCCCAACACGATTGTGAGCGATCGGGATACAGTGTTTTTAAGCGATTTTTGGCGTGAACTCTTCACCTTAAATGGGGTGTCATTAAACATGTCAAGTGCTTATCATCCCCAAACTGACGGACAAAGTGAGGTCGTCAATCGCGGGTTGGAGACATACTTAAGGTGCATGTGCCATGATAAACCCCAATTGTGGAGTAAGTGGCTTCCGTTGGCCGAGTTTTGGTATAACACAAGCTACCACTCTTCAATTAAAATGACGCCCTATGAAGCTTTGTATGGGCAACCTCCTCTTACAGTTCCATTTGTTAAGGGCACTGGAACTGGAACTGTAAGAGGAGGTCTTCAAGGTTGACACCGTAGATAGGAGCTTGCAGGAACGGGAAAAAATGATCCACATCTTACAGTTCCATTTGTTAAGGGCACAAGAAAGGATGGAGTTCTTCACAAATAGAAAAAGGACTGAGAAATAATTGGAGATAGGAGATTATGTTTTCTTAAAACTGCAGCCTTATCGCCAACAATCAGTGGTTTTATGACGTAATCAAAAGCTAGCTCCCAAGTTTTTCGGACCTTACAAAGTGATTGATCGTTGTGGGAAAGTGGCATATAAGCTTGAACTGCCTGCCAGTTGTTTAATACATCCAGTTTTCCACATCTCACAACTGAAGCTTCGTGTAGGATTGCACACTGTTACAACTGAGCTACCTACCGAAATTCAAGACGTATTGAAGCGCGAACCAGAGAAAGTTTTGCAGAGGAAAATGGTGAGATGTCATGGCAGGGCTGCAACAATGGTATTGATACAATGGACGAATGAATCAGCTGAGGAAGCTACTTGGGAACTATTGTTTGAACTCCAGAAAAGGTTTCCAGATTTCTTGGATCAACCTTGAGGACAAGGTTGTTAAAGGAGGGGGATTTCTAGAAGATGAGGACAAGCGGGACTTCTAGAAGATGAGGACAAGCGAGACTTTTAGAAGATGAGGACAAGCTCGATTTCTATTTTTTCCATTCTGTTTTTTCCTAATTGGTTTTGACTTATTTGAGTCGGTGTTGTTGCAACTATAAATAAGTTGCTAGGCTCTTAGTTTATTTTTATCAAAAAACCTAATACAAAACTTAGCAATTGCTAAATCTCTCTTCTTCTTCAAGTTCTATCGTTGGTTTTTATCATTGAATTGTTAGGTTTCTTTCTTCCACAGAAATCTTTGGTTCATTGAAAGTTCTCTCTTAGCTTTCATTAGCTTGATTGAACAGGTTACTTGGTTCGTAAGATAGAGATCCACTTATCTCTATCAGCATCAGATTGAGGCGCCTTCATATCCTCATAAATCGACAGGTATCAATATCCACCTTATTGCACACCAACTGTTCGATACAAGGCGCATGGGAGTACATAGTAAGAGCTTGAGAACAAAATGTTCTAAGTCTTGGCGATTCAAGTTCAAAATCAGTTCACGGAGAAACAAATGGACATATAATACGTTATCTTTTGTGGAGGTATCAAGTGAAGAGGCTGCCACAATGTTTGAAGTATACCTGCAACTTTTGAACACATTCATGCGTATTTGTGAGAGATATAAAGTGATAGGTCGTTCGGTACAATGTTAGATTGCATATCGAGACGACACTATCTTCGCAGAGAGTGTTCACAGTGGTGGTACGACTCCGGAGATAGCACAATGGTTAAATGGAATGAGTTTGCAAGTAATTATGAACACGTCTAGAGATTTTCAAGAAAGAGTAATCGGGGTTTTTGGGTCTGAAAGTGAAGAAGAAACTAAAGAAATAACCTGGAGACATGAAAGGGATTTTCAAAGTCAGGAGAAGCAAAGGAAGTACCACAAGACCTGGAGATTCAAGTACAAACCAAAGTTTCTATTAAGAGTTTTGCTGCAGGCTGAACAACATACACTCACAAGGAGAAGAATTATTAAGTGTACAATAAGGATTAGGCAAAGTTTGGGGAACATGAGACAATTTATCTTTGGAGGTAAGCAGTCTCAAATGAAGCACAAGTAGAGGTCTAAACAACTGAGAATGGCGAGACAATCACACAGGTCATGGTTGTTGTGCAAGGTACGGAAGATGGGGGATTTGCGAGGAACTACGCAGCTTATCTTTGTTAACGTGCAATTTCACGTGAAGGACAGATTCCTGTTAAAGAAGAAGCATAAATGTTCTTCAAGGAAGAGAAAGCTTTGCAGGAATTGGTGGTTTAAGTACAACTTCAACACATGGCTTAGTGAAGCGATTCGTTTCTGGAGGAAGAGCATATATGAGAAACTACAGAGAAGCTTCAACTGCAGAGTTTTATATGCTGCCATAACCCATGACCAAAGTGAAAGCACACTTGTTGGCACAGTAAGGAGGGTGCATACGCACAAGCACACCTTCAACGACATTGTTGCTGAAATTATCATCTCTGTAGTGATTTACGAGCACAAGTCCATGACGACAGACTGTACGATATTGAAGATGGGATTAAGTGGAGGCACAAGCGAGTTCTCTTTTCTGGTTAAAAGTTATGTAGATGGAATGATGAGAAATAAATTACAAGGAAATAAAAGACTAATGGACACTGAAGATGGTATTAACAAGACTATTGTCATGTGGGAGGTTCCTCATTTTGAAGGCACTGACTGTGGCACCATTAGACACAAGCTGCTCTTGGCTGGAAAGCCATCCAATAAGAGGAACGAGAAGAGCTCATGGTTATTTATGTGGATCATTCTCAAAGTACTATGTCCAGCTGAGTTTGAAAAGGAATCAGAGACAATAAAGCAGATTTTTGAAGGGCTGAACAAGTTGACTACTGCTATTGATGTTGCACAACGGTACATGGATATTGTTTATAAATTTCAGGGCATGCCGCATGACATTTTTAGTGACAGAGATCCCATCTTTCTAAAAGAGTCGCTTCACGTAGATGGAGATCGACATGTCATGAAGTTAAGAGCTGCGAGTTTCCACAACACATCCCTTTGGTTGTTATATGGATCATTGCCACTACCTCCAGATTTCAGAGAAAGTTCATATGTTGTTATAGACAGAAACGCAAAGAGGAGAGAAGGGTTCATTGTCCCGGCTCTGCCACAATCCTTACTTGAATCTATCTTTGACAAGAAGAGAATTAACTGCAACAACAACGCTTTCACCAAAGTTTCTGTTCATTGGAAAGAGCATCTGTCAAACCAAAATTTTACAAGACTTCATCACCAAGTAGGAGGCATTTCCTCCTTGAGGACAAGGATGTTTTGAAGAGGGGAGTATTGTGACAGGATAAATGAGTATATCACACCCTAAGTATCTCTACCTCTACACTTCGGTTTATGCCTTGGTTTACTTTACATTGTTTGGTTTAGTTATCTTTGTAATTCCGGTTCATAAAACTTTAGTCACACTATATGTAAGGCTCGTTGGCCACTTGGCCAAATATGATAATCAATCAAAATATCAAAATCTATCTTCTTCCTTTCAACTCTGTCATCATCTTCAATCCACCATTAAATCTTTGTTCTTCGAGGTGACTTTCTTCCTTCGTAGCCACCTTCTAGACTTAGATTTGCCTTTTTTAGCAAACATAAGAACCCTAAAACACGGAGAGATATCAATGGACGAATGAATCAGCAAACATAAGAACCCTAAAACACGGAGAGATATCAACCAAAACTGACATAGATATGCAAAAACCCTAAAAAGAAAAATCATCTCCCATTAATTACCTTCATCATCCTCGTTACCATATTTATTTGCTGCATAATCAAAATCCGGAAACATATAATCATCATCAAAAGAGGTGTGCCTACAAGTTCTCTTTCTCATGACGCAAAAGAGACCATAAGGGCTTTCAACTTTCCTCTTGGCATTGGGACTCTCCGATGTATAATTACCGGAAGCTTCAGTCAATAAAACATGATGAGGACGATGATGAAGGAGATAACCATCCTGTCATGAGATTTTTCCACCCATTAGAAGAAAATAGTCACGAATCGACAAAAGACTAAGATCAGGAATCTGTGTTCTGCAAATTGCTCCATTGGGAAAGAAAAATTACGAAATCTAGCCATGAAGATTAAACAACGATGTACTGTAATTTGTCTATATAAACATTATTTGATAATTATAATCATAAAATTTGTCTAGTTCAGTTGGTTGAGTACTGGGTCTTTGGCTTTGAGGTTTGGACTGTTGAATTTTTAAAAAAAAAAATCGACCAAATCACATACCGAACCAAACCGGTGTGCCACATGTCAGCCACGTCATTAATCGTTGACGGAAAAGTTACACTGTTTACGGTTTTGGTGAAATTGACCGAATTTCAATATTTCAGGTAGAAAATTCAAATTATTAGGTAGTNTTTTTAAAAAAAATCGACCAAATCACATACCGAACCAAACCGGTGTGCCACATGTCAGCCACGTCATTAATCGTTGACGGAAAAGTTACACTGTTTACGGTTTTGGTGAAATTGACCGAATTTCAATATTTCAGGTAGAAAATTCAAATTATTAGGTAGTTGGTTTAGTTTTTGGCATATGTCAAAACTTCATGTATGAATAACGAGACAATATGCCGTTTGTACAGAAAAGTTTTTTTCGTTCTCTTTCTCTTTTGGCCTTCTATTGTCGATGTCTCAACTCTCAATCTCTGAAACTCTCTCTCTCTCCACTCCTCTTCTCCACTGCGTCTCCTTCCTTCTCTTCTTCTCCACTCAGTTTCGTTTTCTTATCCTCTCCGGCCAGCGTCTCCTTTCCCCGATTTCCCTCTCCGTCGCTCCTCCGGTAACCCCAAATTTCGATTTCTGGCTCTAAATGTCGCCTGAAACGAAAGCACCTCGGGCTTCGTAAGAGCTTGTGTTGCTGTTGAACAGAAGACCCGAACAGCTATCATCATAATTGGTACAAGGGGAAGGTAAATTTCTCTCCTTTTGCTTTTGCAGAGCACTTGAATGCTAATGGATTGGCCTTGGTTTCCTTTATTCAGATTCAAATTATCGATTTCAGTGCCCTTGGTTTCCTTGGCCTTGGATTGAACTCTTTTTTGAGTTTATGAGCGTTGATTGGTGTGATACTCCTTCGTTTTGGTGATCTCTGCTGTGAATCTTTCAATCCCACGAAATTCGGATTTGTTCTTTGTACAAATGGAAGCTTCGATTTCGTTTCTTGGGTCAACAAAACCCAATCTTTCACACCTTGTTCCTTCTTCGAACGTCCTCCATCATTGTCTTCGGCGATATTTCCCGGTTCCCGCTTTGAAATTGAAGAACGTTTTAAGCTTACCGCGAATCTCGCACCAGAACCGCCTACTCAGAGCTCAGTGCTCCGATGTATTGTTGTCATTAGTTTAGCTTCATGGTAACAAATGTATATATGAATTGGCTACCTAAATGTCAAACTGTTAAGTTTAAGTAAGGATTTTCCCAAAAAGATTTTAAGAAAATAAATGAATACTAAAGTTTTCTTTTCGTCTTTTGTTTTTGTCAAGAGTTTTTCTTATAAGAAAATCAATATGGATTATTTATATACCTTTTCTCTAAAATCACTTTACAAATTTATTTTGTTTGTATCTCTTCTTACAATGTTTTTAAAAGAGGCAAAGTGGTACAAAAGTGGTTACAAACCTAATCTCGAAGAGTACATGCAAAATGGTTGGATCTCTAAGTTCTGTCCCCACAATACTTCTCCATTTGTTCTGTCTCTTCTCCGACAAAACCTTAGACATTACTGTCTCCTACCACCACCGTGTTATTCGAAGCTCTGCCACCACCCTCCGTCTCGCTAACGATCTCGCCACTTCTTCGGTCAGTCATGGTTTCGCAACATACACTATATCAGTTTTTTAACAGCCAATTAATGAATGACAAGGGGTTTTAAACAAAAAATTGCAAACTGACTTTTGAAAAGTGATACTTTTTTTTAAGAGAATAATATATAGAAGACGAGTCTTGAAATAGTAGGGACCCCATAGTAAAAAGAACAAAAAAAATTGAGATCTTATTTTTCATAATGTGCGAAATAATATTTAATTCTAATCTAGTAGAGTCCATTTTGTTTTGCATTTTCCACAAAATAATAGTTATTGACTCGTCACAAAAATATTGGGACATTTTAGCAAAAAAAAATATATATATATATAGACACACACAAATGTTTCGAAGGTGGTCCTAAATATGTAGTTAATTTTTGTTTACACGTGACATATGATATGTATAAATGTAATAATGTAACAGGAGGAATTGGAGAGAGGCGACACTATAAAGTCCGTACAATGTCACATGCATGAGACGGGTGCTTCGGAGGCAGAGTCACGTGCGTACATTCGACAAATGATCGGTGTGGCTTGGGATGATTTGAACTTGGAGAAAAGGAGTTGTTGGCTACATCAAGGTTTCGTAGAAGCTGCGGCTAATCTTGGACGTGTGGCTCAGTGCGTTTATCAGTACGGTGATGGTCATGGCTGTCCCGACAAGGCTAAGACCGTCCATCATGTCCGGTCCTTGCTCGTCGTCCATCCTGTTCCACTCGATTAATCAGTCATGTATGATAAGTGTTAAATCACACAAATAAATATTGGATGTGTTAGTAACATCAATAAATTATATTTTCTAAATAAATACTAATACATTAACTAATAATGTATTCAATATAGTTTTCGTTACCACTACGGCACTACGCTAACAAAAAATTTCGGTTTTTCAATCGACTATAATCCTATATAAATTTCAATATTATATTTGTCTTTGTGGTCATTCGTTTTATAAACTTTTTTTGTGTTTTCGTTTGATCACTATGTGTTTTTCAAAC
>PKMM01019937.1:0-31587 GCA_002933915.1 Eutrema heterophyllum
TGCTACAGGGAAAACGACCTTCATCCGGATGCTGGTAGATGATTTCTCCTCTTCCTCTGCTCTCCTTTTGGTTAGACTTTGAAGGAATGAAACTTAAAGTTGTATCCTACCTAATGTTTTGGCAGGCAGGCGCATTCCCAGATGAAAAGGGGATCCCAGTGTTTAATGTGTCGTACAAACCGCAAGGGATTGATTCGAAGCGCGCGTGTACGGTGAGACAGTTGCTGCATGACAGGATCCGTGATGCGTATGTGCATCCACAGTTTGCGTCAGATGTAGTGAGACCGCTCCAGATTGAGGAGCTGTTGGATCAACAGATATGCGACCTCTCAGGTGGAGAGAAGCAGAGGGTTGCCATAACTCTATGCCTTGGGAAGCCTGCAGACATCTATCTGATTGATGAGCCAAGTGCGCATCTGGACTCACAGCAGCGGATCACAGCTTCAAAGGTGATCAAGCGGTTCATCCTACACGCAAAGAAAACTGCATTTATCGTGGAGCATGATTTCATAATGGCGACCTATCTGGCGGACCGAGTCATTGTGTACCAAGGCCAGCCAGCCGTCAAGTGCGTTGCTAATTCTCCGCAGTCGCTGCTCAGCGGAATGAATCTCTTTTTATCGGTAATTAGATCTTCTAACACTCTTTTTGTGTCTTAATAATATGAATGAGTAGTGGTCCTCTACATAATAAACATGTTGTCCCCTTGCATTTGCAGCACCTGAACATCACATTCAGACGGGATCCGACTAACTTCAGGCCAAGGATCAACAAATCAGAGTCACTCAAGGACAGAGAGCAAAAGGCTGCAGGCTCATACTACTTCTTAGACGATTGATTTATGGGTAAAAATTAAAGAGACAAGAAGCTTATTTACATGCCAGATCGAGTATCAATAATTACCTGAATGTGGTGGGTTTCAGCATTAGTCCACTAATAAAAGGGCATCCTAAGAATAAGATCCTTACCCTCTCTCTCTCTCTCTCTGTCCTGCTACGAGGTGCATTGTATTTCTCTTGCTCTGTAATCTATTGCCTTTTCTAGACTCTCCCTCTCCTATCATGTTGTTTACATCTGACTGTATTCGAACCTAATGAACAAATCTCGTTTTTATTTTTATCATAAAAAATTTTTTCCAACGATACAAATGCACGTGTAGCTTAGTTCTTGCATGTATAAGATGTGTATGTTAGCAACAATGCTAATTTTGGTCTCTCTTTAAAAGTAAGGTAAGAGAATTTGCTCAAAGAACAAATTAAGATCAAATGTTTTTTGGGTAGATGAAGACTACCTTTTTTTGTTGTTGTTTTCATTGATTTAAATACAAGACAATTACAAAGAAGTGGAATCACGATTCCTAGCAATAAGGGAATTGGAAAAGTGGGATGATAAGTTCCTAAATATTAGCAAGACTCATTCTCCCATTGTAAACTACCAACTCAATTAAAAGAAATATTTAAAAGAAACAATTTGATGCTCTCCAGTTTGGTGTATCTCCGACTCCGGTTCGTTTGTCTAATGTCTGCCCAATTGTTGTCTCATCACTGTAGTTACACATCTTTTTGATCAGTGTTTGAATCTCAGTATGCAACTGCCAAAAAGAGAAACTTTTGTTGCTTTTGTGTATTGCGGGGAAACAGCCAAATTCGTGCCACAACACTGACAATTGGTATTGATTAGTACCTGAACAATTTTGGTGTGCGAACTCATACCTAAACTCTTAAATATTTGAATTTTCATACATGTATATTTTGTTTCGCCCGAAACATACATTGACCCGATTTCCGTTAGTCAACCCCGTTAAACTGTTAACGGTAAATCCGAATTGACACTGTAAATACGTCGTTTTGATGGTTTAATAGATTTGTTGTCGTAAATGTCAAATAGATTTATATAGATGTATTTTGGTAATATGAATATCAAATATAGTTTACATAGAAATTACACATTCTTCTTCTTTATGTTTTTTTCTCAGAAAAATTTGGGATTGTTTTCATCGCTCTGATTATTCTTATCCAAAAGAGCAAAACCAACAAACTCTTAATCACGCTAATCAAGAGGATTAGACCGGGAGGATTAGAAAGCTTGAAGGAGTTCTTCGCTATGGTGATTCGATCGGTATATGCGATAATTCACAGAAGAAAATAAAAACTTCGGCTGACGGGATAAAAACCTAGAACCCAAAAACTCGAATTGAAAAGACAAAAGGCGAATTTTTTTTATTTTTTTTTTGAATGAATGTAAAATTTATTCAATCCAAAAAAATGTTTTTACAACTAATGTTACATCATTCTGAATTTAGAAAATATTTAGATATTAGATAAAGGTAATCGATCTATATCCTAGTTGCAAACCAAAGTTCTAGACATCCGTTATATTTATGGTATCCCGAGGCTCGCATCGATAAGAACTTGTTTCACACTCCTTATCAATGTATATGAGAAGTCTTTGGCCCGATATTGCTTTTTCTCCATGTCTTCGACTGTTTCTTTCTCTCCAGATTCTATAGATTGCATTTGGAAAGCATATCTAATCGCAAAGGATTTTGTAATACATGGTGTGCTGTCGCTTATCGTATTTAGTATCGACTCCCATGAACTTGTAAAGCTTGTTGCTAGAAGACCCTTTGTCAAACCTGTCCACAAAGCCTTCGTGTAGGGGCACATGAAGAAAAGGTGTGATCTTGTTTCCATTGGTTCCGGGCAGAAAACGCACTTGGTGTTCGTTGTAGCACTCCAGTTCAGCATCCGCTCACCTGTGGTTAGACGGTTGTTGACTGCTAGCCAAGTTAAGAAGGCGAATTTGGGAGTGTGGTTGGTGAACCAGACCCCTTTATGCCAATTCACTAAGACATGGCTTTGTCGAATGGATATCCACGTTTTCTGGGCATTGAAAGTCATCTTGTATTTGTCATTTGTTGATTTCCAAAGTGGTTTATCTTCCCTCTCTTTGTTATCGTTCCTTTCTTCTTCTTCCAATATCTCCTCGATTAACTTCAATATATCGACCCTATGATTTCTTTTTCTTCGCCGGTACCACGCATCTGCTACCGTAGCCGTCAATGGTAAGCCCATGTCAATAACCCCTCTATCCCTCATTTTGTCCAGTATGCAATCCAAAGATGACCAAGTTTCATACCAGAAATTTGTTGTTTTACCATTTCTGAGAACCTTCTTAAAGAAATCCTTTGCAAGATCTCTATACTTTAGAATCTTTTTCCACATCCAAGAACCCTTGTTTGAAGAGATTTTTGCCGACCAGAATAAGTCTTTCTTTAGTACATTTTGCTGAATCCATTTAACCCAAAGCGATGATCTTGTGGATAGCACTCTCCATATTAGTTTGAGACAGCAAACAACATTGTATTCTTTCAATAGTCTTATTCCCAACTCCCCTTCTTCTTTGCGCTTGCACACACTAGACCAAGCGATTTTTGCCTTTCTTGGGTTTAGTTCCGGGCCCGACCACAAAAAAGCGGAGCATAGCTTCTCTATTTCTCGGATGCACTCACAAGGTAGACGGTAAGCAGATAACCAAAAGTTGGTGATGCTCATCAAAACAGACTTTATTAGTTGTAGGGGTCCTGCAAAAGACAAGTAACGAACAATCCATGTACTGATTCTGTTTCTTATTATCTCTATCATTGGAGCATAGTCTTCCGATGACATTCGTTTCGTTAATAGGGGTAATCCTAAATAACGAACCGGTAACTGACCAGATTCGAAAGCGAAATTCCTCTCAATATCCTCTCGAACAATCTGAGGTATTCCAGCTAGGTACATTTTTTATTTTGCCATGCTTATCTTCAAACCCGAAATTTCTCCAAAATTATCAAAGATTTTGACAATACCTTCGATTCAGCGAAGCTTTCCATCTGATAGCACCATAAGGTCATCAGCAAAACTCAAGTGAGTTAGTCCCATATTCTTACACCGTGGATGATAACCAAATTCTCTGGAGGTAGCTGCCTTATCCAGAATCTTCGAGAGGACATCCATAGTTATAACAAAGAGGTATGGTGACAACGAGCAGCCTTGACGTAGGCCTCTGTCACTCTTGAAAAACCCAGCAAGCTCACCATTAACCTGAACTGAGAACGACGCCGTTGTAATGCACAAAGTTATCCAATGTATGAATAGTTGAGGAAAATTCAACGCCTTTAGAGTATTTATCAAAAAGGACCATTGGACTTAGTCGAAGGCTTTTGAAATGTCAATCTTAATTGCACATCGACCCGAGATACCTTCCTTGTGATAGTCCCGAACAAGTTCAGTAGCAAGTAGGACGTTCTCTATGAGTAATCTGTCCGCCACGAATGCAGACTGATTCGCAGAGACGAATTTTGGTAATATTTCCTTCAACCGATTCACTAGGATCTTTGAGATGACTTTGTAAATCACGTTACAACATGAAATGGGTCACTAGTCTTTCATCTCTCTAGCACCCTCTTTTTTCGGGATGAGAGCTAGAATCGTTGTGTTGATTCCCTTTGGTAAGAACCCCTTCTCAAAGAAAGACTAGATCGCTATTGTGAATTCCTTTCCGATAATGTGCCAAACCGATTTGAAGAATTCTGTAGTGTACCCATCAGGACCTGAGGACTTGTCTATTGGCATTTTAAAGACTACCTCTCGGACCTCCTCTTCTAGAACCCTCTGAGTTAGAGCGCTTGCATCTGATTCCCCAACTCTGAAATCAAGTAATATTTGAAGCTTCTCAACCGTGATACCTGTGTAATCGTCTGGAGTATGTTGTAGGAATTCTCTGAAGTGTTTCTCTGCCTCTTTTTTTATCTCCTCCTTATTCACCGCCACTGTTCCATCAGAACAAACGATTTCTCTTATTGTGTTTTGAGAATTTCGTGAGGCCACACCTCTGTGGAAAGACTTATTATTTCCATCTCCCACCTCTAACCAATGCATATTTGATCTCTGTTTCAGAAATTTTTCCTCTAACATCGATACCAAGCCCCATCTTTCATAAGCTCTGCTTTCTTCCTCCATGGATGTTCTCGAGGGATTGGATAAATTAAATGCCTGTTTTTCACGTAGAGTTGTGTAAGCTTCCTTAGCCCTTTTCGAGAGATTCCCGAGTCTATCTTTCGCAAGGAGTCTGATGCTTGGCTTCAAAGATTTCAGTTTCTTTGAAAAACAGAACAAAGAAGATGTAGAGAGGAATACTGGTTCAGTTTCGTTCCAGAATGCTTTGACCATTGGTTCGAACTCTGGCATTTCCGCCACAGCATTAACAAACTTGAAGGGCTTCTTTACTCGATCTTTCACTGTCGCTATATTGATTTTGCAGCAGAGATGATCAGAACAACCACCTGCATCAAAGACATTATACGAGTTAGGGTATGATTGCGACCAACTGTCATTTACCAAAACCCGATCAAGCTTCTTCGAGACTAGTCCCTCCTCTCTTTTATTGCACCACGTGAATAGAGGTCCTTGAGAGGCCATATCCAAAAGAGAACAATAATTCACCGTATCCTGGAAATCCCTCATTCCACTAGTAATTGTAGCTCTTTCAGACGAATGCTCTTCAAGTTTCATAATCTCATTGAAATCCCCATAAATCATCCACGGTTTATTCCTGATTATTGGGAATTTTTTATGTTCCTTCAAATCCTTCCATAGTTCCTTTCTTTCCTCTGTAAAATTTGAAGCGTAGACAAAAGAGCAGAAGAACTCTTCATCTATATCCTCTAGTTTCACCGAGCAGGTTATGATTTGACCACTCTTGAAAACGGTGTAATCCTCACCGTATCCTTCCACACAACCCAAAATTCGACCAAGTCGATTGAACTCATAATTATTTAGAACCGACCAACCTCGAAAAATTGAGTCGCAAATTCTCTGACTTTTATTCTCCTTTACCCTTGTCTCCAATATACATCCAAACTCGAACCTTCCTTCATTCACCCAGCGTCTTACTACGGAATGTTTTGTTGATTTGTTTAGACCGCGAACATTCCAAAAAAAGTCCGACATAATTATTTGTTCTTGGTGTTTTTCCTTTTACCCGACACAGGTGGAGGTACCTCCTTTTTGTGTAAGGCTAGATGGTATGAACTTCCTTTGCTTGTCTTTTTTGAAGAACGGAGAGATACCCGCGTACTCTGTTCACCAATTGAATCGTTCCTCCTCTCTTCTGCTTTTCCCATTTTGTGATTGTCCATTCGGTGAATCTCACCTTCTTCGATCTCATCTTCAATGGTCTCTTGTTTTACCACATCTGCTAGTTAAGGCGAAATTAACATACACATAGAAGAAGAACTCGATGATAAGAGGGAAACTAGGATTTGATGATGAGAACCAAAAATAAAATAAAATCGGATTTAATTGAAAAAAAAGAGCAAGAGGAACAAAAATATTAAAGAAGGAAACGAATATTTAAAGGAATCGATTTCAATCCTTTAGGCAAGAAGCTTCCCTAATCCAATTGATAAAAAGAAAAAAATCCCAGGAAATAAAAGGAAGTTAAATGCACATATCATCCAATAGGAATATCGAATGTAAAAATTCCAGATTTTCCTGGGAAAAAAAACATAAAGAAAATGATTGTGTAACTTCTATATTAACTATACTAGGTTAAATACCCGCAAATTTCAATATTATAACACTAACAAAATTATTAAGTCATCAAATAATAACGCGATCATTAAATATAATTATTTACATTTAAGTTTAAAAACCGTTAGTTACAACTTTAACATAAATAAAAAAATATTTTAGCAAGTAATATGCCATTTTATCATATAATATTTTGGGTTATTGGTGGAAAAATACATTTCCACCACATCTGTGCATTTTTTTTTCTGCCAAAAGTTTGTTAACTAATGCCTAATGGTCTAAAACAGTCTTCACGAGACATGTTGATCCTTGGATGAAACACGTAGTTTGTTTTCCTTTTGTTCAAGAATATGTATTTTCCATTGATATTACTCCATTGCAATCATTTTATTGGAATTCCCAAGATCCCTTAACCAACTTGGTACTATGCTACTTAATTATCCAAGGAACATAAGAACGATATTCACATGCTTGATGAACGAATCTATCTGCTACTCGATTACAATTTCATGGCCTAAATTGGATTGAGAAAGAATCGAAAGAAGTAATCACACGTTTAGTGTCTTTTGATAAGATTGGAAGGCATGCTAAATCTATGAATTAAGAAATCATTTAACTGCCTCTGATGAGGCATGCTAAATTGATTAGCTTCTTTTGAAATGGGCTCTTAATGATATGTACAGATTCATATAAACCTTAACCAAGATTGAACCGACGCAAAACCGTACTCTTATTGGTTGGGCTGTAGTAAAGCTATATACGATTAAATTTTGTTTTCTAGCCTAATAGTATGCATGCATCTTTCTTTCTTTTTTTTTTTTTTTTTGAGAAAACATGCATCTTTCTTTCTTTTGTTTTAGTTAAAAAACCTTTCTTTCTTTTTGCTGTTTAGTTTTTCCTAATAATTCGAAAGAATCATGTGTTAAGAAATGTGTACAAATGTCCCAATAAACTACAATTCCACCCTATTTTACTTCTTTAATTATACTATTATTACATCTGCACCTGATATTATATAGAGATAATTTATCAATCTAACCTTACACATAGTGTTTATTACTAGAATAACCTCAAACAAGTCTACCAAACTAAACTAATCTTAGAATGTTGGCAAATGTCAATTATATCTATATGTTCTATTATATTACGAAAATGCCATTATGTTAATATAATTTATTTATTTTTATGGAAAAAAAAAATTGTTAATGAAATAAGAGAATAGAAAAAAAAATCGTGTTTAAAAAAAAAAAAACCTCTTCTCTCGACTTTTAGGCGACAACGGCGACAGTCGATTCTGAGGTGATTCCGACGGTAAGAGAGGCGATTCCGGCAACGATACAGTAAATCTCTTCATCATCTGCCTTTGTTTTGCTTTTCCCCCTTTGTTTGGCGAAGTTTCTGGGAGTTTTCACTCCCCACGGCTAGGCAAGGCGAGGCCAGGCGAGGGGTCTTGGGGAGGCGAGTCGAGCGTCCGGCGAGTCATCCGCCGCAGGGAAAAATGGTGGAGTCGCGGTGGTGTTTCGGCGGCGATAAAGCAATTTAGACAGTTTTAGTGAAAAAAATCTAACCCTAATTTTTTTGTGTGCAGTGCTCGTGATTAATATGTGGTTCCGGTCTTATAAACCTCATTCCGGTGTGACTGAAGAATTATTCCGGTGAGGAATCTTAAATTTTTTAATTCTTTGGTGGTAGATTTAATTTTAAAACAAAAAGTGGTTTGGTGGTTATAGTAGATTTATAATCATTTATGGTAGATTTATTGTAATAACTATAAGTTTATTTGATGTTAGATTTGTTTGTTTGTCACATATTTGAACTTTGTAAATCAATGGTGGTAGATTTGTTTGTGCATGATGGTACACTTTGTAAATCAATGATGGTAGATTTGTTTGTTAGATTTGTCTGTGATGGTAGATTTGTTTGTTAGATTTGTATGTGTGCATGATGGTAGATTTGTTTGGGCATGATGTCGTTTTGTCTCTGAATGATAGTAGATTTGTCTGTACATGATGGTAGATTTGTTTTGTTGATTTGTTTGTGTATTTGATAAAGCTATTTAGACAGTTTTAGTGAAAAAAACCTAACCCTAATTTTTTTTTTTGAAGTGCTCGTGATTAATCTGTTGTTCCGGTCTTATAAACGTTATTCCGGTGTGACTAAAGAATTATTCCGGTGAGGAATCTTAAATTTCTTAATTCTTTGGTGGTAGATTTATTTTTAAAACGAAAAGTGGTTTGGTGGTTATGGTAGATTTATAATCATTTATGGTAGATTTAATGTAATAACTGTAAATTTATTTGATGGTATATTTGTTTGTTGGTCACATATTTGAAGTTTGTAAATCAATGATGGTAGATTTGTTTGTGCACGATGGTACACTTTGTATATCAATGATGGTAGATTTGTTTGTGCATGATGGTAGATTTGTTTTGGTGTGACTGTTTTGTATTTGTTAATTATTGATAGTAGATTTGTTATGTGTTATGTTGTTAACTAATTATCAGTGGTGGCAGATTTGTTTATACATGATGATCTACTTTATGGAAGATTTATTATTTATCATGGTAGATTTGGTTTACATTATGGTAGACTTACTAATATGTCTTACATTTGTGCAGAGATGGCCTCTTCTAGCGGGAAGAAGGATTACCCACCCAGACAGGGAAATCTCATTTGCAGAAGAAGAGTTTCCACAATAACTGTAAACTGGCTGAATTTGGGATGATGAGGGAGGCAATTGGTGATGATGTTTACTTTGACATCATGAACAATTCTCAGGTTGGCGTTCTGCTGAAGCTTGCACTGAAGTCGTATATCTGGAGTGCGAAGAACATTGATGATTTTGTGTCGAACCAATTGGCAGTCGACCGACAATATGAGATGTGGTCACTCATTGGAGGTCGTCCGCTTAGGTTCTCACTTCACGAGTATGGTGAAATAACTATTGATTGTAGAAATCACACAAGGATAAGAAATTGACAGATTGATCGAAAGATCGTTTTTTTTTATTAAGACAAACTCGTCGGAGTTACAAAATGTTTTAAGATCGGTAATGAAGTCGAGATCGGATTTCGAGCTCTCACTTTCTCTCTCTAAAAATGTGTGGTGAATTATCCTCATTTGAAACGTAGTCGGGACTTCCTTATTTATAAGCTTCCACGGCGGCTTTGACTTTCCCCCGAATCCGAGAAAAGTTCCACGAATCCTGGATTTAAAAATTAGTTAATCTTTCTTTTCCGTAAAGTAAGATATGTTTTTCTCCGTGAATCCCGGAAGTGGCTTTTGATTACGACGGGTTGATACCAACGACCTCGGTATACCGTAAGTCGGCAGTCGCTTGATGAATTTTTCTTTACCGATCTCGAACCGTCGTCGATCGGGGATTAACTGGGCCGACCTCGGTTCGAGATGAGGATTTGAGTTTACGTTTAGAAATGATCATGATCAGTTCGGCCTTCACCGAGCTCAATGGTTAGTCGCTTTGTGCACTTCTTTACCGATCTTGAACCGTCGTCGATCGGGACATGATTCACCGATCTTGGTTCAAAATCGACGTTTAGAGCTGACCACGTCGAGTTCGGCGTTCATTCGGGTTCTTAGCAAACTCGTCGGTCAGCAACCTCTCGTGGACCTTTCTTTCGAGTTCGAAGGTCGGCAACCGTTTTGGTCTTTCCTTCTGGGTTCGAACCGTCGTCAAACGAGATCAATTGGGCCGGTCTCGGTTCAAACCGGGCTAAACTGGGAGTACTAAACTCACCACCAACAATTAGCCCCCCCCAGTTCGACGAGTGATTCGTTTGAGTTCGGCGAAGTTAATGAAGAATTCTTAGTCCGGTTGGAATTGAGATCGGCACTTTCTTTGATCCGAATTTCTGAATTCGAAGATCCTTTGAGTTCGGCAAATCTTGAAAAGACGCGTCGATTCGGATCTATAACCGTTGGGGAAATTGAGGAGTCGCCATAATTGTTTTTCTCTCTATAAATATCCTTAGGCTCTTCCGATTCTTTACTTCATTATCTCGCTTATAAAAGGTATGCCTCTTTCTCTCTCTAGCGCTCTCCCTTCTCTCTAGTTTTTTTTGCTTTAAAATTTTCCGATCTTATTCCGCCGCGATTCCTCCGATCTGCTTCGAAGATCTTCAAACTTTCCGATCTATCTTCAAACTGTTCTTCACCAAATTTTTCCGATTTTGTCTTCTTTTATCGAGATGAGTTCGAGTTCTTCTTCAACTTCTGTTAACGACCGAACTCCCTCTCCGCGAAATCCGAACACGGATCTCAAGTTGTTTGTCAGTTCGTCGGATCCTGATGATTCATCCGACGACGGTCTGAGTGGGGTCCGACAAAAGTTAATCAGGCGCAACTCGCGCCGTGCTCCTGTCGTTCCAAGTTGTTCTCGTGCTGCTATCCAGGTTCCGCATTGTATGGATAGAGAGAGTCGTGAGACGAATGCTCAGGTTCGGGTCAAAGATGAGCATATCACCGAGGATGATCAAGTTCGACCTATTAAAGAGTTGGCCACCGATCTTGAAAATAGGCAACTTGTCGAAGTGAACGAACAAGTTCGGCTTGACGAGAAACTGGCTATCGAGCTTGCCGAGGCTGAAGAAGAAAGAATCCTTCCGGAAGAAAAGGTTGTTATGTTGGCAGTTCGTAGAATTGTAATGCCGGCCTCTGTCGGGCCAACTCGATCAACAAGAGTTACCGTTCAACAAACTATGGAGCGATGCGGAGCTCTTGACGATATTGTCTTTCATATCCCAAATGAGGACCAGAGACCTTGGGACGTCCCTGAGGGTTATATCTGCGTGTATGAGGACTATTTCAGAAGCTGCAGACTTGAATTTCCTTTGCCCGAGCTTCTTTATAGGAACTGTGCACGCCGTCATGTCGCGATCTCTCAACTCCAGCCTGCCATGATTATCAATATCGTTGGGCTTCTAGTCTTTGGGGAAGATTGCGATATTCCGATTGATGTCACAGTGTTTGAGAGGTTGTTCCGAGTGAACATCGCAAAACAGAAACCTTGGTTCTTGTCGGCAAATGCAAAATCGGAGTATGATCTTGTTACGGAAAACAAGTTGAGCAAGGTTAACAGTTGGAGTACTCGTTACTTTTATCTTTGGATTGACGATCTCTCTGTAGAACGGCGTGATGGCAACTACCAGACTCAATGGAGGATCCCCATTGGTAGATATCGGTCTTTGCTTAGACGTTTTTCAATATATCTTATCTAACCATTTTCAATCTTGTCTTTTCAGCTCGTCATACTCCGAGCATCCTCACAACGATCCCAGGTTTTACTTCCGAGCACGAGAAGAGGCTAAGTGCGGTTGAGAAGATTCATTAGCCGGCGGCGTACCAGGAGAAACTTGATTTGAAGGCTAAACGAGTTCTCAAAGGTTCGTCTCGGAAATATCTTTTATTTTATTCGACATCGGCATTTCTCTAACTCCCGAAGAGGAAGATGAAGATCGATGATATTCCTGACGGTCGGAAGAGGAAGATGAAGATCGATGATATTCCTGACTTTGATTACGATTTGACGAGGTCTCTCCCAACCATCAAGACGAGCAGGTCAACGATGAGGAGCGGGCTGTTGAAAAGGAGCCGGTTGCTGAAGAGGAGCAGGTTCCTCCTGAGAATGAAGTGAATCCCAGGACCGAGCTTGAGGCCGAAAGGCAAAGGAGAAAGAAGAGGAAGAATTCAACCAGGAGGTCGTCAAGGCGAGTAGCTAAAGGACCGAACTCCGCCCAAGCTGGCGATAATATTCTGAAGGTGCGTACTGAGGTCGCTGGAGAGAGTCACTCAGACCGGTCTGCCGCCTCGAAAAGACAGGGAACTGCCAGACCATCGGCCCACTCTGTCAAGTTTGATTATGACAAAGACGAACCCGTTCTTAATGACGCGGGGGCATGTGCCGACCTGTATCGGCAATTGACTTTCGACATTCAGGAATTGCCTCCAACCAAAGATCTCTTCCAGTCTGAAGCTTACAAAAAATTAGCTCGTACTACTGCCGACTTAAGTGAATTCCCGACTGCCTTGTTTTTTTTAAAAATTTTTTTTTTGTGGCTCGGCGTATGACAGCTTTCTTTTATTTCCTTTGTAGATGGTGGCTCAGACGAACGAGCTCGTTGGAACATACAATCGCGAGCTCGGTGTAGCGCGTCGTGAGGCTATCGAGGTTGGAGATACTGCCAAGGAATTACAGAAAGAGCTGCTTGCTGAGCAGGCGAGATCGGAAGCCGGCGATTTGGCCGTCGCCAAACTTAAAAAGGAGCTAGTCGTCTTGAGAAAGGCGAACGCCAAGCTTAAGGCAGATAGGGATGCGACTGTCCAAAAGCTGGAGAACGAGACGATTCGTCTGAGGAGGACTCGTACAAGGGAGATCCTGAAACGAAAGGAGGTGACCGAGAAGTGTCAAGCTCATGTCCGAAAGGTGAAGGATCATCTTCCTGCAATTGATCGGCAGAAGAAACCGTTCCTTGGTATCAACCAGCTCCATGGAGTTCTCCATTTTTGTGATGTACTTGAAAAGAAGGATGGCATCGTCGTTCCGCCGGCCCGTATTGAAAAGCTGAAGAAGCTTAAAACTGAGAAGTCGGTAGAGTACGATGCTATCGCACGTTGCGAGCTCACCGAGGAGGATCTCGCTGTATCACCGTTCATCGAGCCTGTTTATTCGAAGATCTCCCAGCCGATTGGGGTAGAAGTCCCCCCGGGTCTTGATAAGTTTCGTTTGAATCAGCCGACGATCTTGGGCGACCAGACGAGTGAAATAAAAGATCAACCTGTCTGATCGCTGTCCCAGTTGTACCCCCCCCCCCCCCGTTTTTAAAAAAAATTGACTTTTGCTAGCTCCGTAAACTCTCGTTTATGCCCGAGGGGCTTTTATGTAATAGTCTCTGGTTGACTGTTTTTTGCAAACTCTTTTTACCTAAGGAGGCTTTTGCGACTTGGTTTACTCTTAAATGAATTCGGTATTATCTTTTCCGTATTGTTTCAATTTTCGATTTCGATCTTGGTTTTTATACTTAGTCGAATTTGTATTTGTGAAATCGAGTTCGGCTTTTGTGAGGTCATAAAATGATTTGATCCTCTCGGGTCCATCATACACCAAAATGGGGCCGTAAACAGATACGGTCTTAGCCGGGGTGTAGAGGATGAACTCGATTCTACGACCCATTCGAGATCGGCGATCATTCGTAGATCGGCTTACTAGTTTGCGATTGTTGAGAAATCGGCTTATAAATTTTGCGATTGTTGAGAAATCGGCTTATTAATTTTGCGATTGTTGAGAAATCGGCTTAATTTTGCGAGAGGAAACGTTCGGCTTTACCTTGGAGCTTAGCATAAAAGTGCATTGGTAGCTCGACTTAAGATACTCCAGGCCTTCTCAGATCGAATCGGAGTGTGCGAGATAGACTCGAATGATCTGAGAGCGGATATAATGCGGGACTGGTCCCAACTTAACATGGAAAGTGTGTTATCCATAGCACCATGGGGATGCATGCGAGACAAAGCTCGGCTAATATATTTATATCGATCGTTTGGCCAGTACGTCAATGTGGGAAACCGCGATGGTTTAGGTGCGAACTATAAAGTTCGGCTTAAATTATTTAGTCGTTTCTGACTGCAATGTGAACTAAGAAGTTCGGCTTTTAAGGAGATTATGAACTGTTTGAGTTCGCCGAACAGTTAAGTTTGGCTTATCGTTGTACGAATTTTTTGATTTCGACTTAACAGTGTACGATCTTTTCAAGTTCGGCTTGTGAAGATGCGAACTTTTCAAGTTCGGCTTTGAAGATGCGAACTTTTCAAGTTTGGCTTTTGAAGATGCGAACTTTTCAAGTTCGGCTTTTGAAGATGCGAACTTTTCAAGTTCGGCTTTTGAAGATGCGAACTTTTCAAGTTCGCCTTTTGAAGATGCAAACTTTTCAAGTTTGACTTTTGAAGATGCGAACTTTTCGAGTTCGGCTTTTGAAGATGCGAACTTTTCGAGTTCGGCTTTTGAAGATGCGAACTTTTCAAGTTCGGCTTTTGAAGATGCGAACATTTCAAGTTCGGCTTTTGAAGATGCGAACTTTTCGAGTTCAGCTTTTGAAGATGCAAACTTTTCGAGTTCGGCTTTTGAAGATACTTTGGATATAAATTTTATTAAGTCATAGCTGTACCCGTGGTGGGTTGCCTACGCACCCTTGAAAGAGGGATCAAGCCATCCGTCGTTCATGTTACATAGGAATTGAAGACGAGCTTAGTGGATGAGCTCGATATTTTTATTTTTTTTTGCGCGATGCCGAACTTAGTAGTAATTGCGCTTGAGGTTTATTGAATTCCACGATCTCGGGATCGGTGTTCCGTCCATCTCCATAAGTTTGTAGACGCCGGGTTTGACGACCTGTATTATCTGATATGGTCATTCCCAGTTAGTGCCGAGCTTGACAGCATTTTTCTCTTCGGTCCCTTGGAAAACATTTCGTAAGACAAGGTCATCGTCCTCGAAATGTCGGCCTCGTACTTTCTTGTTGTAATAGCGTGCCGCTAAGTTTTGATAGTTCTGTATTCGGAGTAATGCTTGTCCGTGCTGTTCCTCGAGTCCGTCGAGGTTGTCGAGCATCATTTCGTCGTTGAGGCTGATATTTTGTGTTAGTATTGTTCGGCGTATGGTGGGGATGTTGATCTCGGCCGGACATAAAGCTTCCGCTCCGTATGCTAAGAAAAAAGGAGATTGTCCTGTAGATCGCCGAGGTATAGTTCGGTGAGACCAGAGGACGCCGTCTAGTTCATCGGCTCATCGTCCCTTCTTTGCATCTAATCTCTTCTTGAGCGAGTCGATCACAGTTTTGTTAGTCGCTTCTGCTTGGCCGTTGCCTTGTGGGTATCTTGGTGTTAAGAAACTTAGTCGAATTTTCCACTTTGCACAGAAATCGTCGAACAATGTCGAAATGAATTGTTGCCCATTATCTGTGATGATCTCATATGATACTCTGTGTCGGCATATGTGTATTTCCAGACAAATTTCTGAACATCGAGAGCTTGTATCTCGGCGTATGAGTCGGCCTCAACCCATTTGGTGAAGTCGCCGAGCTGCCCACCTGTCCATTGGGACCCGTCCTTCGTAGATGTACTTTTGATTTATGTAGTCCAATATTCGGGTTCCTCATCCTCTTCGGCCTCAATGTCAATCGAAACATGAAGTCCCTCAGATTCTACTTCGTTTTCATCGTCGGATTGATCTTGTAGATCAGGATTTTGCGTTAAATCCGGTTCGGGAGCAGCATTCAGGTCGGTCTGCCGGGATGATGCTTTTCTAACCTTTCTAGTTGCGATTTTTTCAACTGGTTGTTCGTCGTAATTACGTCCGCGCGTTGTTACGAGGCATGCCTCTGGTTTCTCGATACTTGGTGCTGGAATGCTTTCGACCAAGATCGTTCGCTTTAAATGAGGGTCCGAGATGGATGCGAGGGCGGCAAGTGCGTCGGCAGGCGCGTTCTCTCCTCGTGGATTCGCTCGTTCTTCGCGTCATACTCTCCGCTATATTGGCTTGCGACGAGCTGGGAGTCACAGTACGCATGTACGAGAGTCGCTCCGATGGCCTTGGCCAGGCGCAGTCCAGCGAGTAATGATTCGTACTCGGCTTCCTTGTTCGATGCGTTGAATTCCAGTCGGAATGAGTGCTCCAAGATTACTCTAGTTGGCGACTGTAGGCGGATGACTACTCCCGACCGGCGATGGGATGATGAGCCATCGACGTGAAGGATCTATTGCTCGGTGGTAGGGATGTCGGTATTGATAAACTCTTGCGGTAATTCGATGAGGAGGTCGGCAAGTACTTGGGATATGATAGTCGTCTGATTTTTGTAATCGATGTCGTATTTGCTCAACTCGATAGCCCACTTGGCGAGTCGGCCGGACTGACTTGGGCTGTGTAGAATAGCTCGCAGGGGTTGGTCGGTGAGGACAGTGATTGAATGCGATTAGAAATACGGGCGAAGTTTCCGAGCAGCGGTAACCACGGCAAGGGCTAGTTTTTCAAGCGTCGGGTATCGAGTCTCGGCCTTGCCTAGTGACTTGCTAACATAGAAAATTGGTTTCTGTTCACCTCGGTCTTCCCGAACTAGGACCCCGCTAACAGCCGAGGTGGAAATCGCGATGTAAAGGAAAAGAGTTTCTCCGTCTTCAGGTTTGGCCAAGATCGGGGGACTGGACATATACTCCTTAACTTGCGTGAATGCGTCTTCGCATTTATCATCCCATTTGAGATGTTTGTTGCCACGAAGTTGTTGATAGAAAGGTAGGAACTTATCCGTTGATCTGGAAATGAATCTGTTAAGTGCGGTGATACGGCCAGTCAGCCACTGAACTGCTCGTTTCGTTGGTGGAGATGGCAAGTCGATGATTGCCGAGATCTGTTTGGGGTTAGCCTCGATTCCCCTCTGAGTCACGATATAGCCAAGAAACTCTCCGAAAGTTACCCCGACTGTGCACTTGTTCGGGTTAAGTTTCATGCTGTACTCGTTGAGTATATCGAAACAAGTGTTGAGATGACCGATATGATCTTTAGCGACGAGGGATTTAACAAGCATGTCGTCGATGTACACTTCCATAGTTTTACCGAGCTGACTTGCGAACTTACGATTGCCAAGTCGTTGGTATGTTGCTCCGACATTTTTAAGTCCGAATGGCATGATTTTGTAGCAGTAGATGCCCCGATCAGTGATGAATGATGTCTTCTCTCCATCGTTAGGGTGCATGAGTATCTGGTTATACCCTGAGAAGGCATCCATGAAGGATAGAAGTTCGTTTCCGGCCGTGGATTCGACTAATCTATCGATATGCGGAACATGGAAGCTGTCTTTTGGGCAAGCTTTGTTGAGATCGGTGAAATCAACACAAATTCTCCATTTCCCGTTCTTCTTTTTCACGATGACCGGATTAGCTAACCAATCTGGATATCTGACCGCAGTGATTAAGCCTGCTGTGAGTAAACGTTCGACTTTGTCGTTGACGGCCTGAGCCTTTTCTGGGCCGAGCTTACGTCTTTTCTACTTGATTGGCTTGAAGGTAGTGTCAATGCCGAGCTCGTGACACGCGATTTTTGGGTTAATCCCGGGCATATCCATAATGGTCCAGGCGAACGTTGAGATGTTCCTCTTGAGGAAGCGGATAAGATCACTTTTGATTTCGTCATCCAGTTCGGCTCCGATACCGACACACCTTTCAGGATTGAGTTCGTCGATATTAACCTGGATGATTGTCTCGCGCCTGGGCAAGTCAGGATCCATCTTTCGATCTAATGGATCTGTCGAAGTTCTGTTCATGCCGTCCTCAGTTTGCATTTGTTGATACAGCATGTTCGGGACATTATTTGATCGCCTTTGAGGGTGAAGACTCCGGATGGCGTTGGGAATTTTAAGCATTGATGGTAGGTCGAGATAACGGCCTTCATTGTGTGTATCCAAGGTGTCTCGAGGATGACATTGTAGATCACCGGCCTGTCGAGGACCAAAAATTTGACCATTCTTACAAGTCCGCCAACATAGATCGGTATTTAACGGTTCCCGCGATCATGGTATGTTCGCCTGTGAACCCAGTGAGAGGTTTAATGTTTTCTTTCATCTCGGAATCCGGGAAGTCCATGTCTCTCAGTGTCTGTCTATATATCACGTTTACCGAGCTGCCGGTGTTGATGATGACTGTCCCGATAGCAACGTCTCCAATAAGCAGGTTGACGACTAAAAGGTCGTTATGCGGCATATGGAGTCCTTCTGTATCGGCCTCGGAGAAGGTTACCGATACCCCGCCTGTTACAACTTGGTTTTGCCGCCGTGGCGCAATTACTTCTCTGCTATGTTCTTTGATTGCCCGAACTGAATAGTTGCAGGATTTGAGTGCTCCCATAATCATGTTAACGCGCTTCCGAACTTGTGGGATGTTCTGATTTTCGGGCTGGTCCTCCCGATCTCGTTTTGGTTGCTCCATGTTAGATCTGACATTCGATTGTCCCAGATTTCCGACGGTGTTCGTCCGACGACCCCCGTTATTATCATTACGACAAAATCTGTTACCAGGTCGGAACGCGGCTTTGACCGGGACTTCGCCCTTTTTGTATTTCAACAAGAGGAGATCTTTGAGGTGTCGACATTCTTCTGTGCTATGACCCTCTCTATTGTGAAATTGGCAGAACGGTTCTGCGCTGGAGGTCGGCACATTTGGATCCTCTGGCCGGACCCATGTATTCCATTGTTGTTGTGGTTGAATGGCACTGACTTGTTGAGTCGCAGTTTGTCTTTCATAGTGAGTTCGGTTTTCGCGGTACTCCTCCTTTGGCTTGTCTCTAGATGCGACTTGCCTTGAAAGGGAGTACTGCTTATCCTTCGCGGCTTCCTCTTATTGTTCAAGGATGTAGACGTGCGATTTGTGTAAGATGTCCTCCAGAGTGTTCGGCCAGTTGCGTTTGATCACCTTATGAAAATCCGACTTGTACCAGGTCGCCTTGTAGAGGGCCTCGATCGCGGCTTTGTCATCAATAGTGCAGTGGTACACTATTGCTTTGAATCGGTTCATAAAATCACGCAGTGGTTCATCGCTTTTCTGCTCAAGGGCCCATAGGTCGGCGTTCCGAGTTTTTTGCTTGATGAACATGGTGAAGCGCTTGAGAAACTTGGTAGACAGTTCGGTATAATTGTTGACCGAGTGTGCATCTAGCTGTGAGAACCAGTCGAGAGCGGTTCTGTTGAGGTTCTCCACGAAGATTTGGCATGTGGCGGCATCTTTTTCTTCCTTGGTGTCAAATCGAAAACGGTTCATCATGATGCCGAACGAGGTCATGAAATGACGAGAGTTGGTATGTCCATCTTACGGTGTGATTTTTGTCTTTTCCAAGCGTCGAACTGGAGTATTGACAATCAGATGTGTGAACGGTGTCTTCTGGGACTCTTGGATTACACGATCAATATCGGGTGCCGAGCTGGTGGCCTGATGGAACTTGGACTTTATATCTTGAAGTTGGGCTCTGACGCTCTCGAACTCTTGATCTAGAGATGCATGATCGGTGATATGTGTCCCCTGGCTATCGGCGGATCTTAATGCGGGAAATCGAGCTGTTGTGCTTTGGTTTCGATTTAGCTCGGTGATAAGGTTTCGGCGAAGAGGGGGCGTTTACTTCATTGGGTCGGAAAAGCGATGGGTTCTGTCTGAGTTCGCCGAGCTGGTCTCGAAGTTCCGTCTGGTTTGCGAATAGAGAGTCGAATCGTTCATCGTTCTTTTTGGCAAGTTCGGCGAGTTGTGTTTCCAAGGCCATCATGAGAGTGGTTTGGTCGACTGGTGCATGGGTCATAGTCGCAGTACCTGGCGGGTTGTCATCGTCGTTGTTAGCAGTCGGGTTGCGATTTTTCGGGTTGAGACTATCGAGTCCATCATTCTGGGTACCGTTATCGCCGAGCATGGAACCGCTGCCATCGAGAATCGGGGTTTTTGTCGTTTCGGACATCGTCGGGCTTATCGAAAGAGATTCGGAGGTTGGCTGTTAACCACAAGGTCGGAGGTTCGACCCCCTCCTTCTAGCGCCAATTGTTGATTGTAAAAATCACACAAGGATAAGAAATTGACAGATTGATCGAAAGATCGTTTTTTTTATTAAGACGAACTTGTCGGAGTTACAAAATTTTTTAAGATCGGTAATGAAGTCGAGATCGGATTTCGAGCTCTCACTTTCTCTCTCTAAAAATGTGTCGCGAATTATCCTCCTTTAAAACGTAGTCGGGACTTCCTTATTTATAAGCTTCCTCGGCGGCTTTGAGTTTCCCCCGAATCCGAGAAAAGTTCCGCGAATCCCATATTTAAAAATTAGTTAATCTTTCTTTTCCGTAAAGTAATGCTTTTCTCCGCGAATCCCGGAAGTGGGTTTTGATTACGACGGGTTGATACCAACGAGCTCGGTATACCGCAAGTCGGCAGTCGCTTGATGATTTTTTCTTTACCGATCTCGAACCGTCGTCGATCGGGGATCAACTGGGCGACCTCGGTTCGAGATGAGGATTTGAGTTTACGTTTAGAAATGATCATGATCAGTTCGGCCTTCACCGAGCTCAATGGTTAGTCGCTTTGTGCACTTCTTTACCGATCTTGAACCGTCGTCGATCGGGATATAATTCACCGATCTCGGTTCAAAATCGATGTTTAGAGCTGACCACGTCGAGTTCGGCGTTCATTCGGGTTCTTATCGAACTTGTCGGTCAGCAGCCTCTCGTGGACCTTTCTTTCGAGTTCGAAGGTCGGCAACCGTTTTGGTCTTTCCTCTGGGTTTGAACCGTCGTCAACCGGGATAATTGGGCAGGTCTCGGTTCAAACCAGGCTAAACCGGGGAGTGCTAAACTCACCACCAACAATAACCGGCCTCAACTATGATCCCATCGATGTGGATGACCCTTGGGACATAGACCACACAACTTTTTGGGCATAGTTGGGTGTGAAACCAGGTGAAGGTCCTAGTTTTAATGAGTTAGTTTATTCAGATTGTAGAGTTGTTTTGTAGTATGGTAGTCTTATTTATAGCTTTAAACAATTATGGGAATCGTTGTGATTATGGTAGGCTTCTTTTGTTGCGTGGTGGTGGACTTGTTGGTGATATCCTCATAATTTGCATCCTTCGAGCATTCATCTATCTTAGGAATTACTTCTTTTGCATGTGTTTCATAGCATTCTCATAGTGTTCTAGTCCCAATTAGAGTATAGGATGTTTTGCATTAGGTCATAGTGAGTCTTGCATGATTTGGAGTGATTTCTAGGGATTTGGAGACGTCTTGGAGGTGATTGCAGACTTTGGACCGAAGCTCGATCGGGATTGAAGCAAGAGGAAATGGCCAAGGCAAAAATGCTATTTCCAGAAGACAACACCGACCCATTCTGGGTCGGCACACTGGATCGGTATTGGGACAGAGACTTATGCCGATCCATAGCTCAATTCGTACCGCTCCAGAACCGACCGGCACACTCACCCGGATTGAACACGATTCACTCGGCATTCACCTCTCTTGCCCCGCACCGACCGATCCTAGAGCGGTACGCCCGATCGGTATTGAGGCAGAGAGTTATGCCGATCCAAGGAGCTCTCCCGTACCGACCTGGAACCACGCGGCACAAAACCCTCGATGAGATTAGTACCGACCGAACCTGGGTCGGTACTACCGAACGGTGCTAGCCCAGCGATCACTCGGACAAACTTTTGCCGGCTAGAAACTTTTCCCGCTCTCACCGGCACGCTTCGCATCGACCAGACTTCATTTTGGCCGGCTAAATCCGTATCCATCGTCCATCCAACCTGCACTACCAAACGGCACTACCAAACGGCACTAACTCAGCGTTCACACATGTCTATTTCTGCCGGCCAAAACTCATCCCGCGCACGATCCAGGAAGCCTTGCATCGATCAGATCCTTATTTTAGCCGGCTAAATCTGCACCCAACATCCGTCCGACCTGCACGAAGTAAATTTGTGCCGATTGGTTTGTACCGACCCAGGATCGGTCGGTACAAAATTTCTATTGCAAACCGATCCAGACCCGACCGGGTCAATACCCGGTTTGTTCCGGGTTGACCCGGTTCGCACTATTCACTATAAATATTTTTTTAGACCTAATTTTTGGGACATGTTTTTTCATATGCTAAAAACCTCCCTTTTTAGTGTTCTAAGTATTTTGTAAGAGAGATTCTCCTTTTAGTTTATGCAATCTAAATTTATTTCTTAATCTCTTCTTCTCACATCTCATTTCTTAATCATCTAATCATATAATCATGAGATTTAACATGTTCTTCATAGGATTTGTTGGGTCCAACATGATTAGTGAGTAGTCTTTTAGGATTTGGGGATGGGTTAGATTTAGATTGATTCCTTGGATGATTTATGATGCTTAGGGATAGATTAACATATTCCCTTTCTTGATTAGTGATCTTAATGCTAGATTTGTTTGAGAAAGTTTGCCTAGATCAAAGGGACATTTCACACCCACAAGGTGTTCGATGAAATGTCTAGATGAACTAGTCAAGAGATATTCACTCCTAGCTTACGAGAGTAGTTGTCTAGGGTATTTATTTGGTTGGTCTTGAACGTTTACATTTAATGCTTGCTAATTAGTAATTCACAAATGAGAATTTGATCTTGGATTAGTAATTAGCATGGTGATTAGTATCTTGAGAGAGGATTAGTCACATTTAATGACCATTGCCTAGGGATTAGCCTTGTTTGAGTATTGAGCATCATAAATTAGCCATGGATTCACCTAATTCGATTACCCCATCCTTGAATTCGCTTTCGTTTATTGAAATTCAACTCGCTTAGTTTGCTTTCTTTGTTTCGTTTTAGTGCTTAGCTCATTAGTCAATTCTCACACTCTTTTGATTTAGCTTAACTTACCTAGTTCCTTGCATTCTTTGTGCATCAAATCGGACCCGATTTGGATTGATACCTCATATACTACATGGTATAGTGAGTAATTGATACCTCAAAAGACTTGCAAAAGTCCTAGTATCAATTTGGCGCCGTTGCCAATTGGGTTTAGATTTCGACACTAAGATTTAGGTTTTTTTTTAGATTAAGTATTATTTTCCTTTGGTTACTAATCTTGTTCACTTTCTATTACTCTTTCTCGATCTTGTAGGTGTATGCATACCCGTTCTAAAGCCAAGGACAACCTAGTTCAAGCACGGACGACATTCACTTATTGGACCGCGGGGTTAGAGCACGGAGAGCACGTGTGAGACAACATCAAATCGAAAACAACATGGAGAACTTCGATATGGTTCCGCTTGGGAACATTCATGACAACGTGGACAACCTTCCTCACCAAAGGCAAGGTGGTAATGGAAACCACCGCGGCCAAGGAGGGAACGCCCACAACCCCAACCCACCCGCCCAAAACGTAAGAGCTCCAAACCACCCTCCTAGAGCTTAAAATGTAGTTGGCGCGGGTGATGCCGCGAATGCTCACCGGAATCGCCAAGGAACCCAAGCTCCTCCGGTCGAGAACAACAACTTCGAGGTCAAGGCCGCTTTGATCAATATGGTGCAAAACAACAAATTTCACGGGTTGGCCATGGAAGATCCTCTTGACCACATCGATCAATTCGATCGAATATGCGGTCTAACAAAAATGAAAGGTGTATCGGAGGATAGCTTCAAGTTGAGACTCTTCCCTTTCTCTCTCGGTGACAAGGCTCATCAATGGGATAAAAGCCTTCCTCAAGCTCAATCACCACATGGGATGATTGCAAAAGAGCGTTTCTAGCCAAATTCTTCTCCCCCTTAAGAATCGCGAAGTTAAGAAACGAGATCTCTAGTTTCACTCAACAGAACCATGAGTCTTTTAATGAAGCTTGGGAGAGATTTAAAAGCTACACCACCCAATGTCCACACCACGGGTTCTCGGATGCCTCACTTTTGAGTACTTTATACCGTGGTGGCTTACCAAAGATAAGGATGCTCTTGGACACCGCATCTAACGGAAATTTCTTGGCCAAACAAGTAGATGAAGCAATGGAGCTAGTCGAGAACCTTTCTCAAAGCGATGGCACTTACAGTGATGACTTTGACCGGGCCACAAGAACCACTAGCGACGTTGATGAGCAAAAGAGGGCCAAGGAATTGAAGAGCCTCAATGATAAGATTGACAAGCTACTCCATTCATCTCAAAAGCATGTTCATTTTGTTGGGGACAATGAGGACAATCAAGGTTATCAAGATGAGGATGTAGATGGGGCTACCCAACAGGAGATGAACTATGTGGGTAATCAAGGATACCAAAGGGGCGGTTTCAACCCAAATTACCGGAACCACCCTAACTTCTCTTACCGGAACCCAAATATGGAGAATCCACAAGATCAAGTGTACCCTCAACAACACCAAGCCAACCAAGGTGGTCAACAAAGGAACTTAACTTCTCAACAACAAGGTCAAGGTTCCAACAACCAAGGCTATGTTCCCAAGAATACTTTTCAAGGGAGCCAAGGAGGATTTCAAGCCAAAGCACCTTTCATTGCTCCACCCGGTTTTCAGCAAGGCTTTGTCCCCCAAGGTCAAGCAATTTTGTCTAAACCGCAAGAGCTAGACTTGAACACCATGTTTCAACAACTTCTCAAGGGACAAGCGGAGATCAATACAAGGGTAGATTGTTCTTACAACGATTTAACTCCAAGCTTGAGACTTTGAGCTCCAAGGTTAAACAACTTGAAAGCAAGGGAACCGCTTCTTCTTCAAGGTCACAAGGTCAACTACCGGAAAAGCCCGAGACCAACCCCAAAGAGTATGTCAATGCCATTACACTAAGGAGCGGTGCGGTCTTGCCCACTAGAGAAGCTCCTCCTACTCTCAACAAGGACATTGAGAACCAAAGTGGGGGGGGGGGGTGGAACTTGAGACTCAAGATGAAGAGGTAGTTGAAGACACGGTTTTGGAAGTCAAAGAAAAGGGTAAACGGGTTAAAGAGGTCAAGACCAAGGTTGTTGCTCAAGAGAAGCCCAAGAAGAGAGAGACTTTGTTTGTCCCACCACCACCTTATGTGCCAAAGCTTCCATTTCCCGGACGCTTCAAGAAACAATTGTTGGAAAAATAGACAAATGGCCAAGGTTGAGCTTACCATGCCTTTGGTGGATGCATTCTTGCTTGTGCCTCAATATGCCAAGTTCCTCAAGGACACCGTGAAAGAAAGAGCTAAGGAGATGGAGTCCATGGTGGTATTGACTCATGAGTGTAGTGCCATCATCCAAAAGAAAGTGGTACCCAAGAAACTTGGAGATCCCGGTAGTTTCACTATCCCTTGTACTTTGGGACCTCTAGCATTCAACAATTGTCTTTGTGATTTGGGACCTAGTGTGAGTCTAATGCCATTTTCCGTTGCTAAGAGATTGGGATTCACGAAATACAAGGCTTGTAGGATCTCCTTGGTCCTTGCGGATAGAAGCGTGAGAGTGCCAATTGGGCTACTTGAAGATTTACCAATCGCGGTTGGAGATTTCATTGTTCCAACGGATTTCGTAGTCTTGGAGATGGATGAGGAACCGAAAGACCCCTTGATCTTTGGAAGGCCCTTCTTGGCACACGCGGGAGCGATCATCGATGTGAGGAAAGGCAAGATTGACTTGCACTTGGGTAAAGATGAGGTGCTTGAATTCAACATCAATGACATCATGAAGAAACCCACTATAGACGGTCAATGCTTCTACATAGAGATCATGGATGAATTGGCGGATGAACTCCTTGAAGAGTTGAATCTTGAAGATGGCTTGCAAGTTGCTTTGACTAAGGACCGAGATGAACATGGGTACTTGAATGAGGAAAGTGAAGGCTACAAGTTGATTTTGGACTCGCACAAGCCGATGTTTAAGGAAACTTCATTCATTGACTTGGGTCTTCAAGGGTTGAAGTGCGAAGACGGTTCTACATTGGGTTTGGTCCAAGAAAGCTTTGCTTTTGAAGTGGGACATGATGAGGACGTGGTAGAGGCTAGCAATGGTAAGTCTAGCATGGATGACGATTGGAGTGAGTTCAAGGCGCCTAAGGTGGACCTCAAACCGCTCCATAAAGGGCTAAGGTACGCTTTCTTAGGTCCCAATGAGTCTTACCCGGTGATAGTCAATGATGAGCTTAGTGAAGATGAAATTGCCACACTCTTGAAAGAATTAAAAAAATTTAGAAAGGCAATTGGATACTCTCTAAGTGATATTAAGGGCATTTCCCCATCTCTTTGCACACATAGGATCCATCTAGAGAGCGAATCGATGACTTCCATTGAATACTAACGTAGGTTGAATCCTAATGTGAAGGAGGTGGTCAAGAAAGAGATTCTAAAGCTTCTAGATGCGGGGGTTATCTATCCTATCTCCGATAGTACATGGGTGTCCCCGGTTCATGTGGTGCCTAAAAAGGGTGGAATCACGGTGATAAAAAACGACAAAGATGAGTTAATACCGACTAGGACTATCACCGGTCATAGGATGTGCATTGATTATCGAAAACTTAACTCCGCCACTAGGAAAGACCACTTCCCTCTTCCTTTCATTGATCAAATGCTTGAGAGACTTGCCAATCACCCGTTCTATTGCTTTTTAGATGGTTATTCGGGATTCTTTCGAATCCCCATTCCCCCGAATGACCAAGAGAAGACGACATTTACATGTCCTTATGGCACCTTTGCTTATCGAAGGATGCCGTTTGGACTATGTAATGCACCCGCCACATTTCAAAAGTGCATGATGTCGATCTTCTCGGATCTAATTGAGGAGATGGTCGAGGTCTTCATGGACGATTTCTCGGTCTATGGCTCTTCGTTCTCTTCTTGTTTGTCCAATCTTTGTAGGGTGCTAAAAAGGTGCTAGGAGACAAACTTGGTGCTAAATTGGGAAAAATGCCACTTTATTGTGCGGGAAGGCATCGTGATAGGACACAAGATCTCGGAAAGGGGTATTGAAGTGGACAAGGCCAAGATTGAGGTCATGGTGAGTTTAGAACCGGCAAGGACAGTGAAAGATGTCCGAAGCTTCTTGGGTCATGCGGTTTTCTACCGTCGCTTCATCAAGGATTTTTCAAAGATCACAAGGCCTCTCACTAGGCTCCTTTGCAAAGACATTGAGTTCAACCTTGATGAGGAGAGTTTAGAGGCGTTTTTGGAGATCAAGAAAGCTTTGGTTAGTGCTCCAATTGTTCAAGCTCCGGATTGGGATCTACCATTTGAGATTATGTGTGACGCGAGTGACTTCGCGGTTGGAGCGGTCTTAGGCCAAAAGAAGGACAAGAAAGTTAACGTCATGTACTATGCAAGTAGGATGTTGGACGATACTCAAGCAAGGTATGCGACGACGGAAAATGAGTTGTTAACGGTGGTATTTGCTATGGAGAAATTCCGTTCGTATGTGGTTGGCTCGAAGGTCATAGTATACACGGATCACACGGCTTTGAGGTACATACACGCCAAGAAAGATACCAAGCCAAGACTTCTCCGGTGGATTTTGCTCTTGCAAGAGTTCGACATGGAGATTGTAGACAAGAAGGGTATTGAAAATGGGGTAGCGGACCACTTGTCTAGGTTGAGAATTGAAGACCTTGTCCCGATTAATGATTCACTCCCCGAGGAGCAGTTGATGTTGGTGAGTGTATTAAGGAAAGGAGTTGAAGCCGTGAAGGGTCTCGAGAGTGCAAACGGGTTACAAGACGGTAAGCTACCATGGTTTGTGGATTTGGTGAACTACTTAGCTTGTGGAAGAGAACCGCCTAACTTAGAGGGCTACAAGAAGAAGAAGTTCTTGCATGACGTCACAAGGTACTATTGGGATGAACCATTCTTGTACAAGTTGTGTTCGGATGGTTTATATCGAAGATGTGTGGCGGAAGAAGAAATGAACGGAATCTTGTTCCATTGCCATGGCTCGGCCTATGGAGGTCACTTTGCTTCTTTCAAGACGGCGACAAAGGTCCTCCAATCCGGTTTTTGGTGGCCTAGCTTGTTTAAAGACGCTCATGCTTTTGTCTCCGCTTGTTATGCGTGCCAAAGAAAGGGGAACATTGCTAGAAGAGATAAGATGCCTCAAAATCCTATTATGCGTGCCAAGTTTGGGGCATCGACTTCATGGGACCATTCCCCTCTTCATATGGTAACCAATATATGTTGGTAGCGGTTGACTATGTGTCTAAATGGGTCGAAGCAATCGCTAGTCTGACCAATGATGCTAAGGTGGTTCTCAAGCTCTTCAAGTCCATCATTTTTCCGAGGTTCGGAGTTCCAAGAGTCGTGATTAGCGATGGGGGTAGCCACTTCATCAACAAGGTCTTCGAGAGTCTACTCAAGAAGCACGGGGTTAAGCATAAAGTGGCCACACCATATCACCCTCAAACAAGCGGCCAAGTGGAGGTCTCAAACCGCCAAATCAAGGCCATTCTAGAGAAAATAGTGGGTAGTTCGAGGAAGGATTGGGCTAAGAAGCTAGACGACGCATTGTGGGCATACCGGACGGCGTTCAAAACACCTATTGGGACTACTCCGTTCAATCTTCTCTATGGGAAGTCATGCCACATACCGCTCGAGCTTGAGTACAAGGCCATGTGGGCCGTGAAGCTCCTAAACTTTGATCTCAAGTCGGCCCAAGAGAGGCGTTTGATCCAATTTCAAGAACTCGATGAAATTAGGCTTGAAGCCTATGAGAGCTCCAAGATTTAGAAGGGAAGGACTAAAGCCTTTCATGACAAGAAGATTGTGCGTAAGGACTTCAAGGCCGGAGATCAAGTCTTGCTCTTTAACTCCCGGTTGAAGCTGTTTCCTGGGAAGCTACGGTCTAGGTGGTCGGGTCCTTTCGAGGTCAAAGAAGTGAAACCTTATGGAGCCATTGTTCTTGTGAACAAGAACGGGGAAGAATTCGTTGCAAATGGACAAAGACTCAAACCGTACCATGCCAATGAAACCGTTGAGGAGAATGTCTCACTTCCTCTCAATGATGCTCCTTCCGCCTAAGCGGGTAACCAACGTCGAACTTAGTGACGTTAAACAAAGTGCTCTTGGGAGACATGATAAGCTCAAAATTAATACCCTAAAGTACTAACAGCTTGTCGTTGTAGCACTTAGGGGTCGAATCCACAGAGACTCAAGAATCACACAATAGATTATATAGAGTTGAATTAAGCTAAGCAATCAATGTAGTTAAAAGCAATAACGTAGTTTAAAGAGTTGTAATTCAATGGAGGAAAAATAGGTTCAGGGTTTTTCTCAGAAAATCAGAGAATGCAGATAAACCAATCAATCAGGATTCATGTTACGCACGGTTCTTGAACTCAAATCACTAAGCTATAATTAACCAACTGTCGTTGCGAGAATTATCTTAGTCTAAATCCCAGAAATCCCAAATTTCTTTGCAAATCCTAAAGATCTAAACCAGCTTTAAAGTTCAGGTTTGATATGTTCACAAAACAACTAAACCAAATCTCTTTGCGGATAGCTATTTTGCTCACCCTAAGTTATGTCAGATTATCAATTGCACTTTCGTGCCTAATCGATTAACCTAAGATCTAAGTTCCAGATTCGCCAACCTAAAATTAGCTTTGAGAACAACCTATGGTGAAGAACTAATTCGGATTATGAATCCTAACTAATCAATTTCCAGCACTCAATGAAATCCTTTATGAGAAAACCCTAAACCTAAAAGTGGATCTACTCAGACATGGAGATTGAAACAAGCAACATGATTGAATAGATCATCAAATTAAATAAATAGAAGAGAGTAAAACAAGGGTTCGAAATCTTCTCTCTGACGAACAGAGTTCTGACTTGTCTCCCTCAAAAGCTCTCTCACACAAAACCAAAGTAGAATAAAGCGTAGCTAACAAAAGTGGCTGAAAAACCTAATTATAATCCTAAAACACGTTTTGGGGCTACTTGTAAATAATAAAGACTTCTGGACCAAAGTGCAGATTCTTCAAACTTGTAAAAAGTCGTGTTTCCTTTTCCATGGACGACGGTATCGACCGATACCATAAGTGGTATCGATCGATACACGGGCAATGCGTCACGTTCCTTCCTTCATGGTGTCAGTATCGATCGACACCAGGTGGTGTTGGTCGATACAAGGGCTTCAAATCGGCTGTCCTAGCTACACGATCTCTGCTTTACTCCAAAAAGCTCCAAAATGTTTTAATATCTCCAATTATGCTACAAACGTGCCAAAATCTGAAAAGACTCTAAAAGACTCCAAAAATACTAGAAAGCCTCTAAAAACAAGACCTATATCATGGTCAAAAAGGGGTAAAAACCATGATATATCAAGACACCCCAAGCTTATCTTTGTATATACTTTTCTTTTATTGTTTTCCTATCTTTTCTAGTTCTTTTTGATGTTTTGTTTAAGTGATGTTAGGATCTTAACGGGCTGCGGAGTCTTGGATCGATGGGTAAAAAGGACTAGGCTGCGAAAACCAGAAATCTGGTGGACCATACCGCTCCATCCTGGGTCGGTATGGTGGATCGGTATTGGGCCAGAGGGTTGTGCCGACTGAATGCACCGAGCAGGAACGGATCGGTGTATGACAAAGAGGAAACACCTGATGAAGCATACCGACCGATCCCCTGTCGGTATTAATCAAACGGTACGACGATAAACTTTTTTACCGCTCGGTTAGTACCGGACCAGAATGGATTGGTACGGGGAGAAATTCTTGCCGGACGACTTTTAGCCGAGATGTTTCCAACCAGGAACGATTTTAGCCGAGGGGATTGTACCCGGGACAGTTTTTAGCTGGCTAAAGGGAGAGGAAGACACGCCAAAGGCGTAAAGGACAAGTCTGTGCCGGGTGATTAGTACCGACTCAGGGCCGAACGGTACGAATTTTGCCAAAGGATTAGTGCCGGTCGATTTGTACCGGTTCATAATGGGTCGGTATGGAGAAAAAACGTTCATACCGCACGGCCTGTGCCGATCAAGGACCGAACGATGAGGAGAAAAACGTTCGTACCTGATATCCTCTTATTTTACCCTTTCAAGCCTACATGTTTAGTGAGCGTTGTGAGGCCTTATTTTTGAATGGATTTAGCAAAAAGTGTTGGGTCTAGAGCGACAAGGAAAAGCTTTCATGTAGAACTAGCTCGCGCATCATGAGCTAGATTAGGCTAGGCTAGATAGGTCGGTATTTGTGATGAGGGGAATGGGTAAAAAGGAAAGAAAAGAAGGATCATGGGATTGGAAAAGTGGAAAGAAAGAAAGGAATTTGGGAGATTGATTTGAGGAAAGCAATAAGATCGAAATGGTTGGCAAGAAAATATGTGGTTTAGCTCCAAGTGTCGAAAAGATAGTCTCTAGCTTTAAAAAGAAAGAAAAGAAGCCAAAAGGGCTCAAGTTAGAAAAGAAATAAAAGAGGCTAGAGAAAACAAAAAGAAAAGCTAAGTCAAGGAAAGCAATGTATGCCAAACCATTTGTTGAAGAAGAAACCCCCCCCCCCCCCCCCCCCCCCCACCCCCCCACCCCCCCCACCCCCCCA
>PKMM01019937.1:32122-130924 GCA_002933915.1 Eutrema heterophyllum
CACATTTAATGATCTTAACCTAGGGAATTAGTCTTGTTTGAGTTTGAGCATCATGAATTAACTATGG
Source organism: Eutrema heterophyllum (assembly GCA_002933915.1). Taxonomy (NCBI): domain Eukaryota; kingdom Viridiplantae; phylum Streptophyta; class Magnoliopsida; order Brassicales; family Brassicaceae; genus Eutrema; species Eutrema heterophyllum. The sequence continues at coordinate 32,190 of PKMM01019937.1, forward strand.
ATTCACCTAAATTCAATTACCCCATCCTTGAATTCGTTTTGTTTATTGCATTTGAACTTGTTTAATTCACTATTACTAAATCTCGTTTAGTTCTCTTAGATCGTTAATTAAAACAAACCACTCTTGTTTAGCTTAACTTATAGAGCACCTTGCATTCTTTGTGCATCGAAATTAAACCCGATTTGGATTGATACCTCATATGCTACATGGCATGTTGAGTTATTGATACCTCAAAGACGCCCGACCTGTGCCGATCAAGGACCGAACGGTGGGAGGAAAAAGGTTTATACCGCCTGGTTTGTGCCGATCCAGAATGGATCGGTACAGAAAAGTCAACGCGGGTCAACGCGTTTTATACGAAATTTACCCTACCTAGACCCACCCGAACCGACCCGACGCGCCGCCTTCCCCCTTCCTCCTGCGATAAGTTTCGCGACATCTTCTTCTTCCTCTCTAATTCTTTTTTCTTTTTGCCATAACTTTCGCTCTAGTTATTCAAATTCTGCGATTCAAAGTGCTGTGAACTCGAATTTTCGTGCTCTTTTTGGATTTGCCATCATCATTCTCACTTGTGCACTCATCCCCAAGGTATTTCACCAAAAATTTCGTGAATTTGTTCTTGAGTTGAAACTCCATGGGAGTATTTGTTTGATGCACCTAGCTCGATTTTAGCCCTGGGGTTTGCTAGGAGTTGATTGAATTGCTGTTTTCTTTGAGCCGGAATGTGATTTTGATGGAGAATTTGCAAATTTGTGTTCTTGATTCTTGGTGGAAATTTGATGAAAATGAGCAAATTTAATGAAAAATTCTTGAGATTGTAGGAGTTTAATCTATGGGCTTGAGTCTAATGGATTGTTTTGTTGAATTAAACCACTTCTTTCTCATGAAATTTATCTCGACTTTGTTGCTCCTCATCGATTTTGATCTATGCTTTCGTGAAACTCATGATTTCTTCGAGATATTGTAGGAATGATGGGACGAACGAGGGCTGCCACAAAGCAAGATGAAGCTCAAGCTCAACCCGAGGGTAATGCGATAGTTGTTGCATCTAGTTCTCGTGCCAAGAAACCCGTTGATGCGACAAGCTCTAAAGCTAAAGGCAAGCAAATAGCCATTACCGAAAACCCCACGGGCAATAAGAAGGGCAAAAGTGCGGCTAAAGACAAGGACAATGTTGTTGCTATTCCGGACCCTCCAACCACGGACCAATGCTTCGAAAAAATCATCGACATGGATTTCGAGCAAGGCCGATTCGCGGATGTCGTTGTGCTAGAGAAAATGGGGATTCTCGAAGATGTGGTAACAATCTTTAACACCATGGGCCTTGGACGGTTTTAACACATGAAGGAGCAAGCCCACCACATTCTTACATGCCAATTCCTCTCTTCTCTAAAGGTAGCTTTCTACGACGAGCACCACAAGAAGGCAAATGCACAGACCGGGTTTGGAGAGATTGGGTTTGTGGTGAATGGCAAGGACTATCGAATGAGCTTCCATGAGATTTGCCAAACATTCGGTTTCCGTGAAGAGGGGACAAGTGGGAGCCCGTACTTTCATTACCCCAAGAACGAGCTCAAGCGGATATGGGAAACCATTGGTTATGGAGACTATCGCCTGGGTGGAAACAAAACCACTCACATCCGTAACCCAGCGATTCGATATGTACACAAGGTGCTGGCCCATATGTTTTTCCCCAAAGTGGAGTTCGGTACGGTTACACTCGACGAACTCGAGTTGATGGCTCTCGGGTTGAGACCCCTTCTCCCGGTTTTCCCCAACGGGACGGTTTTCCGAGGAAGCGAGAGGACCCCGTCTCTTGCGACTCTCTTGGTGAGAAGTTTCTTTTGCTATAAGGCGTGGGCATACGATACCAAGAACAAGAAATCCGCCATAAGCATTGGTTGGCTTGTAACGCCTATTCTAAAGGCCAAGGGGGTTAGATTGTCGAACGCGAAAGCGGAGTGGGAGTTGATGTATGAGTGATATATCATGGTTTTTACCCGTTTTTAACCATGATATAGGTCTTATTTATAGAGTCTTTCTAGTATTTTTGGATTCTTTTTTATGCTTTTCAGGTTTAGGTACGTTTGGAGCATAGTTGGAGATATTGAAGCATTCTAAAGCTTTTTGGAGCAAAGCAGAGATCGTGTAGCTGGGACAGCCGGTTGAAGCCCGAGTATCGACCGATACCACTTATGGTATCGATCGATACCGACTGCAGAGAAACACGAGTCGTGACTTTTCTGAAGTTTGAAGAATCTGCTCTTTGGCCCAGGGGACTTTAATAATTACAATAAAGCCCAAAACGTGTTTTAGGATTATAATTAGGTTTTTCAGCCACTTTTGTGGACTACGCTTGATACAACTTTTATTCTATTCTGGTTTTTGTTGAGAGAGCTTTTTGGAGGGAGACAAGTCAGAACTCTGTTCGTCGGAGAGAAGATTTCGAACCCTTGTTTTACTCTCTTCTATTTATTTAATTTGATGATCTATTCAATCATGTTGCTTGTTTCAATCTCCATGTCTGAGTAGATCCACTTTTAGGTTTAGGGTTCTCATAAAGGATTTCTTTGAATGTTAGGTTGATTGGTTAGTTATGATTCATAATCTGAATTAGTTCTTCACCATAGGTTGTTCTTAAAGCTAATTCTGGATTGATCACCTAGAACTTAGATCTTAGGTTAATCAATTAAGCACGAAAGTGCAATTGATAATCTGACAGAACCTAGGGTGAGCAAATAACTATCTGCAAAAAAAAATTGGTTTAGTTGTTTTTGAACATATCGAACCTGGACTTAGTGCTGGTTTAAGCTTTAGGATTTGCAAAGAAATTTGGGATTCTAGGATTTAGACTTAGATAATTCTCGCAACGAAAGTTGGTTAATTATAACTTAGTGATTTGAGTTCAAGAACCGCGCTTAATCTGAATCCTGATTAATTGGTTATTCTGCATTCTCTGATTTCCTGAGAAATACCCTGAACCTATCTTTCCTCCATTGAATTACAACGCTTTTAATTTTGTTTATTGCTTTCTGTTAAATTGAATCGCTTAGCGTAATTCGAATCTAATTGGTCTATTGGGTGATTTCTTGAGTCTCTGTGGTTCGACCCCTAATATACTGCAACTACAGTTGTTAGTACTTTTAGGGTATTACTTTTGAGCTTATCAAAATTTGGTGCCGTTGCCGGGGACTCTAATATTCGCCATTAGATTTTAGCTTAGAATTTCGACTAAGTTCGTCGGTATCGATCGATACTACCCAGTGTTGGTCGATACTCGTCGTGATGTTTTTAAATTTTGGTTACTTACATGCTTTGACTTTTGTGTTTCAGGTGTATGCCTACTCGCGAAACCAGGAGGAACAAGAGCACTCAGCTAGTAAATCTTTCCAACGAGGAACTAGCACTTTTGGAACGCACAAAACGGAAAACAAAGAAGCTAGCGGAGATGAACAATCCAGTGGTATTGACTTGTGATGATGCTGGAGCTTTGAGAGACCAAGAGGGTCATTTGTGCAATGAGAGAGGGCAACGACTTGATGGTGATAGAAACGTCATTGTCCCTCCAATTGTTGATGAGATTGCCGCGCGAGGTGCGCGCAACAACGAGGGGAACGCTGTGGCTGGTTGTGATAGGACGATTGGTGACTACAACAGGCCTGATCAGTTCTATGCCAATCGATCAGCGATTCGAGCCCCTGCTTTTCAGAGGAATGACTTTGAGCTGAAACCTGCATACTTCACTCTTGTGGGTCAGCACCCTTTTCATGGTCTTCCTCATGAGCACCCCATGGATCATATTGTGAAGTTTGAGGACTTGGTCACTAGCATCAAGTACAATGGAGTGTCTAATGATTACCTCTTCTGTAAGCTTTTCCCATATTCTCTTGGTGTGGATGCAGCTTACTGGCTGAAGCAGTTACCTCCTGGATCACTGACTACTTGGGAGGAGACTAAGAACGCGTTCCTGAACAATTTTTATGATGATGCGAGATCCGAATAGCTCAGGAACAAGATCTCCTAGTTTTCTCAAGGACCAACTGAGGCGTTTAAGGCTGCTTGGATCAGATTCAGATCATATTAGAGGGACTGTCCACATCACGGGTTCACTAAGGTTCAGTTGCTGGGTATCTTCTTCAGAGGGATTGACTGGAGGTATCAGATGGCCTTAGATGCTGCGAGTAATGGGAACTTCAACACTAGATATCCTGACGATGCTTATGTGCTTATTGAGAACTTGGCATCTAGCAATAGTACTAAGAATGCAGACTTTGAGCGAAGGAAGCAGACCGGGAACATGGATGGATCGCAGATTGTTGAGGTTCAAGCTAAGCTGGATTCAGTGCATAATCTTTTGATGTGAAAGACAAAGAAGGATGTCCTCTTTGCTGCTGATGTCAAGAATTTCGAAAAAGATGAAGTGGAAGACATTAACTACATTGGTGGAGCTGGGTTTCAAGGTCAAAGGTATCAATACCAGCAAAACAACAACCGAAACTTCACCAACAATGCTCAACAAGGAGGGTACAAGTCTGAAGTCAAAACTCCTGAAAGCAAAGTTGAATCTATGATGTAACAGATTCTTGAGGGACATCAGAAGATGACAGTAGACTTTAATGGGAAGATGGATGCCATGTATACAGATCTGAATGGGAAGATCAAGGTTCTCAGTACTCATCAGAAGATGTTGGAAACTCGAATAGCTCAGACTGCAGCAGCTGTCAAGGGAAAGATGGTTCATTCACAGAATGAATACGTCAATGCAATCACCTTAAGGAATGGATAAGAGGTCAATCCAGGAGTGAAAATTGGCATAACCGCAGGAAATTTCGTTGATCTTGACAATGATGATTCAGAAATTACCAGGGTGTCGACCGACACCAGTGCATATACTTTCACGGGACATCTCAAAACCCCGTGTATCGATCGATACCAACCCTGTATCGATCGACACTAACCCTGCAGTCGAGAAGACACCTGAGTTGATGCTAGAGAGGGTTTACAAACCGAAGATTGTTGAGGAGGATGTTTACAAGCCTAAGGTGTCATATCCTAAACCACCTAGACACCTCAGAGATCCCATTACTGCAGAGAAGTTGCTCGCTTTTGAGAAGATGGTAAGGAGGATTCCCCATACGATGTCTTTTGAAGAAGCTTTGGAAAACCGCCCTTTGCTTAGTTACTTCCAAGACAGCAGAGAAACTCTAGACGAGATCAAGGTACTCTTCATCAAGGCAAGAAGCACACCACCACCAACGAAGCAGTTGACTAAGAGAGAAGACCCAGGATAAATTTCAATTCCATGCTCTATCTCTGGAGTTGAATTCAAAGAATCTCTCGTTGATTCAGGTCTAGTGTTAATGTCATGTCAAAGGCAATTGCAGAGAGGTTGAGAATTGGTGATATAAGATCTGCTAAGATGTCTCTTACATTCGCGAACTCTCCCACCTCAAATCCATATGGTATAATCCCTGATTTGCTTGTTAAAGTAGGAGATTGTCTGGTTCCTACTGATTTTTAGGTTGTGGAGATGAGTGAATGTTCTAGTACGCCTTTGATTCTTGGAATACCGTTCATGGCTACAGTTGGTGCAGTTTTAGACACGCCTAGTAAGAGAATCTCGTTCTCGTACATGGACAAACAGGTCTCCTACAAAGTCATTCCTACTGGAGGAGCTCCCAAACATATCTCTTGCGTCACCGTTGTTACAGGAGAAATGTTGATGGTTGATCTTTTGGAAGAGCTTTATGATGAGCCAAATGTCATAGACGTTTTAGATGTTCCTTCTATCATCACGAAGAGAGACATCAAAACGGCTAAGGCAAAGAAGAAGGTGAAGAGCAAAAGAGTCAAGGGTGATGCCTATATGATTTTAACCCCTCAGAAGTGTGATGGAGATTCGATTGAATATGAGGTGAAGTGCAAGGGAACTTCGAAACCATTCTCTAAGGTTAGAGCTATTCTCACTTCAGAGTTGAAAGAGAAAGGAAAGGATGTTGTGAAGGGTATGTTGAGCAGAATTATGAAGCTGGAGATGTCTAGTTGTGGAGCTTGTTTTGGAGCAAGTTCTCATTCTTATCCTGACTAATACATGAGCCATAGTCAAGCTAGTGATGTAAAACAAGCGCTTGGTGGGAGGCAACCCACTGGTGAGTCTGTATATGAGTCTTTTATTTTTGTCATTTTTTCGTTTTTGTGTCTTGTGTCTTTGTGTGAATCAGATGAACATGTGCTGTGTCAACCGATACCATTCTTGTATCGATCGACACCAGGAGGAACAGAGATTGCATCGACCCATGACCGAGTCTCGATCGATACCAGTAATGGTATCGGTCGATACCCCACGCGCATGTAAGTTCTTGTTTTTCACGATTCCACTCAATTCTTTTGGTTTCTTTTACCGACTCTAGACTAAATAACACTGGGGACAGTGTTTTCTAAGTCTGGGGGAGGTAGTTGCTGATAATGTTTTTGTTTTTCTTAGAGTCAGTCATTTTTGAGTGAAAAGTTGTTTTAATGAGTAAAAATTTGTTGGAGATGATGATCTTTTTCTACATTCTATTGTTCTGACTTTACTTCTAAGTGACCATTGTTACAGAATCAGTTCTAGATCGGACTAATGAAAAATCCAAAGGCTGACCAGTTAACTAGAAGGCACTCATGTTTCCAGCAAAGTTCATTCAAGCCTGAGCCAATTCTTTGCACTTCATCGATGTGGTTGATGTCCATAGAGTTTGATTCCTCATTCATATCTGACAAAGGAACCCATGTGTTTAAAGTAATGGTATCTCTCTCCCCTGTTATAAGTTAATAAATAAGAGAAAAGATGAAATGATTTTCTTCTGAGTAGAGGGCTAGGAAAATTTCCAGCGATCCCATTATTCTACTTGTGAATGAATGATCACACAAGGGTTGGAAGCGAGGTTATGAAAATTTCCCATGATACCACTATTCGCCTACGCCTTTGATACATTGAGAGGGAAGAGCCGGGGATTCGGTGGCAAACACCATCAATACTCGCGTTTCAGACCTTAATGTGTATATGCAGATCTAAAAAAAAAGAAAGAGAAAGAACATGATGAGAAACAAGTCTGGGGGAGAGAAAACAATACCAAAAATGTGAAAATCAGCTGGTTCTTTATATTGTATGGGAAAGAGTCTTGAAGGTTCTTGGCATTGATTACAGCGATGAAACTGGCGATGAGGGCTTTATTGGATAATGCTGTGAAATAATGTGTGGAGTCTGGGAAGCTGCAAATGTCTGCGGAGAAGTACATGGTGGTTAGATCTGAAACTGGTTAGGTGATATCTGGAGAGCTGAGGAAAAGGGTCATTGCAATGTTTCAAGAACAGGTGAGTCTCCGCGATTTTCAAACCTCTTTCTCTTGTTTAGTTTTATGTTTGCTTGAGGGCAAGCAAAGGCTAAGTCTGGGGGAGTTGATATATCATGGTTTTTACCCGTTTTTAACCATGATATAAGTCTTATTTATAGAGTCTTTCTAGTATTTTTGGAGTCATTTTGAGTCTTTTCAGGTTTAGGTACGTTTGGAGTATAATTGGAGATATTGAAGCATTCTGGAGCTTTTTGGAGCAAAGCAGAGATTGTGTAGCTGGGACAGTCGATTTGAAGCCCGAGTATCGACCGATACCACTTTTGGTATCGATCGATACCGACTGCAGAGAAACACGAGTCGCGATTTTTCTGAAGTTTGAAGAATCTGCTCTTTGGCCCAGAAGACTGTAATAATTACCATAAAGCCCAAAACGTGTTTTAGGATTATAATTAGGTTTTTCAGCCACTTTTTTGGACTACGCTTGATACAACTTTTATTCTATTCTGGTTTTTGTTGAGAGAGCTTTTTAGAGGGAGACAAGTCAGAACTCTGTTCGTCGGAGAGAAGATTTCGAACCCTTGTTTTACTCTCTTATATTTATGTAATTTGATGATCTATTCAATCATATTGCTTGTTTCAATCTCCATGTCTGAGTAGATCCACTTTTAGGTTTAGGGTTCGCATAAAGGATTTCTTTGAATGTTAGGTTGATTGGTTAGTTAGGATTCATAATCTGAATTAGTTCTTCGTCATAGGTTGTTCTTAAAGCTAATTCTGGATTGATCACCTTGAACTTAGATCTTAGGTTAATCGATTATGCACGAAAGTGCAATTGATAATCTGACAGAACCTAGGGTGACCAAATAACTATATGCAAAGAAATTTGGTTTAGTTGTTTGTGAACATATCGAACCTGGACTTAGTGCTGGTTTAATCTTTAGGATTTGCAAAGAAATTTGGGATTCTAGGATTTTGACTTAGATAATTCTCGTAACGAAAATTGGTTAATTATAACTTAGTGATTTGAGTTCAAGAACCGCGCTTAATCTGAATCCTGATTAATTGGTTATTCTGCATTCTCTAATTTCCTGAGAAATACCCTGAACCTATCTTTCCTTCATTGAATTACAACTCTTTTAATTTTGTTTATTGCTTTCTATTAAATTGAATCGCTTAGCGTAATTCGAATCTAATTGGTCTATTGGGTGATTTCTTGAGTCTCTGTGGTTCGACCCCTAATATACTTCAACTATAACTGTTAGTACTTTTAGGGTATTACTTTTGAGCTTATCAATGAGTCGTACCTCATACGGACAAGGTTCCTCAAGTGAAGGATCGGACCATTGCTCGCTTACAACGTCAAGCTCGGTAGAAATGAAGCGGTGCAAGTTCTACTACCCAATGAGGACCTCACTCGTCTTGAAAACCGGCGGAACATATCCTTCTACCCCAACAAGGACCAACTTTACAACCCGGCCGTGGACCCACCCATCGGCCTACCTCACAAGGAAAAGGTCGAGAAGAGTAAGGCCTCGAGGGCAAGTGTGACAGAAGAACCTTCTGATTCCGACGGCGAAGCCACTAGTCCACCACTTCCTATGCCCACCTACGGGAGCGAGCGATACCATTTCGAGCCGTTCGATGGAGCAATGGGCGATCCCGCCACTAGGCACACACACCATCAAACGAGACTCCTCCAAAGGTGGTGCAAGTGGCAAGACCGATCGATGAGAAAGATGGCGAAGACGATTAAGAGTTTGAAGGAGACGATTAAAGAGCTTAAGGCAAAAAGCTCTTGCGAAACTGATATGCTCAAATTAATACCCTATAATTACTAAAGCAGTTGTTGTAGTATATGTAGGGGTCGAACACAAGAACTCTAGATATCACGCAATAGATTATATAGATTCGAATTAAGCTAAACCAAACAATGTAATTAAATGCGAGTGCGTAAATTAAACAAGTTGTAAGTCAATTGGAAAGAAGATAGGCTCAGGGTATTTCTCAGGAATTCAATGAATGTAGATAAACTAACTAACAAGATTCAGATTTAGCGCGGTTCTTGAACACAAATCACTAAAGTATAGCTAACCAACTCTCGTTGCGAAAACTATCTAAGTCTAAATCCTAGAATTCCAAATCTCTTTGCGAATCCTAAAGTCTAAACCAGCTTTTAGTTCAAGTTTGATTTGTTCACAAAACAACTAAACCAAATCTCTTTGCGAATAGTTATTTTGCTCACCCTAAGTTCATTCATGTAATTAATCGCACTCTCGTGCCTAACCAATTATCCTAAGATCTAAGTTCTTGGTGATCAGTCTAGAATTAGCTTTGAGAACAACCTAAGGCGAAGAACTAATTCAGATGGTGAATCCTAATCCATCAATTAACCTAACATTCAGAGAAAACCCTTATGAGAACCCTGAACCTAACAAGAGAACTACTCAGACATGGTAATTGAAACAATCAACATGACTGAAATAATACTCAGATAAATAATAAAAAGTAGAGCAACAAGAGGGTGATATATCATGGTTTTTACCCCTTTTAAGCCATGATATAAGTCGTTTTATAGAGTCTTTATACTATTTTGTAGTGTTTTAGAGTCTTTTACAGGTTTTAGCACGTTTAGAGCATAATTGGAGATATTGGAACTTTTTGGAGCATTTTGGAGCAAAACAGAAGTTCGTGTAGCTGAGTACCCGATTTGAAGCCTCAGTATCGATCGACACTACCATAGTATCGGTCGATACTCACTGCAGCAAGACACGAGTCGCGACTTTTATGAAGAGTTGAAGAATTGCAAAATTTCCCTTAAGACTTTATTATTTACAATTTAGCCCAAAACGTGATTTAGGAGTTTAAGTTAGGTTTTTAAGCCACTTTGACAAAAACGTTCGAACTACGCTTGATTTTATCTGAGTTTTGTGAGAGAGCTTTCTGAGGGAGACAAGTCTGAGACTCTGTTCGTCCGAGAGAGGATTTCAAACCCTCTTGTTACTCTACTTTTTATTATTTATCTGAGTATTATTTCAGTCATGTCTATTGTTTCAATTACCATGTCTGAGTAATTATCTTGTTAGGTTCAGAGTTCTCATAAGGGTTTTCTCTGAATGTTAGGTAAATTAAATGATTAAGATTCACTATCTGAATTAGTTCTTCGCCTTAGGTTGTTCTCAAGGCTAATTCTAGACTGATCACCTAGAACTTAAATCTTAGGATAATTAGTTAGGCACGAGAGTGCGATTAATTACCTGATAGAACTTAGGGTGAGCAAAATAACTATTCCCAAAGGGATTTCGTTTAGTTGTTTTGTGAACAAATCAAACTTGATTTAAATGCTGGTTTAGACTTTAGGATTTGCAAAGAGATTTGGAATTCTGGATTTAGACTTAGATAGTTTTCGCAACGAGAGTTGGTTAGCTATACTTTAGTGATTTGAGTTCAAGAACTGCGCTAAATCTGAATCCTGTTAGTTAGTTTATCTACATTCATTGAATTCCTGAGAATTGCCCTGAATCTATCTTTCCTCCAATTGACTTACAACACTTTTAATTTACGCATTGCTTTCAATTACATCTTTTGGTTTAGCTTAATTCGAATCTATATAATCTATTGTGCGATATCTGGAGTTCTTGTGTTCGACCCCTACATATACTACAACAACTGCTTTAGTACTTATAGGGTATTAATTTGAGCATATCAAATTTGGCGCCGTTGCCGGGGACTCAATTTCGCCATTAGATTTTAGTGAAGAATTTTGACTAAATCGTCGAGTATCGATCGACACCCTAGTGGTATCGGTCGACACCCGTCGCATTTTTTCGGTTACTTACGTTTTTGATCTGTTGTGTTTCAGGTTGCATGTCTAATCGAGAAACCAGGAGAAACAAGAACACTCAGCTAGTTGATCTATCCAACGAGCAGCTAGCACATTTGGAACACACACTCAGAAAAGCAAAGAAGCCAGCAACGATGAACAACAACCCAGTGGTTTATATTCAGGATGATGCTGGAGCTTTCAGAGACCGAGAGGGTCAATATTGCAATGAAAGAGGGCAAAGACTTGATGGAGATGGGAACGTTATTGCCCCTCCAGCTGCAGCGAATGCTGAGAATGCTGCGGTTGAGCGTGGTAGAACAATTGGTGAATTCAACAGACCTGATCAGTTCTACGTAAATCGATCAGCGATTCGTCCTCCTGCCTTTCAGAGAAACGACTTTGAGCTGAAGCTTGCATACTACACTCTTATGGGCCAACACACTTTTCATGGTCTCTAATGAACACCCCATGGATCATATTGAGAAATTCGAGGATCTGGTCTCTAGCATCAAATGTAATGGAGTGTCCTACGACTACCTGTTCTGTAAGCTTTTCCCATACTCTCTTGGTGGGGAAGCTTCTTATTGGCTCAAGCAATTACCAGCTGGGTCATTGACTACGTGGGATGAGACTAAGACTGCTTTCCTGAATAACTTCTATGACAATGCGAGATCAGAAGAGTTTAGGAACAAGATTTCCCAGTTTTCTCAGGGAACGACTAAGGCTTTCAAGGCTGCTTGGGCGAGATTTAGATCGTATCAGAGGGATTGTCCACATCATGGGTACACTATGGTTCAATTGCTAAGTTACTTTTTTAGAGGGATTGATTGGAGATACCAAATAGCGTTGGACTCTGCGAGCAATGGAAACTTCTTTACCAAATATCATGATGATGCTTACCAGCTGATTGAGAATTTTGCGTATAGCAATAGCACAAAGAGTGCTGACATGGAGCGTAAGAAGCTAGCTGGTGGTATGGAAGGTTCACAGATTGCTGAGGTGCATGCGAAGCTGGATTCGGTGTATAATTTGTTGATGGGCAAGCAGCAAAAGGCTGTTCACTTTGTTGATGATGTCGAGGTTTTCAATGAGGATGAGGTAGAGGATGTAAACTACATTGGTGGTTCTGGTTTTCAGGGTCAGAGGAATCAATACAACAACAACCGAAACTTCAACAACAACTTTCAGCAAGGAGGGTTCAAGCCCTCAGGTTTTGGAGCGTATACCTTTGCCCAAAAACCAATGCAAAACAGCGATTACACAAGGAACTATGGGAGTTCGTTCTATCAATCTCCACCGCCCAAGACTCAGGAGAGTAAGATCGAAGCTATGCTTGAACAGCTGGTCCAAGGGCAGGATAAGATGACAGTGAGCTTCAATGGGAAGTTGGATGATCTTTACACGACCTTGAATGGAAGGATCGAAGCTCTCAGCATGAGCCAGAAGAAGTTGGAAATTCAGGTTGCTCAAACTTCAGAAGCTGTGAAAAGACAAGAGGGTGTTCTTCCAGGTAGAGGAGAAACCCCAAGGAGGGAGCACATCAATGCAATCACTCTGAGGAGTGGAAAAGAGGTGGATACAGGAGTGAAAGGTGGTTTATCTGCAGAGAATTTCGTCGAATTCGACGATGAAGATTCTGATATCCCCAGGGTATCGATCGATACACCCCAATGTCGATCGACACCAGCAAAAATACTGAAACGGGACAACTCCACAACCCGTGTATCGATCGACACTCCTAAGGTGTCGGTCGATACTGAGCCTACTGTCGAGAAGACACCTGAGATTTCGAATGTGGTGCCTAAAGTAGTTGCAGAACGAGTCTATATGCCGCGTGTACCTTATCCCAGAGCTGTTGAGAAGACTAAGAAAGAGGTAGAAAACTCTAGATGCAAGCAGATATTGGACAAGCTGATTATTGAACTTCCTTTCCTTGATGCTATTAAGACTTCTCCAGCTTTCAGAAGATATGTCAAGAAGATGGTGTCTAGCAATGTGAACCTTGTGTTGGATTGTTCGATATTCACCAAAAGGTTCGAGCGTTCTCTATGCGATATTGGCTGGAGTGTCAACCTTATACCATACTCAGTGGCCAAGAGGATGGGTATGACAGAGGGGCGTTCACATCCACCAGGATATCTTTGATACTTGCTGATCGCTCAGTGCGACTTCCAGAGGGGCTACTCGAAGATGCCCCTATTAAGATCAGGAATTGCTTGATTCCGACTGATTTCATTGTCCTAGAGTATGATGCTGAGCCCAAAGATCCGCTTATCTTGGGCAGACCATTCCTTGCAACCGCTGGTGTGTTGATTGATTGCAGGAATGGGAAGATAACTCTTAACATCTGTGATTTGGCCATGACTTTTAACATGGAGAAGATGATGAAGAGACCAACCATCGATGGGTATACTTTCTTCGTTGATACTTTCACGGACATTGCTGAAGCGTACTTCTTGGAGATGCATCCTGAGGATCTGTTGGAGAGGGCATTAGTCTGTTCAGCTGAGTCTAAGGTTGACTTGAGTGAAGATGCTACTATTTACTCGAAGATGCTCGACACTGCACCATCAGTATCTATCGATACTCCTTTAGTATCGGTCGATACCCTACGACCAGACAAGGAGTTGGCCGAATGTTCCAAGCAAGCTGTTAAGCTTGGAGATTGGAGCGAGGAGAAAGCTCCTAAGGTGGAACTCAAGCCACTTCCAGCCAATCTGAGGTATAGTTTTCTTGGTCCTAATTCCACATACCTTGTGATTATTAATGCTTCTTTGAACAACGTAGAGGTTGCCTTACTGTTGAGCAAGCTGCGCATGTATCGCAAAGCTCTTGGCTATTCTCTTGATGACATTTCAGGTATATCACCGGATCTGTGCATGCATAAGATTCATCTTGAGGACAAATCAAAGGCTACCATTGAGCATTAGAGGAGGCTGAATCCAAATCTAAAAGAAGTGGTTAAGAAAGAGGTTATGAAGCTCTTGGATGCAGGGGTTATCTATGCCATCTCGGACAGTTCTTGGGTTAGTCCAGTGCACGTTGTTCCTAAGAAATGAAGGATAACTGTGGTGAAGAATGAGAACGATGAGTTGATTCCTACGAGGACTATCACTGGGCATCGAATGTACATTGACTACAGGAAGTTGAATGCGGCCACAAGGAAAGATCACTTCCCATTGCCTTTCATTGACCATATATTAGAGAGGTTGGCTAGTCATCCCTACTACTGTTTTCTCGATGGGTATTCAGGTTTCTTCCAGATTCCTATTCATCCAGATGATCAGGGGAAGACGACTTTTACATGTCCTTATGGCACATTCGCATACAGGAGAATGCCATTTGGATTGAGTAATGCTTCAGCTACTTTTCAGAGATGCATGATGTCTATCTTCACAGACATGATTGAGGACTTTATGGAGGCGTTCATGGATGATTTTTCAGTATATGGATCACCGTTCAAGGACTGTTTGGCAAACTTGTGCAAGGTGCTACAGAGGTGCGAAGAGAAACACTTGGTCCTTAATTGGGAAAAGTGTCACTTTATGGTTCAGGATGGCATCGTGCTTGGGCACAAGGTTTCTGAAGTTGGGATCGAGGTTGATAAGGCTAAGATTCAGGTTATGACAGGTCTGCCACCACCGACTTCTGTGAAGGATATTAGAAGTTTTCTGGGTCATGCTGGGTTTTACAGGAGATTTATCAAGTATTTCTCTAAGATAACCCGCCCCCTCACCGCCCTACTATGCAAGGAGACCCAATTCAATTTCACACCAGAGTGTCTTGCGGCCTTTGAAGAGATTAAGAAGGCCTTGGTGAGTGCTCCTATTGTGCAACCTCCTGATTGGACTTTGCCTTTCGAGATTATGTGCGACGCCAACGATTTTGTTGTAGGTTCTGTTCTGGGTCAGAGGAATGATACAAAGCTGCATGTCATCCACTACGCCAGCAAAACGTTGGACGATGCTCAGAAGAACTACAGCACAACGAAGAAGGAATTACTTGCGGTTTTTTTCTCTTTTGACAAATTTCGACCATACTTGATTGGGAGCAAAGTAATTGTTCACACAGATCATGCTTCTCTCAAGTATCTGATGAAGAACAAGGATCTCAAGCCTCGTCTTTGTCGTTGGGTTCTTTTGTTCCAAGGGTTTGATATTGAGATAAAGGACAAGAAAGGAGTAGAGAATGGAGTTGCTGATCATCTTTCGAGGTTGAAGCTCAATGTAGACGTGCCTATTGATGATCAACTACCTGAGGAGTCAATTTACTTCATTGAAACTGGGTTTCAAAGTGGATTCACCGAAAATCTGCAATTCCCACGAATTGCAGGTTTCGGTGTCGATCGACACTCTCTTGGTGTCGGTCGACACCCGTTGGTTTCTGAACCTGTTTTGACCGTGGAACACCTTGGTGCTCCTGAGGAGTATCTCGTTGCTGCAGCTGACTCCGATCTACCATGGTATGCTGATATTGCCAACTTCCTCGCTGCAGATACCGAGCCAAAGCACCTAAAGAAATATGCCAAGAAGAAGTTTCTACGAGACGTAAGGCGCTACTTTTGGGATGAGCCTTACCTGTGTAAGCATTTCTCTGATGGTATCTACAAGAGATGCATTGCTGAATCGGAGGTACCTGAGGTTTTGTTTCACTGTCATGGTTCTGAGTATGCTGGACACTTTGCTACTTTCAAGACGATGTCCAAGGTTCTTCAAGCAGGCTTTTGGTGGCCTACTATTTTTAAGGATGCTCATACCTTCATCTCGCAGTGTGATGTGTGTCAGAGGAGAGGGAAGATCAGTAGGAGACATGAGACGCCACATAATTTCATCCTTGAGGTTGAGATTTTTGATTGCTGGGGTATCGATTTTATGGGTCATTTCCCTTCGTCATACAAGAACCAGTACATTCTAGTTGCAGTGGATTATGTCTCCAAATGGGTGGAGGCAATTCCTAGTCCAACCAACGACTCTTCGGTGGTTCTTAAGCTGTTTAAGACTATCATCTTTCCACGATTTGGAGTGCCTCGTATTGTTATAAGTGATGGTGGCAGTCATTTCATCAATAAGGTTTTCAAGAAGTTACTGAAGAAGCATGGTGTGAATCATCGTGTGGCTACTCCATATCACCCTCAGACCAGTGGACAAGTCGAGGTCTCCAACAGGCAAATCAAGGAGATTCTGGAGAAGATAGTGGGTACCTCTAGGAAGGATTGGTCTACAAAGCTGGACGATGCGATGTGGGCTTACATGACTGCTTTTAAGACACCATTGGGCACTACACCTTTTCACTTGCTGTATGGGAAAGCATGTCACCTTCCGGTGGAGATCGAGCATAAGGCAACATAGGCTACAAAGTTACTGAATTTTGATTTCAAGGCTGCTGCTGAGAAGCGATTGATCCAGCTGAACGAGCTGGATGAGATTAGGCATCATGCCTATGAGAACTCGAAGCTGTACAAGGAGAGGACTAAGGCATACCACGACAAGAAGATCCTCGACAGAATTTTTGAACCCAATGATCATGTACTTCTGTATAACTCTCGTTTGCATTTGTTTCCTGGTAACTTGCATTCTCGTTGGTCAGGTCCTTTCACAGTCAAGGAAGTTAGACCACATGGTGCACTTGTCCTGACTAATCCCTCCGGCGAAGAGTTCACTGTCAATGGACAAACGGTGAAACACTACATACGGAGAACTGAGATCCCAGATGGACACATGATGCCTTTAGATGATGCACCCACTGCCTGAAAGGCAGTACAGTCAAGCTAATGACGTTAAACGAGCGCTTGGTGGGAGGCAACCCACTGGTGAGTCTGTACATAAATGTTTTCTCTTTTGCTAATTTTTATTTTGTGTTTCGTTGTGTCACGTGAATCAGATTCAGAGGTCTAGTATCGATCGATACCACTTGGTATCGATCGATACCCGTCACTAAACGTACACATTCTGGACTGCCCTCTGTGTGGCGAGCAATTCATTCCATTCCCTTAGTATCGATCGACATCAGCTGGTATCGATCGATACTCCACGCGCAGGTAAGTTGCCTTATAAACCCTACTGTTTTTCTTCTCCTCCTCATAACCTCCATCGACCGACACACTCTCCCCAAAATCACTAAATCTTTGGTTCTCCACGGATTTGAGTGATTTTTGTGTCTATCCTGCTCGGATTCTCGTGCTCTTTTACATTCTCTCAATCTTTTACTCGATCACCAAGGTATGAAACACGAACTTTCATTTTTTCAAATCCGTGACACAAGGTTGGATTTTCGACTTTTAGGCTCTTAGAACTAGTTTTGCTGGATGGTTATCACTTAATTAATGCGTTCTAGACCTTGTCGAACCTTGCTTTACACTTCATTACCCTTGGTTTTCACTTTTGGAATTTTCGGATTGTGTTCTTCGTGTTGCTCGATACCTGTATGCGTATCGATCGATACCACCTTGGTGTCGGTCGATGCTTACTCTTTCCCTTGGCCGAGATTACTGTGTTTGAGAGAGATGTTGGATTTATGATGTGTTTTGTGTTTGTTGATGATGCAGATGGCACCCACGAAGAGAGCGCGCACTGATACCGCATCCAGCTCCAACCCACCAGAGAAAGAATACATGTTGCACGCTCGAGTTGAGTTTTTAGACGACGGGGTTTGGACAGTGGAACGGTTATCGCTTGTCTCACCGGGAACCGCTACAAGGTTCGGACCGCCAATTCTACTGACTTCACAGTGGTTTTCGGTAGACACTTACGAGACCCACCGCCCGAGGCTCCTACGCCTTCATCCCCATTGCCTCCTCGCACAACCGTTCGGTTTCCATGGCATAAGATCAGTGAGAAGGCTAGGATCCGTTTGAGGGATGATTACGAAGGCTCAGATAAGGAGATTACAGAGAGCAGAGCTTGCACCCACATGCTTATTTCAGAGGAGTGGGACGATTACGACTCGATCTTCTACAACGCCTGGCAAGAGGTAGATGTACGCCCCACTCGTTTTGTTGATACGTACACTATGATGCATTTGGGTTTTGACAGGGAGCTTGATGGACTGATCCGCAAGATCGGATTGGGGACGATGCCTACGCGGCAATATAACCAGTTCCTTGCTTCTGTTCGCGTCTACTACACTGGTGAGCCTCCAGTGACTGCACAGCAAGGGATTCTGACCTTTCTGATTCGCGGTGTGCGCTATAGGATATCTTTTTAGGAGCTCTGCGACATCTATGGGTTTAACAGGGATTTCTCGAGGTGCGAGTTTCCTCGCAAGTTCTTGGATATTGAGGCATTCTGGTCTCATTTTGGGCATGGAGTCTATGACAGCAAGACCACTACACAGATGGATGTGCGCCATCCTGTCCTGCGCTGTCTTGTGAGGATCTTGAGCAACACTTTGTTGTGTAAGATGGAGCTAAACAAGATGAGAGTTGCTGAGCTGATTATTCTATCTATTGGGATTGGGGAAATTATTGAGGATGAGACTTATGAGTGGCCTGAGATGGACCTCGCGGTCAACTTAGGTGCTGTTTTCGCACACCACTTGGACTCGCTGAAGGTTAAGCCTTTTACTGGACGCGGCAAGGCTTCTAGGACTACAGGTCGCCAGAAGACCGAGACGGTGGGCAGTCTTCTCACTCCTATCTTTCTGCGCCTAGGGATCAGCACCACTAGTTGCTCGATCATGACTTCCCGCGAGCTTATGGACGAGGCGCACTTGGAGCACCTGCGTTGGTTGAAGCCTACGAGGCGTTGGGTTTTCAGCACTTTTGTTGGGGACTATCTGGTTCAGCTTCCCAACACCGATCTGACAGATATAGGCGGTGACCCTGCTCAGTTGCTTTTCGCACCTGCTCCTGCTGATATGGAGCCTGCACCGGTCACTCGACGTCGAGGCTCCGCTACTAGAGCCCGACCACCTGCTTCTGGCCCTGCTGGGGGCCAACCACGCCGCGCGCCTACACCCACTGCTGCTGCGCTTTCTCTTCCTCCACCACCTGAGATGGAGATAGATCCTTTTCAGCGATATGTTATGGCGAGTCTGCAGACGATCTGGACCGCCATTTCCAGTTGCAGCTGCATGGCGCCTCAGCATCCTGTTTCATCACGTTCATCGCGCACACCTCTTGACGTTGGTCCATCTGGCACTGCTGGCGATGATTCTGACGCCACTGAGTTGGATTAGTCCTCTTTCTATCTGATCATCACGTTTGCTGTTTCTTTTCCCTTTTCTTTTATTTTCGTTTGGACTTTTGTGTTTTTTTGTGTCTTTTGTCAGCACTTTCTTATGCTTTTGGACCTGTGAATTTATGCTTCATTGATATTTTGTTGCACCTAACTTGTGTTTGAGTGATCTAATAGTGCTACCATTTAACGCCTGGATCGTTTGACACATTTTTGGAGTTACATCTTACCTTAGACGTTGAGAATGTTTCACCTATGTCGACCAATACTTGGTATCGATCGATACCAAGTTGGGTGTCGGTCGACACTCGTACCCCATCTCGGGTAACCTCTTCGATTTTCACAATTCCACTTGGTTCATTTGATTTCTTTCACCAAACTTAGACTAGATAACAATGGGATAGTGTTGTTTAAGTCTAGGGGAGGTAGTCGCTGACATTTTGTTTGTTTTTATTAGAGTCAGTCGTTTTTGTGTCAAATTTGTTTTATTGAGTCAAAATTTTGTTGGAGACTATGATCGTGTTCTTGACTCTTTTGTTCTGACTTTGCTTCTAAGTGACCACTGTTACAGAATCAGTTCTAGATCGACTAATGAAAAATCCAAAGGCTGACCAGTTAACTAGAAGACACACATGTTTCCAGTAGAGTTCTTTTAAAGCCTGAGCCAAATTTTGCACTTCATCGATGTGGTTAGTATTCACCGAGTTTGATTCCTCATTCATATCTGACAAAGGAACCCACGTGTTTAAAAGTAATGGTATCTCTCTCCCCTATTATAAGTTAATAAAAAAGAGCATAAAAAGATGAGATGATTTTCTCCTAAGTAGATGGTTAGGAATGTTTCCAGCGATCCCATTATTCTACTTGGTGAGGGATGATCACACAGAGAATTGGAAGCGAGGCTAGGATTTTCCTATGATGCCATTATTCGCCTACACCCTTTGATACATTGAGAGGGAAGAACCGGGAATTCGGTGGCAAACACCATCAATACTCACGTCTCATACCTTGATGTGTATATGCGAAGCTAAATAAGAAATAAGTCTGGGGGAGAGAAAGTGATACAAAAAGTGTGAAATTGGGTGGTTTCTTGTCATGATATTGTATGGGAAATAACCTAGAAGGTTCTTGGTATTATTCACAATGATGAAACTAGCGATGATGGGTTTAATTGAATGAAGCTGCGAGATAATGTGTGTAGTCTGGGGAAGCTGCGAATATCTACGGAGAAGTACATGGTGGTTAGATTTGGATCTGGTTAGGTGACATTTGGGTGCTTGGGAAAAGGGTCATTGCGATGCTTTATGAACATGTGAGTCTCCGTGTTTTCAAACCTCTTTCTCTGGTTTAGTCTTCTATTTGCTTGAGGGCAAGGAAAGGCTAAGTCTGGGGGAGTTGATATATCATGGCTTTTACCCCTTTTAAGCCATGATATAGGTCCGTTTTATAGAGTCTTTCTACTATTTTGTAGTGTTTTAGAGTCTTTTACAGGTTTTAGCACGTTTAGAGCATAACAGAAGTTCGTGTAGCTGAGTACCCGATTTGAAGCCTCAGTATCAATCGACACTACCATAGTATCGGTCGATACTCATTGCAGCAAGACACGAGTCGCGACTTTTATGAAGAGTTGAAGAATTGCAAAATTGCCCGGAAGACTTTATTATTTACAATTTAGCCCAAAACATGTTTTAGGAGTTTAAGTTAGGTTATTAAGCCACTTTGGCAAAAACTTTCGAACTACGCTTGATTTTATCTGCGTTTTGTGAGAGAATTTTCTGAGGGAGACAAGTTTGAGACTCTGTTCGTCCGAGAGAGGATTTCGAACCCTCTTGTTACTCTACTTTTTATTATTTATCTGAGTATTATTTCAGCCATGTCTATTGTTTCAATTACCATGTCTGAGTAGTTCTCTTGTTAGGTTCAGGGTTCTCATAAGGGTTTTCTCTGACTGTTAGGTATATTGAATGATTAGGATTCACTATCTGAATTAGTTCTTCGCCTTAGGTTGTTCTCAAGGCTAATTCTAGACTGATCACCTAGAACTTAGATCTTAGGATAATTGGTTAGGCACGAGAGTGCGATTAATTACCTGATAGAACTTAGGGTGAGCAAAATAACTATTCGCAAAGGGATTTGGTTTAGTTGTTTTGTGAACAAATCAAACTTGAACTAAAAGTTGGTTTAGACTTTAGGATTCGCAAAGAGATTTGGAATTCTAGGATTTAGATTTAGATAGTTTTCGCAACGAGAGTTGGTTAGCTATACTTTAGTGATTTGAGTTCAAGAACCGCGCTACATCTGAATCCTGTTAGTTAGTTTATCTACATTCATTGAATTCCTGAGAATTGCCCTGAATCTATCTTTCCTCCAATCGACTTACAACACTTTTAATTTACGCAGTGCTTTCAATTACATCTTTTGGTTTAGCTTAATTCGAATCTATATAATCTATTGTGCGATATCTGGGGTTCTTGTGTTCGACCCCTACATATACTACAACAACTGCTTTAGTACTTATAGGGTATTAATTTGAGCATATCAGAGGGTTCGAAATCTTCTCTCGGACGAACAAAGTCTCAAACTTGTCTCCCTTAGAAAACTCTCTCACAAAACCATGATATATCATGGTTTTTACCCCTTTTAGGCCATGATATAAGTCTGTTTTATAGAGTCTTTCTACTATCTTGGAGTCTTTTAGAGTCTTTACAGGTTTTAGCATGTTGGAGCATAATTGGGAATATTGGAGATTTTTGGTGCATTTTGGAGCAAAACAGAAGTTGTGTAGCTGAGTACCTGAATTGGAGCCTCAGTGTCGATCGATACTGACTAGTATCGGTCGATACTCACTGCAGCAAGACACAAGTCGCGACTTTCATGAAGAGTTGAAGAATTGCAAAATTGCCTAGAAGACTTTATTATTTACAATTAAGCCCAAAACGTGTTTTAGGAGTTTAAGTTAGGTTTTTAAGCCACTTTGGCTATGACGTTCTGAGAGTTCAATTACGCTTTGTCCTACTATGGTTTTTGGAGAGACAACTCTGAACTCTTGTTTCTTATTGATTTCTTTGATGATCAATTCAATCATGTTTATTGTTTCAATCTCCATGTCTGAGTAAATCCCTTGTTAGGTTCAGGGTTCTCATAAGGGTTTTCTCTGAATGTTAGGTTCATTGATTAATTAGGATTCACCATCTGAATTAGTTCTTTGCCTTAGGTTGTTCCTATAGCTAATTCTAGGTTGACGAATCTAGAACTTAGATCTTAGGATAATTGGTTAGGCACGAGAGTGCGATTAATTACCTGACAAAACTTAGGGTGAGCAAAATAACTATTCGCAAAGAGATTTGGTTTAGTTGTTTTGTGAACAAATCAAACCTGAACTAAAAGCTGGTTTAGACTTTAGGATTCGCAAAGAGATTTGAAATTCTAGGATTTAGACTTATATAGTTTTCACAACGAGAGTTGGTTAGCTATACTTTAGTGATTTGAGTTCAAGAACCGCGTTAAATCTGAATCATGTTAGTTAGTTTATCTACATTCATTGAATTCCTGAGAAATACCCTGAGCCTATTTTCCTTCCATTTGACTTACAACTTGTTTACTTTACGCACTTGCATTTAATTTCATTGTTTGGTTTAGCTTGATTTGAATCTATATAATCTATTGCGTGAATTCTGGAGTTCTTGTGTTCGAACCCTACATATACTGCAACTGCTTTAGTACTTTTAGGGTATTAATTTGAGCATATCAAACCCATAATAGAATAATAGCGTAATCAAGCATCCTCGCCAAAGTGGCTTAAAAACCTAACTTAAACTCCTAAAACTCCCACTCCTAAAACACATTGTAAATAATAAAGTCTTCGGGGCAATTTTGCAATTCTTCAACTCTTCATAAAAGTCGCGACTCGTGTCTTGCTGCAGTGAGTATCGACCGATACTAGTCAGTATCGATCGACACTAAGGCTTCAAATCGGGTACTCAGCTACACGAACTTCTGCTTTGCTCCAAAATGCTCCAGAAAGCTCCAATATCTCCAATTATGCTCCAAACGTGCTAAAACCTGTAAAAGACTCTAAAACACTACAAAATTGTAGAAAGACTCTATAAAACGGACTTATATCATGGCTTAAACGGGGTAAAAACCATGATATATCAACTCCCCCAGACTTAGCCTTTGCTTGCCCTCAAGCAAATAAAAGACTAAACCAGAGAAAGAGGTTTGAAAACACGGAGACTCACCTGTTCATGAAGCATTGCAATGACCCTTTTCCCAAGCACCCAAATGTCACCTAACCAGTTCCAAGACTAACCACCATGTACTTCTCCTTAGGCATTCGCAGCTTCCCCAGACTACACACATTATTTCGCAGCTTCATTCAATTAAACCCATCATCGCCAGTTTCATCGCTGTGATTAATACCAAGAACCTTCTAGATTCTTTCCCATACAATATCATGACAAGGAACCACCCAATTTCACACTTTTTGTATCACTTTCTCTCCCCCAGACTTATTTCTTATTTTGTTCTCTTTTTTTTTTTTTTTTTTTAGATTCGCATATACACATCAAGGTATGAGACGCGAGTATTGATGGTGTTTACCACCGAATCCCCGGTTCTTCCCTCTCAATGTATCAAAGGGTGTATGCGAAAAATGTCATCATAGGAAAATCCTAGCCTCGATTCCAATCCTCTGTGTGATCATCCCTCACCACGTAGAATAATGAGATCGCTGGAAACATTCCTAACCCTCTACTTAGGAGAAAATCATCTCATCTTTTCATACACTTATTTATTAACTTATAATAGGGGAGAGAGATACTATCACTTTTAAACACATTGGTTCCTTTGTCAGATATGAATGAGGAATCAAGCTCTATGAATACTAACCATGTCGATGAAGTGCAGAAATTTGGCTCAGGCTTTAAAAGAACTCTGCTGGAAACATGTGTGTCTTCTAGTTAACTGGTCAGCCTTTGGATTTTTCATTAGTCGATATGTAACTGATTCTGTAACAGTGGACACTCAAAAGCAAAATCAAAAAAAGTCGATTCAAGAACAAGATCATAATCTCCAACAAAATTTTGACTCAATAAAACAAATTTGACACAAAAACGACTGACTCTAAGAAAAACAAACACAATGTCAGCGACTACCTCCCCCAGACTTAAACAACACTGTCCCCAGTGTTATCTAGTCCAGAGTCGGCAAAAGAAAACATAAGAACGAAGTGGAGTGGTGAAAATCGAAGAAGTTACCCGAGATGGTGATGAGTGTCGACCGACACAGCACTGGTATCGATTGATACCAGTCGTTGGTCGACAGAAAATCCTCTTGGCAACGACAAGGATCCAATCGTGCCCAAAAATTGTGTCAAACGATCCAAATGTGTTATGGTTAGCACTGTTAGATCACTCAAACACAAGTCATAAGCAACAAAATATCATAAAAGCATAAGTTCCACAAAGTTCAAAATGATAAGGTGCGGACATAGCGACTCAAAATATCAAAAGAAAAAGAAAAAGAAAAGAAAAACAAACGTGAAACCAGATAGAAAGAGAACTAATCCTCCTCAGTGGCGTCAGAATCATCGCCCGCTGTGCCAGATGGACCAACGTCAGTAGGCGTGCGCGGTGAATGTGGTGAAACAGGACGCTGAGGCGCCATGCAGCTGCAACTGGAAATGGCAGTCGAGATCGTCTACAGACTCGCGACTACATATCTCTGAAAAGGATCCATGTCCATGGTAGGTAATGGAGGAAGAGAAAGCGCAGCAGCAGTGGGTGACCCTCAGCAAGGCCATATGCAGGTGGTCGTGCTCTAGTAGCTGAGCCTCGACGTTGAGTGACCGGTGCAGGCTCCATGTCAGCAGGATCAGGTGCAAAAAGCAACTGAGCAGGGTCACCGCCTATGTCTATCAGATCGGTGTTGGGGAGCTGAACCAGATAGTCCCCAACAGAAGTGTTGAAAACCCAACGCCTGTCAGGCTTCAGCCAACGCAGGTGCTCTAAGTGCGCCTCGTCCATAAGCTCGCGGGAAGTCATGATCAAGCAACTAGTGGTGCACATCCCTAGGTGCAGAAAGATGGGAGTGAGAAGACTGCCCACCGTCTCGGTTTTCGGGCGACCTGCAGTCGTAGAAGCCTTGCCGCGTCCGGTAAAAGGCTTAACCTTCAGCGACTCCAAGTGGTGGTCGAAAACAGCACCTTAGTTGACCGCGAGGTCCATCTCAGGCCACTCGTAAGCCTCATCGTCAATAATGTCCCCAATCCCAATAGACAGAACAATCAGCTCAGCAACTCTCATCTTGTTTGGCTCCATCTTACACAACAAAATGTTGCTCAGGATCCTCACAAGGCAGCGCAGGACAGGATGGCGCACATCCATCTGTGTAGTGGTCTTGTTGTCATAGACTCCTGATATATCATGGTTTTTACCCCTTATAGTGTTTTAGAGTCTTTTACAGGTTTTAGCACGTTTGGAGCATAATTGGAGATATTGGAGCTTTCTGGAGCATTTTGGAGCAAAACAGAAGTTCGTGTAGCTGAGTACCCGATTTGAGGCCTCAGTATCGATCGATACTAACTAGTATCGGTCGATATTCACTGAAGCACGAGTCGCGACTTTAAATGAAGATTTGAAGAACTTCCCACCGATGGATTGAGCTCAAATTTGGACACAAGACAGATCTTTGGATTAGCTTTCCTTTGGAAGTGGTTTGAGGTCATTCCAACGGTGCGAGCAAAAGTTATGCCAGTTTTCGTTAAGACAGTCAAGTCTGGCGAGCAGTGACTAGTGTCGGTCGATACTACCTTAGTGTCGGTCGATACTAACTACATGAAAACAGGAAACTCGACTTTTTACAAGTCTGGAGTGTTTGCACCTTGGTCCAGAAGTCTTTAATAATTACAAGAAGTGCCAAAACGGGTTTTGGCATGATAATTAGGTTTTTCAGCCACCTTTGTTGGCTAAGCTTGATTTTACTTTGGTTTTGGAGAGATTTCTAAGAGAGACAATTCTGAACCTCTTGTTTTACTCTTCTGTCTTATTTTATTTGATGATCTATTCAATCATGTTGCTTGTTTCATTCTCCATGTCTGAGTAGATCCTTTGTTAGGTTCAGGGTTCTCATGAGGGTTTTCTCTGAATGTTAGGTTAGTTGATTGATTAGGATTCACCATCTGAATATAGTTCTTCGCCTTAGGTTGTTCCCATAGCTAAGTCTAGGTTGACGAATCTGGAACATAGATCTTAGGATGATTGGTTAGGTACGAGAGTGCGATTAATTACCTGACAGAACCTAGGTGAGCAAAATAACTATTCGCAAAGAGATTTGGTTTAGTTGTTTTGTGAACAAATCAAACATGAACTAAAAGGTGGTTTAGACTTTAGGATTCACAAAGAGATTTGGGATTCTAGGATTTAGACTTAGATAGTTTTCGCAACGAGAGTTGGTTAGCTATACTTTAGTGATTTGAGTTCAAGAACCGCGCTAAATCTGAATCATGTTAGTTAGTTTACTTACATTCATTGAATTCCTGAGAAATACCCTGAGCCTAACTTCTTTCCAATCGATTTACAACTCGTTTAATTTACGCATCTGCTTTTAATTACATTGTTAGTTTAGCTTAATTCTGATCTAAATAATCTATTGTGTGTTTCTCTGAGTCTCTGTGGATTCGATCCCTAAGTATTACAATCGACAAAGCTTTAGTACTTTTAGGGTATTAATTTGAGCTATATGAAATTTGGCGCCGTTGCCGGGGACTCAATTTCGCCATTAGATTTTAGTGAAGAATTTCGTCTAAATCGTCGAGTATCGATCGATACCCCTTGGTATCGGTCGACACCCGACACGTTTTTTTTTTTAGTCACTTACGTTCTTGATCTTTTGTGTTTCAGGTGTATGCCTACTCGAGAAACCAGGAGAAACAAGAACACTCAGCTAGTTGATCTGTCAAACGAGCAGCTAGCACAGTTGGAACGCACACTAAGAAGAGCAAAGAAGCCAGTCGAGATGAACAACAATCCAATGGTTTTGATTCGGGACGAGGCTGGTGCTTTCAGAGACCGAGAGGGTCATTTATGCAATGAGGTTGGATAGCGACTTGATGGAGAGGGAAACATCATAATCCCTCCACCAGCTGTCGATGAGGTTGCCGCGCGAGCTGCGCGCAACAACGATGTGAACGATGGGAATGCTGTGGTTAATCGAGCTAGGACAATTGGTGAATGCAACAGACCTGACCAGTTCTACGCAAATCGATCAGCGATTCGTATTCCCACCTTTCAGAGGAATGACTTTGAGGTGAAGCCCGCATACTACACTCTTGTGGGTCAGCACACCTTTCATGGTCTTCCTCATGAACATCCCATGGACCATATTGAGAAGTTCGAGGATTTGGTCTCTAGCATCAAATGCAATGGAGTGTCCTACGACTACTTGTTCTGTAAGCTTTTCCCTTACTCTCTAGGTGGGGATGCTTCTTATTGGCTCAAGCAATTACCAGCTGGGTCATTGACTACGTGGGATGAGACCAAGACTGCTTTCCTGAATAACTTTTATGACGATGCGCGATCAGAGGAGTTTAGGAACAAGATCTCTCAATTTTCTCAGGGACCGACAGAGGCACTTAAGGCTGCTTGGGGGCGATTTAGATCTTATCAGAGGGATTGTCCACATCATGGGTTCACTCAGGTTCAATTGATGGGTATCTTCTTCAGAGGGATTGATGGGAGGTATCAGATGGCTCTAGATGCTGCGAGCAATGGGAATTTCAACACGAGATATCCCGACGATGCTTATGTGCTCATTGAGAACTTGGCGTATAGCAATAGCGCCAAGAGTGTTGATCTCGAGCGGAGGAGGCTGAACGGGAGCGTTGATGGGTCGCAGATTGCTGAGGTGCATGCAAAGCTGGATTCGGTGCATAATTTGCTGATGGGTAAGACGAAGAAAGCTGTTCACTTTGCTGATGAAGATGAAGTGAGAGGTGTTAACTACATTGGTGGTGCTGGATTTCAAAGTCAAAGACATCAATACCCACCTCACCCACCCAACACTCCTGAAAGCAAAATTGAATCTATGCTTGAACAGATTCTTCAGGGACAACAGAAGATGACAGTGGATTTCAGTGGGAAGATGGATGCCTTGTATGCAGATCTGAATGGAAAAATCGAGGCTCTCAACATTCATCAGAAGATGCTGGAAACTCAGGTCGCTCAGACTGCAGCAGCTGTCAAGGGAAAGATGGTTTCTACACAGAATGAACACGTCAATGCAATCACCATAAGAGGTGATTTTAAACCTGATACGTCAGTGTCAACCGACACCACTACCGGTGTCGATCGACACCAACCTGAAGAGACGACAGAGAAGCCTGGTATCGATCGACACTCATCTGGTATCAGTCGATACTCCTCGCAGACTGAGCCAGAAACTGAGAAAACACCCAAGATTGTGAAGGAACGTGTCTACAAGCCTAGGGTGCCATATCCTATACCACCTAGACATCTCATGAAACCCATAACTGCGGAGAAGTTGCTAGCTTTTGAGAAGATGGTCAGGAGGATTCCCCACACTATATCTTTTGAGGAAGCTTTTGAGAACCGTCCTTTGGAGTGTTACTTCCAAAATTGCAGGGAAACTGAGGAAGAGATCAAGGCACTCTTCATCAAGGCCATAAGTACACCACCTCCACTGAAGCAGCTGACTAAGAGGGAAGACCCATGAAAATTTTTAGTTCCATGCTCCATCTCTGGAGTTGAATTCAAAGAGTCTCTCGTTGATTCAGGGTCTAGCGTCAATGTCATGTCACATGCAATTGCAGAGAGGTTGAGAATTGGTATTAGATCTGCTGAGATGACTCTGACATTCGCGAATTCTTCCACATCAACTCCTTATGGTACCATCTCTGATTTGCCTGTTAAAGTAGGAGATTGTCTGGTTCCTACTGATTTTCAGGTTGTGGAGATGAGCAAAAATTCAAAAGTACCTTTGATTCTTGGAAGACCGTTCATGGCTACAGTAGGTGCAGTTATAGACACGCCCAGTAAGAGAGTCTCCTTCTCCTACATTGACAAAGAGGTCTCCTATAAAGCCATCCCTTCTGGCAGAGCTCCCAAACATATCTCTTGCATCACCGTTGCTACATGAGAGACGTTGGTAATTGATCTTTTGGAAGAGCCTCCTGACGTACCAACTGTCATGGACATTCTATATAGTCCTTCTATCATCACCAAGAAAGACATCAAAAAGGCTAAGGCAAAAACCGCGGAGACACAGAACTTGCATCGACCAAGAAGCCCTGGTATCGATCGATACCCTCCCGGTATCGGTCGATACCCCATGCGCAGTGCTACCCATGTGACTTTAATCCCTCAGAAGTGTGATGGGGATTCGATTGAATATAAGGTGAAGTGCAAAGGAACCTCAAAACCATTCTCCAAGGCTAGAATCATTCTTACTCCGGAGTTGAAAGAGAAAGGAAAAGAGGTTGTGGAGAGCATGTTGGGCAGAACTCTGAAGCTGGCGATGTCTAGTTGTGGAGCTTGTTTTGGCGCAAGTTCTCATTCCTATCCCGATTAATACATGAGCCAAAGTCAAGCTAATGACTAAAAACAAGCGCTTGGTGGGAGGCAACCCACTGGTAAGTTTATTTATAAGTCTTTTGTTTTTGTTTTTGTTTTTGTTTTTGGTTTTATGTTTTGTGTCTTGTGTTTTGCGTGAATCAGGTACAGAGGATTAGTCTTCTTCCTGCTTTCACGTTTGTTTTTCTATTCTTTTCTTTTCTTTTTATTTTTCGTTTCTTTTGAACCTATGCCAGCTTTATTTTTGCATTTGAACTCATGGATGTATGCTTGATTCTCTTGTTGCTATTAACTTGTTTTTTAGTGTTCCTAACAGTGATAACTTCTAACACTTTGGATCACTTTCCCTGAGTTAAGCAACTCGATACCACTGATTTGCATTCAGTGTGTCGATATACAGCTGGTGTCGATCGATACCAGCCTGTATCGATCGACACTCATCACCTTCGCAGATAAGATTTTCGATTTTCACAATCCACTTGGTTCATCTGTTTTCTTTTACTTTCTCTGGGCTGGATAACACTGGGGACAGTGTTGTTTAAGTCTGGGGGAGGTAGTCGCTGACATTGTGTTTGTTTTTCTTAGAGTCAGTCGTTTTTTGTGTCAAATTTGTTTTATTGAGTCAAAATTTTGTTGGCGATTATGATCGTGTTCTTGACTCTTTTGTTCTGACTTTGCTTCTAAGTGACCACTGTTACAGAATCAGCTATAGATCGACTAATGAAAAATCCAAAGGCTGACCAGTCAACTAGAAGACACACATGTTTCCAGCAGAGTTCTTTTAAAGCCTGAGCCAAATTTTTTCATTTCATCGACGTGGTTAGTATCCATAGAGCTTGATTCCTCATTCATATATGACAAAGGAACCCATGTGTTTAAAGAGATAGTATCTCTCTCCCCTGTTATAAGTTAATAAAAAAGAGCATAAAAAGATGAAATGATTTTCTTCTGAGTAGAGGGTTAGGAATGTTTCCAGCGATCCCATTATTCTACTTGGTGAGGAATGATCACACAAAGGTTGGAAACGAGGCTAATATTTTCCTATGATGCCATTATTCGCCTACACCCTTTGATACATTGAGAGGGAAGAACCGGGGATTCGGTGGCAAACACCATCAATACTCGCGTCTCATACCTTGATGTGTATATGCGAATCTAAAAAAAGAAAAAAAAAAGAAAGAACAAAATAAGAAATAAGTCTGGGGGAGAAAAAGTGATACAAAAAGTGTGAATTTGGGTGGTTCCTTGTCATTATATTGTATGGGAAAGAATCTAGAAACTTCTTGGTATTAATCACAGCGATGAAACTGGCGATGATGGGTTTAATTGAACAATGCTGAGAAATAATGTGTGTAGTCTGGGGAAGCTGCGAATGCCTAAGGAGAAGTACATGGTGGTTAGTCTTGGAACTGGTTAGGTGACATTTGGGTGCTTGGGAAAAGGGTCATTGCAATGCTTCATGAACAGGTGAGTCTCCGTATTTTCAAACCTCTCTCTCTGGTTTAGTCTTCTATTTGCTTGAGGGCAAGCAAAGGCTAAGTCTGGGGGCGTGATATATCATGGTTTTTACCCCTTTTAGGCCATGATATAGGTCCGTTTTATAGAGTCTTTCTACTATTTTATAGTGTTTTAGAGTCTTTTACAAGTTTTAGCACGTTTGGAGCATAATTGGAGATATTGGAGCTTTCTGGAGCATTTTGGAGCAAAACAGAAGTTCGTGTAGCTGAGTACCCGATTTGAGGCCTCAGTATCGATCGATACTAACTAGTATCGGTCGATACTCACTGAAGCACGAGTCGCGACTTTAAATGAAGATTTGAAGAACTTTCCACCGATGGATTGAGCTCAAATTTGGACACAAGACAGATCTTTGGATTAGCTTTCATTTGGAAGTGGTTTGAGGTCATTCCAACGGTGCGATCAAAAGTTATGCCAGTTTTCGTGAAGACAGTCAAGTCTGGCGAGCAGTGACTAGTGTCGGTCGATACTACCTTAGTGTCGGTCGATACTAACTACATGAAAACAGGAAACTCGACTTTTTACAAGTCTGGAGTGTTTGCACCTTGGTCCAGAAGTCTTTAATAATTACAAGAAGTGCCAAAACGGGTTTTGGCATGATAATTAGGTTTTTCAGCCACCTTTGTTGGCTAAGCTTGATTTTACTTTGGTTTTGGAGAGATTTCTGAGAGAGACAATTATGAACCTCTTGTTTTACTCTTCTGTCTTATTTTATTTGATGATCTATTCAATCATGTTGCTTGTTTCATTCTCCATGTCTGAGTAGATCCTTTGTTAGGTTCAGGGTTCTCATGCGGGTTTTCTCTGAATGTTAGGTTAGTTGATTGATTAGGATTCACCATCTGAATATAGTTCTTCGCCTTAGGTTGTTCCCATAGCTAAGTCTAGGTTGACGAATCTGGAACTTAGATCTTAGGATAATTGGTTAGGCACGAGAGTGCGATTAATTACCTGACAGAACATAGGTGAGCAAAATAACTATTCGCAAAGAGATTTGGTTTAGTTGTTTTGTGAACAAATCAAACCTGAACTAAAAGCTGGTTTAGACTTTAGGATTCGCAAAGAGATTTGGGATTCTAGGATTTAGACTTAGATAGTTTTCGCAACGAGAGTTGGTTAGCTATACTTTAGTGATTTGAGTTCAAGAACCGCGCTAAATCTGAATCCTGTTAGTTAGTTTACTTACATTCATTGAATTCCTGAGAAATACCCTGAGCCTAGCTTCTTTCCAATCGGTTTACAACTCGTTTAATTTACGCATCTGCTTTTAATTACATTGTTGGTTTAGCTTAATTCTGATCTAAATAATCTATTGTGTGTTTCTCTGAGTCTCTGTGGATTCGATCCCTAAGTATTACAATCGACAAAGCTTTAGTACTTTTAGGGTATTAATTTGAGCTATATCAACTCCATGCCGAAAATGAGACCATAATGCCTCAATATCCATGAACTTGCGAGGAAACTCACACCTCGAGAAATCCCTGTGAAACCCATAGATGTCGCAGAGCTCCTGAAAAGATATCATATATCGTACACCGCGAATCAGAAAAGTCAGAACACCCTGCTGTGCAGTCACTAGAGGCTCACCAGTGTAGTAGATGCGAATAGAAGCAAGGAACTGGCGGACCAAGTCAGGGTACAGGTCATACTATTGCGTAGGCATCGTCCCCAATCCAATCTTGCGGATCAGTCCATGAAGCTCCTTGTCAAAACCCAAGTGCCTCATAGTGTGCGTATCAACAAACCGAGTGGGGCGCACATCAACCTCTTGCCATGCGTTGTAGAAAATCGAGTCGTAATCGTCCCACTCCTCGGAAATAGGCATGTTGGTGCAAGCTCTGCTCTCTGTAATCTCCTTATCTTGATCTTTGTAATCATCCCTCAAACGTATCCTAGCCTTTCTCATGAGCATCCCATGGATCACATCGAGAGGTTCGATGATTTGGTCACTAGCATCAAATACAATGGAGTGCCCAATGAGTTCCTTTTCTGTAAGCTTTTCCCATACTCTCTTGGTGGGGATGCAGATTACTGGCTGAAGCAGTTGCCTCCAGGATCGCTAACTACTTGGGTAGAGACGAAGAACGCATTCCTGAACAACTTCTATGATGATGCGAGATCCGAGGAGCTGAGGAACAAGATCTCTCAATTTTCTCAGGGAGTGACAGAGGCTTTTAAAGCCGCTTGGGCAAGGTTCAGATCATATCAGAAAGATTGCCCGCATCACGGGTTTACTTAGGTTCAGTTGCTCGGTATTTTCTTCAGAGGTATCGATTGGAGGTATCAGATGGCTCTGGATGCTGCGAGCAATGGGAATTTCAATACGAGATATCCTGAAGATGCTTATGTGCTGATTGAGAACTTGGCGTCTAGCAATAGCACCAAGAATGCAGATTTTGAGCGGAAGAGCCTGAATGGGAGCATTGATGGGTCGCAGATTGCTGAGGTGCATGCGAAGCTGGATTCGGTGCATAATTTGTTGATGGGGAAGCAGCAGAAGGCTGTTCACTTCGCTGACGAGGTCGAGAATGTAGATGAGGAGGAAGCAGAGGATGTTAATTACATTGGAGGTACTGGTTTTCAAAATCAGCGATATCAGTATAACAACCGAAGCTTCACCAACAATGCTCAGCGAGGAGGATTCAAATCTGATTTCAAGCCCTCAGGTTTTGGAGCGAATACCTTTGCCTAGAAACCAATGCAGAACAGCGATTACACGCGTGCCTATGGGAGTTCGTCCTATCAATCTCCACCGCCCAATGCTTGAACAGCGGGTTCAAGGGCAGGATAAGATGACATTGAGCTTCAATGGGAAGTTGGATGATCTTTACACGACCTTGAATGGAAGGATCGAAGCTCTCAGCATGAGCCATAAGAAGTTGGAAATTCAAGTTGCTCAAACTTCGGAAGCTGTGAAAAGACAAGAGGGTGTTCTTCCAGGTAGAGGAGAAAACCCAAGGAGGGAGCACATCAATGCAAGCACTCTGAGGAATGGAAAAGAGGTGGATACAGGAGTGAAAGGTGGTTTACCTGCAGAGAATTTCGTCGATCTCGACAATGAGGATTCTGAAATCCCTAGGGTATCAATCGATACACCCTAGTGTCGATCGACACTAGTCAAAATACTGAAACGAGACAACTCCAAAACCCGTGTATCGATCGACACTCCTAAGGTGTCAGTCGATACTGAGCCTACTGTCAAAAAGACACCTGAGATTTCGAATGTGGTGCCTAAAGTAATTGCAGACCGAGTCTATATACCGAGGATACGTTATTCCAGAGCTGTTGGGAAGACTAAGAAGGAGGTAGAAGACTCTAGATGCAAGCAGATATTGGACAAGCTGATTGTTGAACCTCTTTTCCTTGATGCTATTAAGACTTCTCCAACTTTCAGAAGATATGTCAAGAAGATGGTGTCTAGCAACGTGAACCTTGAAGAAGGATGTGTGATGCTTACTCAAGAGTGCAGTGCAATCTTGACCAACGTAATCCCAAAGAAGCTTCCAGATCCAGGGAGCTTTGTGTTGGATTGTACGATATTCATCGAAAGTTTCGAGCGTTTTCTATGCGATCTTGGCTCGAGTGTCAACCTCATGCCATACTCAGTTGCCAAGATGATAGGTATGACAGACTTCACATCCACCAGGATATCTTTGATACTTGCTGATCGCTCAGTGAGACTTCCAGAGGGGCTACTCGAAGATGTTCCGATTAAGATCGGGAATTGCTTGATCCCGACTGATTTATTGTCCTGGAGTACAATGCTGAGCCCAGAGATCCGCTTATCTTGGGCAGACCATTCCTTGCAACAGCTGGTGCA
Source organism: Eutrema heterophyllum (assembly GCA_002933915.1). Taxonomy (NCBI): domain Eukaryota; kingdom Viridiplantae; phylum Streptophyta; class Magnoliopsida; order Brassicales; family Brassicaceae; genus Eutrema; species Eutrema heterophyllum. Next base: position 67,448 of record PKMM01019937.1, read on the forward strand.
TTGATTGATTACAGGAATGGGAAGATAGCTCTTAACATCGGTGATTTGGTCATGACCTTTAACATGGAGAAGATGATGAAGAGACCAACCATCGATGGGCAGACTTTCTTCGTTGATACTTTCACGGACATTGCTGAAGAGTACTTCTTGGAGATGCATCATGAGGATCCGTTGGAGAGGGCATTGGTCTGTTCAGCTGAGTCTGAGGTTTGCTTGAGTGAAGACACTACTGGTTACTCGAAGATGCTCGACACTGCACCATCAGTATCGACGATACCCCTTTAGTATCGGTTGATAGCCTACAACCAGACAGAGAGTTGGCCGAATGTTCCAAGCAAGCTGCTAAGCTTGGTGATTAGAGCGAGGAGAAAGCTCCTAAGGTGGAACTCAAGCCACTTCCAGCCAATATGAGGTATGGTTTTCTTGGTCCTAATTCCACATACCCTGTGATTTTTAATGCTTCTTTGAACAACGGAGAGGTTGCCTTACTGCCGAGCAAGCTGCGCATGTATCGCAAAGCTCTTGGCTATTCTCTTGATGACATTTCAGGTATATCACCGGATCTGTGCATGCATAGGATTCATCTTGAGGACGAGTCAAAGGCTACCATTGAGCATCAGAGGAGGCTGAATCCAAATCTGAAAGAAGTGGTTAAGAAGGAGGTTATGAAGCTCTTGGATGCAGAGGTTATCTATGCCATCTCAGACAGTTCTTTGGTTAGCCTAGTGCACGTTGTTCCTAAGAAAGGAGGGATAACTGTGGTGAAGAATGAGAAGGATGAGTTGATTCCGACCAGAACTATCACTGGGCATCGAATGTGCATTGACTACAGGAAGTTGAATGCAGCCACAAGGAAAGATCACTTCCCATTGCCTTTCATTGACCAGATGTTAGAGAGGTTGGCTAGTCATCCCTACTACTGTTTTCTCGATGGGTATTCAGGTTTCTTCCAGATTCCGATTCATCCAGATGATCAAGGGAAGACGACTTTCACATGTCCTTATGGCACATTCGCATACAAGAGAATGCCATTTGAATTGTGTAATGCTCCAGCTACTTTTCAGAGATGCATGATGTCTATCTTCACAGACATGATTGAGGACTTTATGGAGGTGTTCATGGATGATTTTTCAGTATATGGATCATCGTTCAAGGACTGTTTGGCTAACTTGTGCAAGGTGCTATAGAGGTGTGAACAGAAACACTTAGTCCTTAATTGGGAAAAGTGCCACTTTATGGTTCAGGATGGCATCGTGCTTGGGCACAAGGTCTCTGAAGCTGGGATCGAGGTTGATAAAACTAAGATTCAGGTTATGACAGGTCTACCACCACCGACTTAAGTGAAGGATATTAGAAGTTTTATGGGTCATGCTGGGTTTTATAGGAGATTTATCAAGGATTTCTCCAAGATCACCCGCCCACTCACCGCCCTATTATGCAAGGAGACCCAATTCGATTTCACACCAGAGTGTCTTGCAGCCTTTAAGGAGATTAAGAAGGCATTGGTGAGTGCTCCTATTGTGCAACCTCCTGATTGGACTTTGCCTTTCGAGATTATGTGCGACGCTAGCCATTTTGCTGTAGGTTCTGTTATGGGTCAGAGGAAGGATAAAAAGCTACATGTCATCCACTACGCCAACAAAACATTGGACGATGCTCAGAGGAACTACAGCACAACAGAAAAGGAATTACTTGCAGTCGTTTTCTCTTTTGACAAATTTCGACCATACTTGATTAGGAGCAAAGTGATTGTTCACACAGATCATGCTGCTCTCAAGTATCTGATGCAGAACAAGGATCTCAAGCCTCATCTTTGTCGTTGGGTTCTTTTGCTCCAAGTGTTTCATATTGAGATAAAGGACAAGAAATGAGTAGAGAATAGGGTTGCTGATCATCTTTCGAGGTTGAAGATCGATGCAGACGTGCCTCTTGATGATCAACTACCTGAGGAGTCAATTTACTTCATTGAAACTGGGTTTCAAAGTGGCTTCACCGAAAATCTGCAATTCCCACGAATTGCAGGTTTCGGTATCGATCGACACTCTCCTAGTGTCGGTCGATACCCGTCGGTTTCTGAACCTGTTTTGACCGTGGAACACCTTGGTGCTTCTGAAGAGTATCTTGTTGCTGCAGTTGATTCTGATCTACCATGGTATGCTGATATTGCCAACTTCCTCGCTGCAAATGCAGAGCCAAAGCACCTAAAAAGTATGCCAAGAAGAAGTTTCTGCGAGACATAAGGCGCTACTTTTGGGATGAGCCTTACCTGTATAAGCATTGTTTTGATGGTATCTACAGGAGATGCATTGCTGAATCGGAGGTACCTGAGGTTTTGTTTCACTGTCATGGTTCTGAGTATGCTGGACACTTTGCTACTTTCAAGACGGTGTCCAAGGTTCTTCAAGCAGGCTTCTGGTGCCCTACTATGTTTAAGGATGCTCATACCTTCATCTCGCAGTGTGATGTGTGTCAGAGGAGAGGGAAGATCAGTAAGAGACATGAGATGCCACATAATTTCATCCTTGAGGTTGAAGTTTTTGATTGCTGGGGTATCGATTTTATGGGTCCTTTTCCTTCGTCATACAAGAACAAGTACATTCTAGTTGTAGTGGATTATGTTTCCAAATGGGTGGAGGCAATTGCTAGTCCAACCAACGACTCTTCGGTGGTTCTTAAGCTGTTTAAGACCATCAGCTTTCCACAATTTGGAGTGCCTCGTATTGTTATAAGTGATGGTGGCAGTCATTTCATCAACAGGGTTTTCGGGAAGTTACCGAAGAAGCATGGTGTGAATCATCGTGTGGCTACTCCATATCACCCTCAGACCAGTGGACAAGTCGAGGTCTCCAACAGGCAAATAAAGGAGATTCTGGAGAAGATAGTGGGTACGTCTAGGAAGGATTGGTCTACAAAGCTGGACGATGCGCTGTGGGCTTACAGGACTGTTTATAAGACACCATTGGGCACTACACCTTTTCACTTGCTGTATGGGAAAGCATGTCACCTTCCGGTGGAGATCGAGCATAAGGCAGCATGGGCTACAAAGTTGCTGAATTTCGACATCAAGCCTGCTGCTGAACGAGCTGGATGAGAGTAGGGATCATGCCTATGAGAACTCGAAGCTGTACAAGGAGAGAACTAAGGCGTACCACGACAAAAAAATCCTCGACATAATTTTTGAACCCAATGATCATGTACTTCTGTATAACTCTCGTTTGCATTTGTTTCCTGGTAAATTGCGCTCTCGTTGGTCAGGTCCCTTCACAGTCAAGGAAGTTAGACCACATGGTGCACTTGTCCTGACTAATCCCTCCGGCAAAGAGTTCACTGTCAATGGACAAAGGGTGAAACACTACATTGTGCGAACTGAGATTCCAGATGGATAGATGATGCCTCTGGATGATGCACCCACTGCCTGAAAGGCAGTACTGTCAAGCTAATGACGTTAAACGAGCGCTTGGTGGGAGGCAACCCACTGGTGAGTCTGTACATACCTTTTTCCTTCTTTTCTTTTTTTTTATTATTTTTGGTTTTGTATCTTCACGTAAAACAGATTTAGACGAGTTGTGTCGATCGACACCCCCCACGCGACAACGGAGCAGAAACTCGGTACGAGTTTCGATCGATACCATTAATGGTATCGGTCGATACCCGCCGCCCAGGTAAGTTTCCTTATAAACCCTACAGTTTTTCTCTTTTCCCTCATAATCTCCATCGACCGATACACGCACACTCTCACCAAAACTCGCCAAATCTTTGTTTCCCAACGTATTTGAGTGATTTTTGAGTCTATTCTGTTTGGATTTTCGTGCTCTATCTCATTCTCTGACTCATTCTCACGATCTACAAGGTATGAACCACGAATTTTCACCTTTTCAATCCATCAACCAAGGTTGGATTTTCGACTTTTAGGCTTTGAGAACTAGTTTTACTGGATGATTATCACTTGATTAGTATGTTCCAGGCCTAGTCGAACCTTGCCTTACACTTCATTACCCTTGGTTTGCACTTTTGGAATTTTTGGATTGGTGTTCTTCGTGATGGTCGATACCTGTATGAGTATCGATCGATACCACCTTGGCCGAGATTGCTATGCTTGAGAGAGATGTTGGATTTATGCTGTGTTTTGTGTTTGTTGATGATGCATATGGCACCTAGGAAAAGAGCACGCACTGATACTGCATCCAGCTCTAACCCACCTGGCGATCATCCGAAAGAGTACGGTTTAGGCGCCCATATCAAGATTTTCGATGGTCTAACTTGGCTCAGAGGGGTAGTGAAGGCTTGCCTCACCAACGACCGTTACATGGTGAGGATTAACGGAGCGCAGGAGGATATTAATCTTCCCCACACTTCCGCCCGCGACATCCCTGCACCACCTCCACATTGTCCTGCCTCCCCAGCCGCTCCTGGCGCAGCATGTATACCTCCTTGGCCTAAGATCAGTGAGAGAGTTTTCTAAGGGAGACAAGTCGTAGACTCTGTTCGTCCGAGAGAAGATTTCGAACCCTCTTGTTACTCTACTTTTTATTATTTATCTGAGTATTATTTCAGTCATGTTGATTGTTTCAATTACCATGTCTGAGTAGTTCTCTTGTTAGGTTCAGGGTTCTCATAAGGGTTTTCTCTGAATGTTAGGTTAATTGATTGATTACAACGACTACTTATAGGGTATTAATTTTAGCATATCAAATTTGGTGTCGATCGATACTGACTAGTATAGTGTTAAGTATAGTGGTAAGTATTCTCGCCTATCACGCGGGTGACCCGGGTTCGTTCCCCGGCAACGGCGCCAAATTTGATATGCTCAAATTAATACCCTATAAGTACTAAAGCAGTTGTTGTAGTATATGTAGGGGTCGAACACAAGAACTCTAGATATCACGTAATAGATTATATTGATTCGAATTAAGCTAAACCAAACAATGTAATTAAATGCGAGTGCGTAAATTAAACAAGTTGTAAGTCAATTGGAAAGAAGATAGGCTCATGGTATTTCTCAGGAATTCAATAAATGTAAATAAACTAACTAACATGATTCAGATTTAGCGCTGTTCTTGAACTCGAATCACTAAAGTATAGCTAACCAACTCTCGTTGCAAAAACTATCTAAGTCTAAATCCTAGAATTCCAAATCTCTTTGCGAATCCTAAAGTCCAAACCAGCTTTTAGTTCAAGTTTGATTTGTTCACAAAACAACTAAACCAAATCTCTTTGCGAATAATCATTTTGCTCACCCTAAGTTCATTCAGGTAATTAATCGCACTCTCGTGCCTAACCAATTATCCTAAGATCTAAGTTCTAGGTGATCAGTCTAGAATTAGCTTTGAGAACAACCTAAGGCGAAGAACTAATTCAGATGGTGAATCCTAATCAATCAATTAACCTAACATTCAGAGAAAACCCTTATGAGAACCCTGAACCTAATAAGAGAACTATTCAGACATGGTAATTGAAACAATTAACATGACTGAAATAATACTCAGATAAATAATAAAAAGTAGAGTAACAAGAGGGTTCAAAATCTTCTCTCGGACGAACAGAGTCTCAGACTTGTCTACCTCAGAAAACTCTCTCACAAAACCCAGAATAGAATAATAGCGTAATCAAGCGTCCTCGCCAAAGTGACTTAAAAACCTACCTTAAACTCCTAAAATATGTTTTGGGCTAAATTGTAAATAATAAAGTCTTCTGGGCAATTTTGTAATTCTTCAACTCTTCATAAAAGTCGCGACTCGTGTCTTGCTGCAGTGAGTATCGACCGATACTAGTCAGTATCGATCGACATTGAGGCTTCAAATCAGGTACTTAGCTACACGAACTTCTGCTTTGCTCCAAAATGCTCCAGAAAGCTCAAATATCTCCAATTATGCTCCAAACGTGCTAAAACCTGTAAAAGACTCTAAAACACTACAAAATAGTAGAAAAACTCTATAAAACGGACTTATATCATGGCTTAAACGGGGTAAAAACCATGATAAATGAGAAACGGCTAGCGACAGCCACGGTGAGACACGAGCCACACACCGCCGTGAGATAGGCGAAGGCTCGCATGGCGGTGACTTGATGGATCATGAGGAGGCTTGTTGTTCCTTGGCTCGTAGAGAAAAAGCGGAAAAATGAAAGGCCATGAGATCTCCATCACCGTGCTCTAGCAACCGCTCCTTCTAAATGGGGTCTTCCTCCTCATCCCAAGACTTCTAGGTAACACTCCAACACCCTTGTACATAATTTTTCTTTTCTTGCGTATTGCATTGTACAGTTTTTTATCCTTTGTTGTTGGTTCTTCCTTTGAATTTATCTCACACTGGGACGGTGTGATTTAAGTTTGGGGGAATAACCGGTTTCTAATCATGTTTATTTTGATCTTATTTTTGATTTTGGCATTTTGAGTCTCACGCATTTCATGCATTTCATATAAGGCATAGAAAAACACAAAAAATCGAAAATTTTGAAAATTTTGAAAACACAAAAAAAAAAAAAACATGTAGTTGCATTTCATAAGTAGGATCGAGTCTAGTGACATAAGGTTGCATTACACGTGCATAGGGAGCAATGATGACTTTTCCTTGTAGAGTATCATCTTAAGAGCTCGGTCCAATGCCCTCGTTGCTAGTTGTTTAATGCTTTGATCTCGTATTTGAAATAAAGGACGAACCATGTTTTGATCTCGTGTCTCATTACCTAGGTCTTAGCTGAAACAAGTGTGAATCGAGTCCAATCCTACCTAAGTGATAACCTCAATTTTGACACATTAAATATCATGGTTGTGCATGTCAATGTGGATTCATGGATACCGATACACATATTCGAGCTATCTTCCTCCTTTTACCACTCTTTGTTAGCTCGAATAACCGGTTCCCCTCTTTGGAACGGTTAACCATTCCCATAAACCAACCGTCCTTCAAGGCAAAAACCATTTGTGAGCGACGTGAGGCCTTTTCCGAATCAACTAGGCAAAAAGTGTTGAGTTTAGAACCACAAGGAGAAGCTTCCATGTAGTACTAGCCCGAACTCAAAAGGCTAGACATATGTTAGGACTAGATAGGATGGGAGTTTGGGGATAAAGAAAAGAAAGAGAAGGTAGAAATGGAAAAGATTGGGAAAAGAAATAGGGAATAAGCAAAAATTGAAATGGTTGGCAAGAAAAGTGTTGAAAAGGCTCTAAGTATCAAAAGAAAATAGTCTCTAGTTTTAAAAGAAAAGAAAAAGAGCCAAAAATGGCTAAGTTACAAGGAAAGAGAAAAGAGAAACTAGAGAAAGTAAAAAAGGGAGCTAAGTGAATAAAAATGTTGTGAGCCAGCCATTTGGAGAAGAAAAAAATCCCCTGGGTGCTTAAGTGAAGAGAAAAGGTGAGACCGAGTGAGTAATGAAGGCTAATAGCCTTGGGAAAAAGGGTAGCTTAGGAAGGGTCATCATTCGGGCTTAGAGATTAGGAGTTGAGATCGATAGGAGGCATTGGGTAGATGGAAGTCATCCTTGTATGCATCTATTGGGCTTTACTCTTAGCATTTTGCATTAGTTGATTCCTTTTGAGAGATCCCTTTGCATTGAAGTAACCCCAATCATTTGAGAGCACTTTTATCTCAAGACCTTTTACCATGACCAAATGAATTCACTTGACTTGCATAAGCATGGTTCACTCGAAACAATTTAACGAATGTCAAAGGATTGGACGAGAGGAAGGCATGTGTAGGTTGAGACTTGGGTTTGATTCATGTAGGGAAGGGGAATGGCTAGCTCCTTTTGAGTAGACTTGTTTGATCGCATCTTAGAGCTAGCAACTCGGACATTGGGCTTGAATTCTTTTTATGATACTTGTGGATTTGAGCTCCCGCTTTCAAACCTCTCTCCCTACTTGCTCGTGTTTGTTCGCTTGAGGACAAGAAAAAGAGTAAGTTTGGGGGAGTTGATATCCTCATAATTTGCATCCTTCGAGCATTCATCCATCTTAGGAATTACTTCTTTTGCATGTGTTTCATAGCATTCTCATAGTGTTCTAGTCCCAATTACAGTATAGGATGTTTTGCATTAGGTCTTAGTGAGTCTTGCATGATTTGGAGTGATTTCTAGGGATTTGGAGACGTCTTGGAGGTGATTGGAGACTTTGGACCGAAGCTCGATCGGGATTGAAGCAAGAGGAAATGGCCAAGGCAAAAATGCTGTTTCCAGAAGACAGCACCGACCCATTATGGGTCGGCACACTGGATCGGTATTGGGACAGAGACTTACACTACAAGAAAACAAGGGTTTTACGACGGCAAGAATCGATGTAAAATCGATGTAAAATAAACTTTGGGACGGATTACCAACGATTACCAAATCGTCGTAATTGGATCGTCGTTAGTCGATATTCGTCGTAAATCCGTCGTAACTATTAGGACGAATAGTATTCGTCGTAAATCCGTCGTACATATGCCGTCGTAAAATCGATGTCATAATTACATCGATGTTACATCGAATTATATTTCGTTGGTAAATCGATGTAAAATTACATCGATTTTGCAACGAATTATAGATTTTTGGTATCGAGTATCCGTCGTAAATTCGTTGTAATACATAGATGTAAATTAGTTGTTAAAGCGATGTAAATTTATTCGATGTAAATTCGTCGTAAATTTAAAATCGATGTAAATTCGATGTATTATATATATTTATTTTTTAAATAATTAAAATTATAAATAAATAATAAATTAATAAAAATATAATTATAAATTAATAAAATTATAATTATAAATTAAAATTTTATAAATAAATTCAAAATTCAAAATACAAAATAAAATCTAAATTACAAAATACTAAATATCTCTCCTAGGTGAAACACCTAAATCACCAAAAAGTTCCTCGTCCGTTCTCCGTTCCAAATCCGCTCGCCGTTCCGCGAACTCAGCACTCGTGCCCGATGTCGATCCTTGCTGCTGCCTCATTGCGGTCGCCAAAGTGGGGTTAGTCGCCGCTATAATATCGAAGAGAGAGTTGTATCCTTGGATCGTCTTATCGTATCCTTGGATCTTCTCATCGTACACCAACGCCTTCGCCCGCAGACTGCTGATCTCGGAGTTAGCGGTGTTTAACTCGTTCCGCAACCGAACCGGATCGTCCATAGGATAAGTTGAGTGAGACGAGGCGACGGAACTATCTCGGATCGATCCCATCCCTAAAACTCTGCCCTTTTTCTTCGGGGCAACCTAAAAAAAGAAACGTTAGATTTAAAATTTAATACAAAATAATTCTGTAATATTAAAATTTGATTATTATTACCTCTTCGTATATCTCGTCCATCTGGGCTGTCGTCAACGCCGCAGTGGATTGGACCGAGCTACCGCCAGGTGATAGTTGCTGAGAGAGCTGAGTTTGACGGTCGGCGATCCGTGCCTGCACGTCATTGTAGACCTGCTCCGCCCGAGGATTCACAAAAGAACCATCTTTCTTTTTGTGAGTTTCCTCAAAAACTCTAGTCATTGGAGGAAGTTCGCCTCCGTTAGCCTAACAAAACGACATAAAAAAAAAAATTGAACGGTAAATAGTTAATTTTAATTAATAACAAAATCAGAAATATTGAAATTAACCGAAAAAATCTTACCAGTTCAAGGCGTCTTTTCGCAAAAGACGTTTGACCCGATGTATGTGGGAGAACCGCGGGAAGACCGTCTTGACCGACAGTGTTCCGAGAAGCCGAACACTTGGCGGCAACTTCCTGCGCGTGCGGATCTATCCAGTAGGTCTTCAAGCCGTTCCAGACTTCAGAAGACATGTATGAGGGCTTCGCCAAATCGCCATCAACCTCCCACTTCCTCTTCCAATCGGAGACGGTATTGTTGAGACGCAGTTTTGCCTTCTCTTTGAACTGCGTCTTCACCGTCTCGTTGATCCCAATGTCCCAATGCCATTTTTGCTAGAAAAAAAAAATTAGAAATTATTAAAAATAGATATAATTAATTCGATAAAAATAAATAATAATAAAAAAAAAATTTACCGCGAAACATTTGAACCACGTTTCGATAACGTCGTCCGGAACCGCAGTCCAATTGCGGTGAGGCTCCAGGAAATATGATTTGATGGTCTCAGACACACTCCGTCCGACTTTGTTATCTTCCTTAAACCTGAAAAAAAAAACTATAATTATTAGTAAAAAAAATAATGTAATAAAAAAAAATTAATTAAAATATATTTACGTACCAAAAAGTGTTCGGCGGTCGTCGCGGATCTAAACGGGGTAAGGCATCATGACCCGGCGCACGCAAAAAATCCTCGACCGTGTATTCCGCATACAACATAGGTGGTCGAGGTGCTGCTGCAGGTGCAGGTGGCGGCGGCGGCGGCACTGATGCGGATTCATGAGAATCCGGAACCGCGGATGGTGTGGCAGAAGAAGACGGACCGATATCCGAATTAGCGGTCGATCCCGTCAGAAACTGGCGATAATGCCTCGTCCGTGGCGCCATATATCTAAAAAAAAAAAATTAATTAATTATTAACAAAATCATAAAATTTCAATCCTATGTAATTACAATCCTATCTAATAATTACAATCCTATCTAATAATTACAATCCTATGAATTATCTAATTCAAATCTAATAATTAATTATCTAATTCTAATATAATTTAATTACTAAAAATAAAACATACCTTAATGAGAGAGAGATTGTAGAGAGAGAGAACTTTGTAGAGAGAGAGAGATTTGTGAGATTATGAAGGGGAAGGAAAATCTGGGGTCGTATATATAGATTTTGTAGCCGTCGTAAATCCGTCGTAATTTGCCATCGGATTTACGACGGATTCGTCGTAAAGCCGTCGTAAAATCTAAACCGATAATTCAACCAGTCAGATCACGCGGCAAATTTTCCCACACGCGGTAAATTTAATGTTTTTGGGTTACGACGATTTTACGACGGATTCGTCGTAAATCCGTCGTAAAATCTAAACCGATAATTCAACCAGTCAGATCACGCGGCAAATTTTCCCACACGCGGTAAATTTAATGTTTTTGGGTTACGACGATTTTACGACGGATTCGTCGTAAATCCGTCGTAAAATCTAAACCGATAATTCAACCAGTCAGATCACGCGGCAAATTTTCCCACACGCGGTAAATTCAATGTTTTTGGGTTACGACGATTTTACGACGGATCCGTCGTAAATCCGTCGTAACTTACCATCGACTTTACGACGATTACATAGAAATCTATACCCTAAACCCTAAATTAGAATTTACAACGCCTTCGTGTATTACCGAAGTATGTTTGTGCATCCAAGACTTCTCAAAGTAAACAATATATTCAATAACGATGATTGAATCTAATATATGAAAAATTTCATTATCTTACATAATAATGTATAGCGTTCCTTCTTACAAGTTTATTCGAAACATGGATGATGTATATAATGTAATAGATTTTTCTGATACGGGTAATATTTTTATACAATGAGTAAAGAACTTATGTTAAACAAGCTAAATGATGAAAAACCAATCATATACAACATATTTCAACCCTAAACCCTAAACCCTAAATTATGTTTTAGGGTATTACGACGAATTTACGACGATTTAAGACATATTCGTCGTAATTGCGTCGTAATGATTAACCGTATAATTTGAATTCCCGGTTAAGGTATTACGACGAAGTTACGACGATGTAAGACGAATTCGTCGTAAAGTCGTCGTATTACCATTAACCGGGAATTCAAATTACACGGTTAAGTATTACGACGAAATTACGACGAATATGTCTTAAATCGTCGTAAATTCGTCGTAATACCTTCCCACAGAGACAATCGGAGATGGGATCGAAAGGACTCCCGGAGGTCTAATATTATTCAAACCATAAAATTCCAGAGTTTGGGTAATATTCGACCTCTGGGAATCCTTACGATCCCATCTCTGATTATCTCTGATCATTTTTCGACGATTATCTCATATATATTCGGTATTTTAATTATACAAATTAAGCAATTACAAAAAGTAAATCCGCTCACATTAATCATCATCTTCGTCGGGTTCCTCATCTTCATTAGGTCCATCATCTTCAGGTTCGTCATCATCGTCACTCTCTTCAAACTCATCGGAATCACCTTCTTCTTCTGTGTCGTCAGGTAGATATTCAACTTGCCTGTTTCGGGGATCAATTAGAAGAACGTTGTCCGTAATCTCTGGTTCTGTAATGTGACGGCAAGAATCTTGTTGCATTGGAAGATCGTCAACACCAACAATTTTACCCCTTGGAGCTATTTTTATAACCGATAACCATGTGGGCCCAGTGGTTCGAACTCGCGGATATGGAACGAACGTTACTTGTTCTGCTTGTGATGCTAGGATAAATGGTTCAAACTTGTTGTATCGTCGTGATTTGTTGACGTCGACCACACCAAATTTGTTAATTCGCACCCCTCGACCGACTGTTGGATCGAACCAATCACATTTGAAGAGAACGCATTTCATATTAACCAAGCCGGGGTACTCCACTTCGATTATTTCCTGCAACACCCCATAAAAATCTATTTCACCCCTAACACATACTCCGTAGTTGGTAGTTGCCCGACGTACGCCGTACTTGTATGTATGAAACACATAACCACGGGTGAAATACATGGGTGCAGTCGTTATCTTCCCGAGGGGGCCTTGGAGTAACTCATGAAACCATATTGGATATGCGGGGTCGCCATGATCCACCTATAAAAGACATATCGATAAGTACTGTGCATGTTAATTATATATATTACTTGAGTATCGATCTGATGAAATTAATGAAATATTTATAACTATATATATATTAACTTACTTGCGTCTTCAACCACTGAGCAAAGTGACGATCTTTACGATCGTTTATTTCATCTTCTGAAACGCCTTCAATGCATTCTCGTACCTGGGTAACAAATAAGCTACAAAATATATATACATTGAAATTAACATCTTTATTTATATGTAATGAACTATATGTAATGAACTATATATAATTGATTAATGGATAATTAATAAATATATAGTTACGTGTTACCTCTCGTAAGGACTCACTTCCTCGCAATTTAGGAGGATGTATGTATGTGCGCTGTGCCTGTCATTCTCGTTAGACCACCAAACTTCCTTCAATTTTCCACTAAGACGACCGATTGGTGAGAACATGTCTGGGACACCCTCTACTGCATAAGTTCTTCCCACACCACCATCATCATATCGTCGGGGAGCCCGTTTACGTGTGCGGACTTTTGTAGCGAAATAGTATGAAGTGAAGTGTGAAGTTTCTTCTGTCAAACTTCCCGCAACAATTGATCCTTCAACCCTTGCTAGATTTTTTGCCTTTCCCTTTAAATGTTTCATGAAGCGCTCGAATGGGTACATCCACCTAAACTGAACAGGGCCGCCTAGTTCTGCTTCATGAGGGAGATGAATGGGAAGATGTTCCATAACATCAAAAAACGCCGGCGGGAATATCTTCTCCAAATTGCACAACAATATTGGAATATTAGTAGACAGTTGTGCAATTACTTCTTCTGACAACGTCCGTGTACTAAGATCCCGGAAAAACGCTCCGATGCCTGCACAATCAAAATTAAATTATATATTATATTGTAATATTTGAACATATATAATTAATTAAATTAATCTCAACAATTTTATATGTGATGATCAATTAAATATCTTACCTCCAATTGCTTCATGAACGTTTCCTGGAAGGAGTTCGGCAAATGCAAAAGGAAGTAATCGTTGCATAAACACGTGGCAGTCATGACTCTTCATCCCTGAAAACTTTTGTCCTTTCTCAACAGATTTAGCAAGATTGGATACGTACCCATCAGGAAACTTCACGTCAGATGAAACCCAATTGAACAACGATGCCTTTTCTTCTGCACCCAACCGAAATATAGGAACTGGTGATTTCCCATTGCTCATTATATGCAACTCATTTCTGTTGCAAATATCGGGCAAGTCCAACCTTGATTTTCCACTGTCTTTGGTTCTTCCTTTCACGTTTAACACTGTATGCATGATGTTATCAAAAAAGTTTTTCTCAATGTGCATGACATCAAGATTGTGTCTTAGCAGATGATCTTTCCAGTACGGAAGTTCCCAAAAAATGCTTTTCTTGTGCCAATTGTGATTGACCCCGTATCCATCTGGCATATTAGCTGGAGTGTGCCAATTTCCCCCACGAATCACCGTTTCTAGTCCCCCAAAATGATCTATTTGCGCTTCTAGATCTTCCCCAGATAGATACACTGGTGGGGGGACACGCACGATTTTGTTCTTCCTAAACAACCGCTTGTTTCTCCTATATGGATGGTTGATTGGTAGAAACCGGCGGTGACAATCAAACCAACATGTTTTTCGACCATGTTTCAGCTGAAACGCATCTGTCCGATCGAGGCAATAAGGACAAGATAACCTCCCATGCGTCGTCCAACCTGATAGCATTCCGTATGCAGGGAAGTCGCTTATTGTCCACATAAGCACCGCACGCATCGTAAAATTTTTTTTCCTCGAACAATCATATGTACGAACTCCTGCAGACCACAACTGCTTCAACTCATGTATGAGAGGCTGCAAAAACACATCAAGGGACCGCTTCGGATGATTGGGACCAGGGACTAAAATACTCAGGAATAGAAATTCTCTTTGCATGCACATATCTGGGGGAAGGTTATAAGGCGTTACGATAACTGGCCACAAAGAATATTGCCTACCAGACATACCGAATGGACTAAATCCATCAGTGCAAAGACCAAGATACACATTTCGCTTAGAGTTAGCAAATTCGGGGTGTACCGTATTAAAGTGTTTCCAAGCTTTTGCATCTGACGGGTGAGTCACTTCTCCTTCTCTCTGTGAATGTTCTGCATGCCACCTCATCGATGCAGCTGTCCTTTCAGATTGATACAATCGTTTCAACCTATCAGTTATAGGAAGATACCACATCCGTTGGTACGGTATCTTACTACGCCCAGAAGTTTGCGGCCTAAATCTCGGTTTTTGGCAAAATCGACATTCCTGCAGCTTATCATCATCTTTCCAAAAAAGCATACAATTGTCAACACATACATCTACCATCTCAGAAGGCAACCCAAGACTAAACACCAACTTCTGAATCTCATAGTATGTTTCGGCAGCCAAATTATCCTCTGGCAAATACTCTTTAATAAGATCAGCCCAATCATCCATGCAAACCTCAGCTAAGTTATGATCCGTTTTAATTGTCATCATCCTAGCTGCTAACGACAATTTAGACTGACCTTCTCTACATCCATCGTAGAGTGGCTCATTTGCAGCGTTTAGTATATCATAAAATCGCTTCGCATCAACGTTGGGTTCCTCAATAGTACTATTATCAGCATTTGTTTCATGAAATGCATCATTAACCATAGCATGCATCCTATCATGATCTTGACCCTGATCAAATTGATGTTGACCATGATGATAACTACCTTGATAATTTGATTCATCAAAATCTACTTGACCTTGATAATTATTACTACTATGATCAACTGCTTGACTCCTTTCAAAACCCTCTCCATGTTGATACCAAACATAATATTGCGGCATAAACCCTCTATTTAGTAAATGCTTCCACACCGTCTCAATAAAAAGATATCTCGTATTTTTGCATTTACGACAAGGACAGAAGAGTTTACCGCTTTCAAGGGTTGTTTGCATATTTCCGGCCTGATACATGAATATTTCAAGCCCCTCTTTGAATTCTTTCGTCAACGCTCCCTCCGAATCCTTTTGTGTATACATCCATCTTCGTAGATCGTATATAGACATTTTATAAAAAAAGATTTTATAGTTTTTTTTTTTTGTTATTATAGTTTTTTTTTTTTGATATGAAATTTCAATTGATGCGAGGATGTATTTATAGAAATTTTTTCAGATTTACAACGGATTTACAACGGATTTACAACGGATTTACGATGTAAATTCGATGTAAATTTGTTAGGTAAACCAATGAAATAAACGTGATCTACCAAACTAGAAACTATCGATGTAAACTCGATGTAATATAAACCGTTGTAAATTCGATGTAACATTACATCGAATTTACAACGTATTTTGCGAGAGTCGTATTCGTCGTAAAGTCGATGTAATGTTACATCGAATTTACAACGATTGATCATGTCGTCGTATAATCGTCGTAATATAGTCGTACAGTTACGACGATTATACGACGACAAATATTTACGACGAAGTTACATCGATCACCTAGTTCGTCGTAGAATCGTCGTAAAAGCGATGTAAAGTTACATCGATTTAAATCCGTCGTAAAATTTTGTTGGAAATAGGCTGTTTTCTTGTAGTGTTATGCCGATCCACAGCTCAATTCGTACCGCTTCAGAACCGACTAGCACACTCACCCGGATTGAACACTATTCACTCGGCATTCACCTCTCTTGCTCCACACCGACCGATCCTAGAGCGGTACGCCCGATCGGTATGGAGGCAGAGAGTTATGCCAATCCAAGGAGCTCTCCCGTACCGACCTGGAACCACGCGGCACAAAACCCTCGATGAGATTAGTACCGACAGAACCTGGGTCGGTACTACCGAACGTGCTAGCCCAGCGATCACTCGGACGGACTTTTGCCGGCTAGAAACTTATCCCGCTCTCACCCGGCACGCTTCGCATCGACCAGACTTCATTTTAGCCGGCTAAATCCGTATCCAGCGTCCATCTAACCTGCACGATGAAGACTAGTACCGATCCATTCTGGGTCGGCACTACCAAACGGCACTAACTCAGCGTTCACGCAGGTCTATTTCTGTCGGCCAAAACTCATCCCGCTCACGATCCAGGACGCCTTGCATCGACCAGATCCTTATTTTAGCCGGCTAAATCTGCACCCAACATCCGTCCGACCTGCACAAAGTAAATTTGTGCCGAGTGGTTTGTAACGACCCAGGATCGGTCGGTACAAACTTTCTGCTGGAAACCGATCCAGACCCGACCGGGTCAATACCCGGTTTGTTCCGGGTTGACCCGGTTCACACTATTCACTATAAACATTTTTTTAGACCTAATTTTTGGGAGATGTCTTTTCATATGCTAAAAAGCTCCCTTTTGAGTGTTCTAAGTATTTTGTAAGAGAGATTCTCCTTTTAGTTTATGCAATCTAAATTTATTTCTTAATCTCTTCTTCTCACATCTCATTTCTTAATCATCTAATCATCTAATCATGAGATTTAACATGTTCTTCATAGGATTTGTTGGGTCCAACATGATTAGTGAGTAGTCTTTTAGGATTTGGGGATGGGTTAGATTTAGGTTGATTCCTTGGATGATTTATGATGCTTAGGGATAAATTAACATATTCTCTTTCTTGCTTAGTGATCTTAATGCTAGATTTGCTTGAGAAACCTTGCCTAGATCAAAGGGACATTTCACACCCACACGATAGTCGATGAAATGCCTAGATGAACTAGTCAAGAGATATTCACTCCTAGCCTACGAGAGTAGTTGTCTAGGGTGTTTATTTGGTTGGTCTTGAACGTTTACATTTAATGCTTGCTAATTGGTAATTCACAAATGAGAATTTGATCTTGGATTAGTAATTACCATGGTGATTAGTATCTTGAGAGAGGATTAGCATGGTAATTTAATGACCATTGCCTAGGGATTAGCCTTGTTTGAGTATTGAGCATCATGAATTAGCCATGGATTCACCTAATTCGATTACCCCATCCTTGAATTCGCTTTCGTTTATTGAAATTCAACTCGCTTAGTTTGCTATTTCTTTGTTTCGTTTTAGTGCTTAGCTCATTAGTCAACCCGAAATGTCGATCCCAAGCTGCATAACATGATCAGCGATATTCTCGATGGATTCTTAGATGAGACAGCATGGGAATCAGAGGCTGGTGTTAAGAAAAAAAATAGTGGGAAGGCCATCATGGAGGAAAGTGAGGATGACTTTGTTGAAAAGCCTAAAGGATAGAAGCGGAAGACAGAAAGTGGCGGGACTTCACGTTTAGAGAAGAATAAGAAGGAGAAAAAGAAGGCGAAGATGGATGAAGAAACGGATGTTGTTGATAAGAGGAAGGAAAGAAGAACGAGAAAAAGAAGGGAAAGAAGGAGGAGATGGAAATTGTGGAGGAGGAAAGTGGAAAAGAAGGGGAGGAAGTAGATATGGATATCTCGCTAGATGTTATTAGGAAGCAGAAGAAAAGAGAGAAGAAAATTGAGAAGAAAAGAGAGAAGGAAGAGAGAAGTCTTGAATCAAGAACACCGGGGAGACAAGTAAGATTCTAAGGGTAATTCAACAATTGTCGACCAAAGTCGCTACATTGGACACCAATGTTAGCAAAGTTGGAGTTCGACTAAGTGACATCGAAAGGAGGATGTCTACTCTCGAGGCAAAAGATTAGGTGAAGGAAAAGGAAGGGGACAAGCATGGCCCCGTTTATAAGTTGGTAGATGCAGAATCCAATGCATCTCAAGGACTGGGAGGGATAAAGGATCCGGTACGCAAGTCTCTCTTCTAATTACAGTAACTTAGCGCAAGTTACAAGCAACAAAATAAAACTGAACATGTTTGGTGTTTTTTTTAAAAACCGTTGTGGTAGATTTGTATGGAAAATGTTCTACGTTATGGTTGACTTTTATGGATGAATAAGAAACATTATGGTAGATTTGTTCACATTGCTTTTGCCTTTACAGTAATTAAGCAGTTCTTGATGGTAGACTTGTTTTACTCTTTAATGGTAGACTTGTTATGGTCTTTATAGTAGACTTGTATGGTCTATATGGTAGACTTGTTATGGTATTCATGGTAGACTTGTTATGGTTCATGGTAGACGTGCGTTGTTATGGTAGACTTATTATATGTTCACTACTAGACTTATTGAAACGCTATCACTGATTTTCAATAGTGTTCAAATATCATTGTCTATGCTAATTGTGCTATGTATTACCACAGTCGTGGATGTTAGAGGTGCATGAAACGTTGGAACCAGAGTTTCCGATTGCAAGGGTGGTTAGAACCCCGAGTTCGAAAGGAAATAGTGTTTGTAAAGTGAAAAGAGAACCGGTTGATCCAATAGTGAAGAACCAAGCATCTAAGACACCAAAACCTCAAACGAAAAATAAAAAGAAAGTAGACGAAGACTGTGTCGATGTCACTGACCAAGTTACACCACCTCCACGAGGTAAACCTAGACCTTCATTGAAGATCCCACAATTGCAAGACGAAGATGAGGACGCAATGCTGGAAGCTCTCGGAAAAAGATTAGATAAGTTGGTGGCACTTGCAACAATGAAAACACCAGTTCCGCTCAAAAGGGGTCGCAACCTTGCTCCCACCCAACTGTCACCATTCGTAGGAAGTTCGGTGGTCAGACGCATAATGGTTGGTGTAACCCCATCTATTGCTATGTACGACCCTTCCGAAAAGGTAGAAAAACCAAAACAAGATCGATTGCTCGAGTACATAGGGACGGATTTGTAAGTCATTTCAGTTTTTTTATTGTTTAACATTTCATGAAGTACAATTAATTTCGTTATTCTCACTATATATCACTTTGGTAATTTTCAGGGACAACCCATTCAAGACTTCATATGCAGGACCGGAATTCTACCTCATGTTTATCACTCCTAAAGAAATGTGGGAAAATGAGGAATACGGCTGGTTGCATGACAAGGTATTAATTAGTTTTTCGTAGATTTAATTGAATCTGCGGTAGATTTATTTCTTTCCCTATGCGGTATATATAAACTTTAATTTTGCAGATTTGTTGTTACATTGCGGTAGAGTTATATATTAACCAATATTTTTATATTGTGCAGCATATTGTCGCATGATTTAATATGTTTCGACAAAGGTTGTTGCTCAACCCATCTCCTTATCGAGACGAAAGGATTGCTTTCATCGACCTTGTGTTCACCGGTGTTTGGTGTCGAGATTACGCAACGAAATTTATACCGTCTGAGAAGACGTAGGTCTTTTCTTCGGGTTATTTTGACATGGCCAATGGGGTATATAATGAGTTATCACCTACATAGAAGAAATGGGGGCAAGATGTGGATATCTTGTACATCGCCCACAATATCAAGAACGTACATTGGGTGGCCGTTGAGGTGAACATTCCCAAGAGAAAGGTCAGAGTATTTGATTGCATCCCCCATTTATATAAGGAGAGCTTCGTAATTGAGTATATTAGGCCGTACGCGAAGATGATTCCACTCTTGTTGAAGCAACTTGCACCAATAGAGATGAGGAAAACAATGAAGGAGACACCATATCAGACCTACTGTATTAAAACAGCTCCTCCTAACAAACAAACATGTGATTATGGTCGTATACGCTCAAGTACATGGAGTGTGGAGCTGTAGGCCATTGTTGGGAATCCCTGAGAGTTAGCAACATTGCTGCGATTCGGCTCAAATATGCAGCTGAGATTTACGACGAGGTACATGAACCCGAAGAAGTCCGGATGTCTTATCCAAACCCGCTTCGTGACGCGGATGACAAGTATCTACTAGAGACAGACTCTGCTAATTAAGGAAGCTGTTACGGTAGATTTTTGGGTTATAGCTTTTATATCGCGGTAGACTTGTTTGGATATTCCTTGGTTAACCACAGTAGATGATAAGCTCAAAAGTAATACCCTAAAAGTACTAACAGTTGTAGTTGCAGTATATTAGGGGTTGAACCACATAGACTCAAGAAATTACTCAATAGACCAATTAGATTTGAATTACGCTACGCGATTCAATTTAACAAAAAGCAATAAACGAAATTAAAAGAGTTGTAATTCAATGGAGGAAAGATAGGTTCAGGGTATTCTCAGGAAATCAGAGAATGCAGATAAACTAACTGGTCAGGGTTCAGGTTAAGCTCGGTTCTTCAACTCAAATCACTAAGATATAACTAACCAACTATCGTTGCGAGAGTTATCTAAGTCTAAATCTTAGAATTCCAAATCTCTTTGCAAATCCTAAAGACTAAACTAGCTTTAAATCCATGTTTGATCTGTTCACAAAACAACTAAACCAAATTTCTTTGCAGATAGTTATTTTGCTCACCCTAAGTTCTATCAGATCATCAATTGCACTGTCGTGCCTAATCGATTAACCTAAGATCTAAGTTCCATGTGATCAATCTAGAATTAGCTTTAAGAACAACCTAAGGTGAAGAATTAATTCAGATTATGAATCCTAACCAACTAATTAACCTAGCATTCAATGAAATCCCTTATGAGAACCCTAAACCTAACAGGAGATCTACTCAGACATGGAGATTGAAATAATAAACATAATTGAATAAATCTCTGAAATAAATAAATATGATGAGAGTAAACAGGGGTTCGAAATCTTCTCTCGGATGAACATAGTTTCAGACTTGTCTCCCTCAGAAAGCTCACTCACAGAAAACCAAAGTAAAATAATGCGTCCTTGCCAAAGTGGCTGAAAAAACCTAATTAATACTCCTAAAACACGTTTTGGGCTTTATTGTAAATAATAGAGTCTTCTGGGCCAAAGAGCAGATTCTTCAAACTTCAGAAAAGTCGCGACTCGTGTTTCTCTGCAGTCGGTATCGATCGATAACATAAGTGGTATTGGTCGATACTCGGGCTTCAAATCGGCTGTCCCAGTTACACGATCTCTGCTTTGCTCCAAAAAGCTCCAGAATGCTTCAATATCTCCAATTATGCTCCAAACGTGCCAAAACCTGAAAAGATTCTAGAAGACTACAAAAACGCTAGCAAGACTCTAAAAATAAGACCTATATCATGGCTAAAAACGGGTAAAAACCATGATATATCAACTCCCCCAGACTTAGCATTTGCTTGCCCTCAAGCAAACAGAAAGCTAAACAAGAGAAAGAGGTTTGAAAAACACGGAGACTCACCTGTTCTTGAAAAACTGCAATGACCATTTTCCTTAGTGCTCCACATATCACGTAACCAGTCTTCTAGTTAACTGGTCAGCCTTTGGATTTTTCATTAGTCCGATCTAGAACTGATTCTGTAACAATGGTCATTTAGAAGTAAAGTAAGAACAATAGATACAAGAAAAAGATCATCATCTCCAACAAATTTTGACTCAATAAAACAATTTTTGACTCAAAAACGACTGACTCTAAGAAAAACAAAAACATTGTCAGCAACTACCTCCCCCAGACTTGAACAACACTGTCCCCAGTGTTATTTAGCCTAGAGTTGGTAAAAGAAACCAAAAGAACTGAGTGGAATCGTGAAAAACAAGAAATTACCGGATTGGGGTAGGGGTGTCGACCGACACACAGCCTGGTATCGAGCGATACCAAGCGTAGGTCGACACAAGTAACCTTTTCATCGATTTTGTTGCTCTTAAGTGTCAGAAGGGATCCAATGGTGAAATAGTTAGCACTGTTAGATTACTCAAACACAAGTTAAAAGCAACAAGAAAGCATAATCGCATAAATCCACAAGGTTCAGAATCATAACATGCTGACAAAACAAACTCAAAAGTTCAAAAGAAAAGAAAAAGAAAAGAAAAATGAACCAGATAGAACAGAGGACTAATCCTCATCAGAATCATCGTCGTCTCCAGCAGTGTGAGGTGGTCTACGCCACTCGATACCATCAAATATCTCGACACGGGACAGCAAAACATACTCCTTTGGAGGTGGGTTAGAGATCGATGCATCATCTGCCCGTGTTCTCTTGCGTGTAGACATCTGCGCGTGGGTTATCGACCGATACCATTACTGGTATCGATCGATACTTGGATCATGGGTAGATGCAATCTCTGTTCCTCCTGGTGTCGATCGATACCAGAATGGTATCGGTCGACACAGCACATGTTCATCTGATTCACACAAAGACACAAGACATAAAAACGAAAAAGGACAAAAATAAAAGACTCATATACAGACTCACCAGTGGGTTGCCTCACACCAAGCGCTTGTTTTCGGTCATTAGCTTGACTTTGGCTCATGTATTAGTCAGGATAAGAATGAGAACTTGCTCCAAAACAAGCTCCACAACTAGACATCTTCAGCTTCAGAATTCTGCTCAACATACCCTTCACAACATCCTTTCCCTTCTCTTTCAGCTCCGAAGTGAGAATAGCTCTAACCTTAGATAATGGTTTCGAGGTTCCCTTGCACTTCACCTCATATTCAATCGAATCTCCATCACACTTCTGAGGGGTTAAAGTCATATAGGCAGCACCCTTGACTCTTTTGCTCTCCACCTTCTTCTTTGCCTTAGTCGTTTTGATGTCTCTCTTGGTGATGATAGAAGGACCATCTAAAACGTCTATGACATTTGGCTCATCATAAGGCTTTTCCAAAAGATCAACCATCAACATTTATCCTGTAACAACGGTGATGCAAGAGACATGTTTGGGAGCTCCTCCAGTAGGAATGGCTCTGTACGAGACTTGTTTGTCAATGTATGAGAACGAGATTCTCTTACTAGGCATGTCTATAACTACACCAACTGTAGCCATGAACGGTCTTTGATAAGCTCAAAATTAATACCCTAAAAGTACTAAAGTTGTAGCTGCAGTATAGTAGGGGTCGAACCACAAAGACTCAAGAAAATCACACAATAGATCAATTAGTTTCGAATTAAGTTAAGCAATTCAGTTGAAACAGAAAGCAATGAATAATAAAAGAGTTGATTAAATTCGATGAAGAGAATATAGGCCCAGGGTGTTTCTCAGGAAATCAGAGAATGCAGAATAACCAATTAATCAGGATTCAGGTTATGCACGGTTCTTGAACTCAAATCACTAAGCTATAATTAACCAACTGTCGTTGCGAGAATTATCTAAGTCTAAATCCCAGAATCTCAAATCTCTTTGCAAATCCTAAAGATCTAAACTAGCTTTAAAGTTTAGGTTTGATATGTTCACAAAACAACTAAACCAAATCTTTATGTGGATAGCTATTTTGCTCACCCTAAGTTCTATCAGATTATCAATTGCACTGTCGTGCCTAATCGATTAACCTAAGATCTAAGTTTCAGATTCGTCAACCTAGAATTAGCTTTAAGAACAACCTATGGTGAAGAACTAATTCAGATTATGAATCCTAACTAATCAATTACCAGCACTCAATGAAATCCTTTATGAGAAAACCCTAAACCTAAAAGGATATATACTCAGACATGATCAATGGAACAGAAATCATAGATGAATAGAATTGCATAGAAGTAATCAATAAGAAAACAAAGGGGTTCAGAATTGTCTCCCCAAAAACCCTCTAACAAATCTCTCTCAAAGTCTCAAGAATAAAATAAAGCTTAAAACCAGGTTAGCCAAAAAGGTGGCTGAAAAACCTAATAAATAACCTAAAACATGTTTTGGGCTTTATTGTAATTATTAAAGTCTTCTGGGCTAAAGTGCAGTTTCTTCATACTTCAAAAAAGTCGCATTTCCTTTTCCATGGATGACGGTATCGACCGATACCATAAGTGGTATCGATCGATACTCGGGCAGTGAGTCACGTTCCTTCCTTCATGGTGTCAATATCGATCGACACCAGGTGGTGTCGGTCGATACAAGGGCTTCAAATCGACCTTCTCAGCTACATGATCTCTGCTTTGCTCCAAAAAGCTCAAGAATGCTTCAATATCTCTAATTATGCTCCAAACGTACCTAAAACCTGAAAAGACTCTAAAAGACTCCAAAAACACTAGAAAGACTCTGAAAACAAGACCTATATCATGGCTAAAAGTGGGTAAAAACTATGATATATCAACTCTCCCAGATTTAGTCTTTGCTTGCCCTCAAGCAAACATAAAGCTAAACCAGAGAAAGAGGTTTGAAAACACGGAGACTAACTTGTTCTTGAAACACTGCAATGACCCTTTTCCCTAGCTCTCCATCTATCACCTAACCAGTTCCAAATCTAACCACCATGTACTTTTCCGTAGACATTCGCAGCTTCCCAGACTCCACACATTATTTCACAACATTATCCATCCAAGCCTTCATCGCCAGTTTCATCGTTGTAATCAATGTTCAAGAACCTTCTAGATTCTTTCCCATACAATATCTTGACAAAAGAAACATACAACTTTCACACTTTTAGTATTGTTTTCTCTCCCCAAGACTTGTTTCTCATCATGTTCTTTCTCTTTTTCTTTAGATCCGCATATACACATTAAGGTCTGAAACGCGAGTATTGATGGTGTTTGCCACCAAATCCCCGGTTCTTCCCTCTCTATGTATCAAAGGTGTAGGCGAATAGTGGTATCATAGGAAATTTTCCTAACCTCGCTTCCAACCTTTGTGTGATCATTCCTTCACAAGTAGAATAATGGCACTCACAAGTAGAATTCAGTCACTAGCTTGACTTTGGCTCAGCTATCAGTCAGAATAAGGTTGAGAACTTACCCCGAAGTAAGCTCCACAACCTGACAACTCCAGCTTCAGAGTTCTGCTCAACATACCCTCCACAACATCCTTTCCTTTCTCTTTCAGCTCCGAAGGGAGGATAACTCTAACCTTAGAGAATGGTTTTGAAGTTCCCTTGCACTTCACCTTATATTCAATCGAATCTCCATCACACTTCTGAGGGGTTAGAGTCACATGGGTATCACTCTCGACTCTTTTATTCTTCACCTCCTTTTTTGCCTTAGCTGTTTTGATGTCTTTCTTGGTGATGATAGAAGGACCATCTAAAACGTCTATGACAGTTAGCTCATCATAAGGTTCTTCCAAAAGATCAACCATCA
The DNA here is from genome assembly GCA_002933915.1 of Eutrema heterophyllum. Lineage (NCBI taxonomy): Eukaryota > Viridiplantae > Streptophyta > Magnoliopsida > Brassicales > Brassicaceae > Eutrema > Eutrema heterophyllum. The sequence continues at coordinate 93,100 of PKMM01019937.1, forward strand.
ACGGCTCTCCTGTAGCAACGGTGATACTTTGGACATGTCTAGGAGCTCTTCCAGAAGGGATGGCTTTGTAGGAGACCTCTTTGTCAATGTATGAGAACGAGATTCTCTTACTGGACGTGTCTATAACTGCACCAATTGTAGCCATGAACGGTCTTCCAAGAATCAGAGGCGTACTAGAACGTTCACTCATCTCCACAACCTGAAAATCAGTAGGAACCAGACAATCTTCTACTTTAACTAGCAAATCAGGGATTGTACCATATGGGACTGAGGTTGAAGAGTTCGCGAATGTAAGAGACATCTAAGGAGATCTTATATCAGCAATTCCCAGCCTCTCTGCAATTGCCTTTGACATGACATTGACACTAGACCATGAATCAACGAGAGATTCTTTGAATTCAACTCCAAAGATGGAGCATGGAACCGAAATTTTTCCTGGGTCTTCTCTCTTAGTCAACTGCTTCAATGGTGGGGTGCTTCTTGCCTTGATGAAGAGTGCCTTAATCTCTTCCTCAGTTTCTCTGCAATCTCGGAAGTAACAATCCAAATGGCGGTTTTCAAAAGCTTCTTCAAAGAATCGTATGGGGAATCCTCCTTACCATCTTCTCAAAAGCAAGCAACTTCTCTGCAGAGATGGGACCTCTGAGGTGTCTAGGTGGTATAGGATATGGCACCTTAGGTTTGAAAACCCTTTCCTCGACATTCTTGGGTGTTTTCACAGTTTATGGCTCAGTTGTGAGGAGTGTCGACCGATGCTGGCTGGTATCGATCGATACTGGAGCGATTTCGGGAGTCTAATCGCAATCTTCAGGTTGGTGTCGATCGACACTAGTGGTGGTGTCGATCGACACTAGTGGTGGTGTCGATCGATACCGACGTATCGGGCTCAAAATCTGACTTTGCTTCAACTTCTTCATCACTTATTAAGGTGATTGCATTGACGTGTTCCCTTGGATTCACTGTTTTCCCTGGAAGAAAAACTTCTTCACTGCTGCTGCAGTCTGAGCGACCTGAGTTTTCAGCCTCTTCTGATGAATGCTAAGAGCTTCAATCTTTCCATTTAGGTCTGTGTACATAGCATCCATCTTCCCATTGAAGTCCACTGTCATCTTCTGCTGTCCTTCAAGAACCTGCTCAAGCATGGATTCAACCTTGTTCTCTGGAGACTTGGGAGGAATAGGCTGGTAATTGTTGGTGAAGTTTCTGTTGTTGTTTTGCTGGTATTGATATCTCTGACTTTGAAAACCAGCACCACCAATGTAGTTAACATCTTCCACTTCATCCTCATTAGCAAAATAAACAGCCTTCTTCGTCTTTCCCATCAAAAGATTGTGCACTGAATCCAGCTTGGCTTGAACCTCAACAATCTGCGATTCATCCAAATTCCCAGCCTGCTTCTGCCGCTCAAAGTCAGCATTCTTTGTGCTATTGCTAGACGTCAAGTTCTCAATAAGCACATAAGCATCGTCTGGATACCTGGTGTTGAAATTCCCATTACTCGCAGCATCCAAAGCCATCTGGTACCTCCAATCGATCCCTCTGAAGAAAATACCCAGCAATTGAACCTTAGTGAACCCGTGATGTGGACAATCCCTCTGATACGATCTGAATCTTATCCAAGTAGCCTTAAATGCCTCAGTCGCTCCTTGAGAAAACTGGGAGATCTCTTGTTCCTGAGCTCTTCGGATCTCGCATCATCATAAAAGTTGTTCAGGAACGCGTTCTTAGTCTCCTCCCAAGTAGTCAGTGATCCAGGGGGCAACTGGTTAAGCCAATAAGCTGCATCTCCACCAAGAGAGTATGGGAAAAGCTTATAGAGAAGGTAATCATTGGACACGCCATTGTACTTAATGGTAGTGACCAAGTCCTCAAATCTCTCAATATGATCCATAGGGTGTTCATGAGGAAGACCATGAAAAGGGTGCTGACCCACAAGAGTGAAGTATTCAGATTTCAGCTCAAAGTCATTCATTTGAAAAGCAGGAGGGAGAATCGCTTATCGATTGGCATATAACTGATCAGGCCTGTTGTACTCTCCAATTGTCCTACCACAATCAACCACATCATCCCCAACATTCACAACAGATGGAGGAGCAATGATGTTTCCATCTCCATCAAGTCGTTGCCCCCTCTCATTGCACAAATGACCCTCTCGGTCTCTAAAAGTACCAGCCTCATCACGAATCAAGACCAATGGGTTGTTCATCTCTGATGGCTTCTTTGCTTTCCTGATTTTGCGTTCCAAGTTTGCTAGCTCCTCGTTGGAAAGATTAACTAGTTGAGTGCTCTTGTTCCTCCTGGTTTCGCGATTAGGCATACACCTGAAACACAAAAGTCAAAGCACGTAAATAACAAAAATTAAAAAAAATACGACGAGTGTATCGACCGATACTAGTTGGGTATCGATCGATACCGATGAACTTAGTCGAAATTCTAAGCTAAAAATCTAATGGCGAATTTAGAGTCCCCGGCAATGGCGCCAAATTTTGATAAACTCAAAATTAATACCCTAAAAGTACTAAAGCTGTAGGTGCAGTATAGTAGGGGTCGAACCACAAAGACTCAAGAAAATCACACAATATATCAATTAGTTTCTAATTAAGCTAAGCAATTCAGTTGAAACAGAAAGCAATGAACAATAAAAGAGTTGATTAAATTCGATGAAGAGAATATAGGCCCATGGTGTTTCTCAGGAAATCAGAGAATGCAGAATAACCAATTAATCAGGATTCAGGTTATGCACGGTTCTTGAACTCAAATCACTAAGCTATAATTAATCAACTGTCGTTGCGAGAATTATCTAAGTCTAAATCCCAGAATCCCAAATCTCTTTGCAAATCCTAAAGATCTCAAACCAGCTTTAAAGTTCAGGTTTGATATGTTCACAAAACAACTAAACCAAATCTCTTTGCGGATAGCTATTTTCCTCACCCTAAGTTCTGTCAGATTATCAATTGCACTGTCGTGCCTAATCGATTAACCTAAGATCTAAGTTTCAGATTCGTCAACCTAGAATTAGCTTTAAGAACAACCTATGGTGAAGAACTAATTCAGATTATGAATCCTAACTAATCAATTACCAGCACTCAATGAAATCCTTTATGAGAAAACCCTAAACCTAAAAGGATATATACTCAGACATGATCAATGGAACAGAAATCATAGATGAATAGAATTGCATAGAAGTAATCAATAAGAAAACAAAGGGGTTCAGAATTGTCTCCCCAAAAACCCTCTAACAAATCTCTCTCAAAGTCTCAAGAATTAAATAAAGCTTAAAACCAGGTTAGCCAAAAAGGTGGCTGAAAAACCTAATAAATAACCTAAAACACGTTTTGGGCTATATGTAATTATTAAAGTCTTCTAGGCTAAGGTGCAGTTTCTTTAAACTTCAGAAAAGTCGCGTTTCCTTTTCCATGGACGACGGTATCGACCGATACCATAAGTGGTATTGATCGATACTCAGGCAGTGAGTCACGTTCCTTCCTTCATGGTGTCAGTATCGATCGACACCAGGTGGTGTCAGTCGATACAAGGGCTTCAAATCGACCTTCTCAGCTACATGATCTCTGCTTTGCTCCAAAAAGCTCAAAAATGCTTCAATATCTCCAATTATGCTCCAAACGTACCTAAAACCTGAAAATGCTCTAAAAGACTCTAAAAACACTAGAAAGACTCTGAAAACAAGACCTATATCAAGGCTAAAAGTGGGTAAAAACCATGATATATCAGTCTTCCAAAAATCAAAGGCGTACTAGAACGTTCACTCATCTCCACAACCTGAAAATCAGTAGGAACCAGACAATCTCCTACTTTAACAAGCAAATCAGGGATTGTACCATATGGAACTGAGGTGGAAGAGTTCGCGAATGTAAGAGACATCTTAGGAGATCTTATATCAGCAATTCCCAGCCTCTATGCAATTGCCCTTGACATGACATTGACGCTAGCAACTTCATGAATCTCACCCAAGCAGCCTTAAACGCTTCAGTCGCTCCTTGAGAAAATTGGGAGATTTTATTCCTAAGCTCCTCTGATCTTGCATCATCATAGAAATTGTTCAAAAATGCATTTTTGGTCTCCTCCCAGGTAGTCAGTGATCCAAGAGGTAACTGCTTAAGCCAATAAGCTGCATCTCCACCAAGAGAGTATGGGAAAAGCTTACAGAGGAGGTAATCGTTGGACACTCCATTGTACTTAATACTAGTAACCAAGTCCTCAAACCTCTCAATGTGATCCATGGGGTGTTCATGAGAAAGACCATGAAAGGGGTGCTAACCCACAATAGTGTAGTATGCAGGTTTCAGCTCAAAGTCATTCCTATGAAAAGTAGGAGCTCGAATCGCTGATCGATTGACATAGAACTGATCAGGACTGTTATACTCACCAATCGTCCTATCACGACCAGCCACAGCGTTCCCCTCATTGTTTCCCTCTTCATCAAGTCGTTGCCCTCTCTCATTGCACAAGTGACCCTCTTGGTCTCTGAAAGCTCCAGCATCATCACGAACCAATACCACTAGATTGTTCATCTCTGCTAGCTTCTTTGTTTTCCTTTTTGTGCGTTCCAAATTTGCTAGCTCCTTGTTGGAAAGATTAACTAGCTGAGTGCTCTTGTTCCTCCTGGTTTCGCGAGTAGGCATACACCTGAAAAACAAGAGTCAAAAGTACGTAAGTAACCAAAATTTAAAAACAGCACGACGATCGACCGACACTGGGTAGTATCGATCGATACCAACGAACTTAGTCGAAATTCTAAGCTAAAATCTAACTGCGAATTTTAGAGTCCCCGGAAACGGCGCCAAATTTTGATAAGCTCAAAAGTAATACCCTAAAAGTACTAACAGCTGTAGTGGCAGTATACTAGGGGTCGAACCACAGAGACTCAAGAAATCATACAATAGACAAATTAGATTCGAATTACGCTAAGCGATTCAATTTAACAGAAAGCAATAAACGAAATTAAAAGAGTTGTAATTCGATGGAGGAAAGATAGGTTCAGGGTATTTCTCAGGAAATCAGAGAATACAGATAAACTATCTGGTCAGGGTTCAGGTTAAGCTCGGTTCTTGAACTCAAATCACTAAGCTATAACTAACCAACTGTCGTTGCGAGAGTTATCTAAGTCTAAATCTTAGAATTCCAAATCTCTTTGCAAATCCTAAAGACTAAACTAGCTTTAAGTACAGGTTTGATCTGTTCACAAAACAACTAAACCAAATTTATTTGTAGATAGTTATTTTGCTCACCCTAAGTTCTATCAGATCATCAATTGCACTGTCGTGCCTAATCGATTAACCTAAGATCTAAGTTCCAGGTGATCAATCTAGAATTAGCTTTAAGAATAACCTAAGGTGAAGAATTAATTCAGATTATGAATCCTAACCAACTAATTAACCTAGCATTCAATGAAATCCCTTATGAGAACACTAAACCTAGCTAACAGGAGATCTACTCAGACATGGAGATTGAAACAATAAACATAACTGAATAAATCTCTGAAATAAATAAATAAGATGAGAGTAAACAAGGGTTTGAAATCTTCTCTCGGATGAACAGAGTTTCAGACTTGTCTCCCTCAGAAAGCTCTCTCACAGAAAACCAAAGTAAAATAATGCGTCCTTGCCAAAGTGGCTGAAAAAACCTAATTAATACTCCTAAAACACGTTTTGGGCTTTATTTTAAATAATAGAGTCTTCTGGGCCAAAGAGCAGATTCTTCAAACTTCAGGAAAGTCGCGACTCGTGTTTCTCTGCAGTCGGTATCGATCGATACCGTAAGTGGTATCGGTCGATACTCGGGCTTCAAATCGGCTGTCCCAGCTACACGATCTCTGCTTTGCTCCAAAAAGCTCCAGAATGCTTCAATATCTCCAATTATGCTCCAAACGTGCCAAAACCTGAAAGACTCTAGAAGACTACAAAAACGCTAGCAAGACTCTAAAAACAAGACCTATATCATGGCTAAAAACGGGTAAAAACTATGATATATCAGTAGACTTGTTTATTTTGGATGTCGCATACTTGATGACTTAATGCGGTAGTATATATATATTTATATTTTCAAAGGACCATGTTTTTTTGGCCAATGGGGTATATAATGAGTTATCACCTACTTTCAAAGGGAGATCGGTGAAGTCTTCCTTGCTTCCGCTGTGGCGATGGCATGGTATCAGAGCCAAGACTTATGTTTTGATTGACTGAATCTTTGTTTATGACTGATTGTTTCGAATGTTCTGAAAACAACTTCTTATCATGTCTTCACCGATCAATTCCTAGTTTGCTATTTCTACTTTACACAATCATAAACGAAGTTCATCCTCATCCGATATCAATTCCCTTTATGAAATCGAATATGTTCCGGGCGACCAATTGCCTGCAACTACCCTTCCCCTCATAAATCCGTACGAATACTTTGCCAAAAAGCCTAGTGCTTTTTCTATCCGCAGTGTTCGACAGCTCATACATCCATCTTCAAGCAGGAAGGTTCGCGAATACGTCCAATCAAGCAAGTTCTCATCTTGCCAAGTCCCGGCTACAGAGGAAGAACAATTTATCTCCCTCAACATTCCAGAAGGTTTACCACAGTTATGGCGGCAACAAGGATATACTCACCTACACTTTGGAATGGTACGAATCGGGCTAACCCTACATGCTCGAAAAGGTCTACCGGTCATCGCACGAATTGCTTTAGTCAACTCTAGACTAAAGTCATATCAGCAAGCCTGCATCGGTATGGTTCAAACAACATTAAACGCTGGAACAGTATTCATTACACTGTTTCCAAACTTTAATGTCTCTCTGCAAGATCCTAACCTGCTCAAAACGCTTAAACTCCAACTACAACTGGTTGGAGCACCTATGCAAGAAAATAGCGTCGTGGCAACGCTACATCACCATATCGTCTACCGTATTCAGGATCATGCTCTTGACCTTGTACTACCCTCATCTGACGACGCACTGTACCTCGAGGTCACATCAGCTTCCCAGGCTCCAAGTACTACTCAAATCCCTCGACAGATCTCTCGCGAAGAGTTAATCAAACGGATACCAGAATCATGGGTTACAAGCTACGAGAAGTTACATCAAGCGGCCCAAACACCGGTCCAAACATCCGAAGTTAGCTTCCATTCCCGCAACGATGGAACAACGGAGATCAAGTTTGACAAGCCTCAATCTTCCACATTTCGAAAGCATCTATTTACACAATTTGCTATCCAAATTGATGAATACGAGTTCCAAGGTCCTTACAAGGAACAATACCCGAAGCCGATCTCTTTTGGCCAAAACGGACAAGTGATGTATCCCTTCAAAGACGAAAACGGTCATCAATATTTTGATGTCTATTCTTGCACGGCCTGCACAGAGGAATCCTATGAATCTGATGATGAAATTAGCCAGCGACGACGAAAGAAGAAAGATTCCCTATACAAGAGATATCTTGAAGGCGATCCTACAGTTGGTCCACTCGGAGAAGGCAATGGACGATATGAGTATATAGTCCAATATTCTGACAGGAGGCAAGATATCATGATGATAAGTGAAGATAATTTTCCTCCACCGGAAGATTTCATCACTGATAATATATCCCATAGTCCAAAGGTTCTTTCCAAAGCGATCAACTCCTCCTGACCAGATCAGCTAAGTCAAGGAGAAAAGGTTCTCAATTGGCAATCAGAAAACGCTATGGCTCAGAATCGACTGCTCACTACCATCAATCAGAAGATCGACCAATTTACCGATGGTTACAGCAAACGATTGAGTGTTCTTCAAAACTCAATCTCGGAAATCCATACTCGACTCAATACTCTCCATCAAGAGATGATGTCTTTGGCTCAGCACATGATGGTCAACACTCCTCAGTTTCAAGGCAAAGAGGCTGAAATGACTAATCTCAGATTTCAGTTAAAAGACCTTCAGAGATGCCTTGAGAGTATGGTACAACAACGGAATTCCTCCGCCACATACCATCCTCACCTCGGAAACCTGTCTTCAACAATGCCCATGTACCCGGGAACATACTCTCCAGGATTTCTTTCTGGAGATCAATATCAACGACCACGACGCCCGGTCCCCAGATTCTTATCTTCCGATGAAGCGTTCACATCTCGTTATGGCATGACCCCTACAAACACTTTTAAGCCACGACCCATGCGAGACAAGGTACGAAGGCAGAGGGAATCAGCGTTTCGTGTCAACCCGACTACGCAACAATCCATCACCTCCTCTCATTCTAGTCAAGAATCTCTCGAACACAAGAAAGGCAAAGAAAAGGAATTAGGAATAATCGAGTTTTTAATGACTGAGTTGCTCGATCATCTGGTAGATCAAGACAAAAGTCCTGAAAGGACGGGCCATACGCCGTCTCAAGGGCTTCCAGCTAATGCCTCACGACCGACACCAATTATCGGCCATTTCTCCGACTCGAGCTCTTCCTATTCCATAGCCGATTCTGGAGAGGAATCCCTACCAAAGCAGTTCGCTATCGACGAACCACCAAAACAGGAGCCGGATATCGACAAAGTATTCTCGAACGATAACGAAATGGGCGGCACACCTTTCCAGGGACAAGAAAGGCCGGCATGACAATTCGCATCCAAAGTGATAACATTCACGTTCGATGATATTCCCTTTGAAAAATGGAATGATCGTCTTGACGAATTTCACGCCTGGATGAATTCCGAAGTCATTACTTCCTCATCATACCTCGTCATACAACAGTTCGCCGCACGCCTTTCCGGTGCACTCAAGGAATGGTGGAATTCGCTTGGCGACTACAGACAACAACAAGTCTATCAAACCACCATACCATTGCTTCTTGGAGAAATTCACAGAGAATTTATAGGCACCCCAAGCCACATCAAGGAGCAACTAAAAGAAGAGTTCTTCACAGCAAAATGTTGTTCGTTGAAGAAAAGAGATCTCGCAAAACATTTCGAACATCAAACACGACGATACTATGCGCTAAACGGCCTTAATAACTCAAGCCTCAAACAGGTCTACCTCTCCTCCATTGATGATTATCTGAGCCAACAAACAAAGCTCAATATCAGAGACCAAGGCCAAACAGTCGAAGAGATCTCTATCGGACAAATCCAACAATACGTCTTCAGAACACTCGATAAGCTTTGCAAACAAAAGGAGTTTTGGACGGAATTTATGGATAAATCAAAGCACTTATCCAAAGTATGTGCAAGACCAGATCTATCAATCAAATGCTCGAAGTCCAAGAAACATTGCTCGTGTGACGATAAGGGCAAAACTCGGCGTTTCGGTAAATCAAAACCTCACTTTGCGAAATTCAGACGCAAACGGTTTTTCAGACGAAAGCAGAGCTTCAGAAAAGAGACGAAATGCTTTTTATGCCACAAGGAATGACTTTTCGCCAAAAACTGCCCAAACAGTTCAAAGAGAAAAATACAGTATCTCATCAACTCGATTTCAAATATTGCGGAGGATATCGACCTCGCCAATCATAATCTCGAATCGGTGCTTTCATATAGCAACGATGAAAAGGATGCTATCTGTGGCTACTCGGATTCCGATGCATCTGAATCCTCTGACGATGAAGACTGCTGCTTCAAGATCACTACTATCCCTCGTCAGGAAGACATACAAACACCGCATCTACCAGTCACAATCTTTGATCCTTCAAGAAACGAAGATCCAGTCCATGCTATTGCTTTCATTGACACGGGAGCCCATACATCGATAATGAATCCCAAAATCCTTTCATCGTCCATGTGGTGTCCATACCAACAAGAATTCAGAGTGGCAAATTCAGGGTCATTAGCAATCAAGCTCAAATTAAAGCCAATCACAATAGAGCTCTTCCCAGGGTGTCAAATAACCACAGAAGTTCTAGGATCTTCCGCACCTGGTAAAGACCTAATCTTGGGATGGGATTCGTATTATGCGCTGAAAAAGAATTTCGACATTTCGATCTAGCCAAGGGGAATCAGATGGAAAAATCTCTACAAAGCCTTCACGACAATACCGCGACTATTCGCAATTGAAGAACTTCCGTCCCCCGAGTTCGGCAAAATTAAGGAAGAGATTACCGCAATCTTATGTGCCGACTCTCACACCGAATTCCTCGGGAAATGCAACACCCCACTGTGGTTAAACCAAGAATTCTTCGTGTCGCTACCTTTCAAGGAAAGCATCCACACAACGCCAACAAAAGCGAGTCACGCAGGAATGCCACCCGCATTGCTTAAACAAGCTAATGAGGAATGCGACCAACTAGTTAGCCAAAAGGTGGTCTCATCGACTAATTCCCCATGGGCGTGCAAGGCATTTTACGTCAACAACAGAGCTGAACAAGCACGAGGAAAGCTACGATTGGTCATCGACTACAAACCACTGAATCAGTACCTCCAAGATGTCAAGTTCCCGCTACCAAACAAAAGGGCACTCTTTCAACATCTTTAGGGTGCAACAATCTTCTCAAAGTTTGATTTAAAGTCAGGGTTCTGGCAAATCGGTATTGCACCTGACGAACGATACAAAACAGCGTTTTGTTTACCTAATCGACATCTTCAGTGGAATGTCTTACCTTTCGGCCTCAAAACAGCGCCATCGCTATTCCAACATGCCATGTTACGTATATTCAAGCCTCTACTCCATACGGCCTTGATATACATTGATGACATCCTCTTATTCTCCTCAACCTACGTGGATCATGTTCAGACTCTCCGACAGTTCCAGAGCATAGTACAAGCATATGGAATAATGCTCTCGGCAAGGAAGATGATCATAGCCCAGCCCAACATCGAATTCCTTGGAATGCAAATTACAAACGGACAATTTGCCCCACATGCCCATCTAGCTACGACACTTCTAGAGTTTCCAGACAACGACCTATCGAAACGGCAAGTCCAACAGTTCCTTGGGGTAATCAATTACCTAAGCGACTTTATCCCGCAACTTTCGCAGCTGACGCGTCCACTACAAAAGATGCTGTCCAAGAAACCTCCTTTATGGACAAACAGACAAACTGAAGCGGTCAAAAGGCTAAAGCTAGAAATACAAAAGCTACCACCTTTAAAGATTCCCTCCGAAGGCATGCGTATTCTCCAGACTGACGCAAGCGACAAATATTGGGGTGCTGTGCTACTCGAAGAAATAAATGGGAAACGTCAAATCTGCGGCTACAAAAGCGGACGCTTTAAAAATTCAGAGTTCCATTATCACTCCACGTTCAAAGAAATCCTAGCTGTAAAGAGGGCTATTGAAAGGTTTGAGTTCCACCTGATTGGACATAAATTTCGCATTGAAATGGACATGTCATCTTTCCCAAAAATGCTACAGTTCAAACAAAAGATGGTTCCGCATCAGCAATTATTACGCTGGAGTGAGTGGTTTTCGAAGTACGACTTCGATTCCGTCTATTTAAAGGGGACAAGAAATGTTCTTGCCGACATGCTCAGTAGAACTCCCCTAAAAGATATTCACATGATGGCAAGTTCCTCGACATCCGACGGAGGCTATTACGATGTCGACGCCAACATGCCAAAAGATGCTCATCAGCTCATCAATATGGGTACCTTTCACGAGCATCTCAAAGAAAGGCTTTTCAAGTACCAGTCGATTATCCTGTCAAAGTACGGCGTCAACGGTCACTACATCGCGCCGATAGGGATCCATCCGGACTATCCGTTCGCACATCTCTACAGAATCGAAGATGCTGAAATACCAGAAGAAGTTCTCTGTTTCCTTTGGTATCTCTGTTCGGTCTACACCATCGGCATCACTTTTGACATACATTGGCTATATATTTTCATCAACTCACGCCAGGGACACAACGATTGCCTCTCTACATTCCTGACATGGTTTGCACCATTAAGTGCCTGGAGTGGTAAGCTGAGAAGATCAGCAAAAACGGTAAACCTGCCATTCAAGAAGCTAAAAGGACAAGGGTGTCTCAACCCTTTCTTCAATCCTCATACTATATACTTCTTCCATCGCCCCGTTCAAGTCAACGTCAAGACCAACAAAATGCATGCGCTACCAACACTCATCCACCACAACGACTTCAAACGAGGTGTTCGGCCAGACTTCAACGTCTATGATAACAAAGGATTCGAAGATTTCCAAACTCATGCGTTTCGCCTCAACAATGCTAGACAAACGTTCCCCATACCGTTCGATCTGAAGTGGAACTATTACCCTGTCGACTACCAGATGAGTCTAGACGAAGATCTACAGTTCTTCGAAAGCATAACGACCCCAAGACGACTTGGACCAAAGCTGATAACACCTAAACCACCGCCAGCAACAGACCCGCCGGAGTATTTCCAAGATGCACAATCTCCGGATGACTCGATGAATATTGACGACATCGGAATAATGTTCGGTTTGAATGATAAAGATGAACCCCGTGTGAACTTTGAACCGGAGATAACATACGAATGTCCAGGAGATGAATACGGCTGTTGCGACAAGCATATCATCAAGTTCGAAGTGGATTATTGAAGACTTTCGTTAAAAGTTATCTATGTATAATTATGTGTGATGTAAGCGATGATGTAATCGCTAAATAAATGATGTAAGCGATGATGTAATCGCTGAAGATATGTATAATTATGTGTGATGTAAGCGATGATGTAATCGCATAAATAAATGATGTAAGCGATGATGTAATCGCTGAGGTAAGCGCTTAGGTCAGCGCACAAATCCTCCCTATAAATATGTGTGTACCCGCTATGTGAAATACAACTTAGTATTTCCCTAAAAACCTCTCTCTAAGTTCTCTCTCTATGAGTCTCTAATTTCTCAAACCTACGGCTAGTGCACATTTTATTAGTGAAATTGACAACATGCACATATGACCCGCCCGAGATTTCTGTATGATGGTCATCAATCTCTGGCACAGCCAAAAGCTTAGCATCTTCAACTCTAACCTGTTTACAAAACATTGTAAAGTTATTAAGCCTGCCAAACAATATATAATAAGTCTACCAATTCGCTAAATAAATCTACCGTCATATACCACAAATCTGCGACCACTTTATATAATAAGTCTACCACTAAGCTTAATAAATCTTATACCACAAATCTACGACCACTTTATATAATAATTCTACCACTAAACTTAATAAATCTACCGTCATATACCACAAATATGCGACCACTTTATATAATAAGTCTATCAGTTCGCTAAATAAATCTACCGTCATACCACAAATCTGCGACCACATTATATAATAAGTCTACCATTAATCTTAATAAATCTACCATTAAATACAACAAATCTCCTACCAAATATCCCATAAAACATCAGTCGACAAGATGTTTACTTGAAGCAACTTCTCGACGCCAGTTGTAAGAGCTGTTTGCATATTAATTGCATTGCGGCGTCTTTTAGCAAACCACTTCGTTAAAAGACTCCTTATATCATCCAGCAGTCGCACGATTGGCTTACTTCTTGCACCAGATAAGACCTTGTTTATCTATTCCGCTATGTTGCTAGTCGTGAAGTTGTACCTATTTCCCAGCAAATGAACACGACTCCACAAACGAATATTTGCTTTCTGCAAGTAAGCATGTAGTGCATGATTTGCAGCTTCGATCTGCGCAAAAAGGCATTGAACTCTAGAATCCTATACGCGGTTGTAGCCTTCTTCACAAGTCCGAAAGTTTCTCCACCTCTGAATTTCAACATAATGTTCTTATGCAAATGATATGTGCAAATACCACGACTAGCGAGCGGATAAACCTTCCCAATAGCATTTCCTATTGCTCTATGCCCATCCGAAATAATGGCAAGTCCTTCATCATCAGGGATAACGCGGTGTAGTTGTCTAAAGAACCATTCCCAATACTCATCATTCTCGGTATCAACAACCGCGAAAGCAATTGGAAAAATATTAAAATTCCCATCTTGCGTTGTGGCGAGGAGTAGTGTACCTTTGTATTTTCCATGCAAAAACGTCCCATCAACAACAACAATTTTCCATGCTAAATCGTCGTAATTAACGACGAATGTACGACGACTCTTATAAGATCCTCGTCAAATCGTCGTAATCTACGACGATTTTGATGAAATCCATCTAAACCCTATGCAGCAAGACCCTAAACCTTAAAATCTTCACCCTCTATGACAATAATGTTTATTGTATAGGGAATAAGGTAAATGTATACATGAGATTTCATAAGAATCATCGCAATATCGTTGTAAATTGCGACGATTTTGCGACGATTCTTACGAAATCCCCTGTTCAGGGTCTTGACATCTCATTGCAAAATACAATGAGATGTTAAGATGTTAAAATTTAAATATAGGGCATAGGGTTTATGGTTTAGGGTTTAGATGAGATTTCATAAGGATCGTCGCAATTGTCGCAAATTTACGACGATTCTTATGAAATCCCCTGTTCAGGGTCTTGACATCTCATTGCAAAATACAATGAGATGTTAAGATGTTAAAGTTTAGGTATAGGGCATAGGGTTTAGGGTTACGGGTTTATATGCGATTTCATAAGAATCGTCGCAAATTCGTCGCAAATTTACGACGATGTTGCGACGATTCTTATGAAATCCCTTGTTCAAGGTCTTGACATCTCATTGCAAAATACAATAAGATGTTAAGATGTTAAAGTTTAAATATATGGCATAGGGTTTAGGGTTAAGGGTTTAAATGCGATTTCATAAGAATCGTCGCAAAATCGTCGTAAATTTGCGACGATTTTGCGACGATTCTTATGAAATCCATTGTTCAGGGTCTTGACATCTCATAGCAAAATACAATGAGATGTTAAGATTTTAAAGTTGAGGTATATGGCATAGGGTTTAGGGTTAAGGGTTTAGATGCGATTTCATAAGAATCGTCGCAAATTCGTCGCAAATTTACGACGATTATGCGACGATTCTTATGTAATTTCCTGTTCAGGGTCTTGACATCTCATTGCAAAATACAATGAGGTGTTAAGATGTTAAAGTTTAGGTATAGGGCATAGGGTTTAGATGCGATTTAATAAGACAAAATTTGAGGAGTTACTATGAAATGCCCTAAACCCTAAACCTGATCCCCTCCCCCATTATCTCCGCTCATTTTCCACCGAAGGTACGGTGATTAATAAATTACGAGGAGTTACATCGACGAAATTTGGGTCAACAAAGGGTTTGACACAGATTAAACCCTTTGTTTACCCTAATTTCGTCTCTGCCTCGTAATTTATTAGTCGCCGCACCTAAGTTTGGGAAATGAGGGGAGATAATCGGAGATGGGATCGGGTTTAAGGTTTAGGGCATCACTTAAATTTCACAATAATTATTCACTTACTAATTAACGAAAATTAAAACATTATTAATTAATACATTAAATTCACAATAATTATTAGCTACCTCACTCGGATTCATTTTCGGACGAAGACACATCCAATTTCTTCATCATCTGGTTCATCACTTTCTTCGAACTCATCTTCCTCATCTTCTTCCTTTGTATCATCTGGGAGATATTCAACTTGCCTGTTTTGAGGATCTATCCAAAGGATGTCATCAGTGGTCTCATATGGTTTCGGCATATCAGAGCAATCTTGCTGGATTGGGAGATCCTCAGCCCCCACAATTCGACCCCTTGGAGAAACTTTTATAACAGATAACCATGAGATACGCGTCGTCCGAACTCGCGGATATGGAACAAAGCTGACTTGTTCTGCTTGTGATGCTAGGATAAATGGCTCATACTTATAGTAACGCCGCGATTGGTTGACGTCTACTGCCCCAAATTTGTTTTTACGGACCCCTTGATCAACTGTTGGATTGAACCAGTAACATTTGAAGAGAACGCATTTCAAACATAAGCAGCCGGGGTACTCAACTTAAATTATGTCTTGCAACACTACATAAAATCTATTTCGCCCCACACACATACCCCGTAGTTGGCAATAGCTCTTTGATTGCCGTATTTGAATGTATGAAATATATATGCGTTGTGCAATACATGTGTGCAGTTGTTATCTTTGATATGGGGTCTTTGATTAACTCATGGAACCAAAGTGGATATGCGGTATCCCCATGCTCAACCTAAATCGTTAATTAAAAAAATTAATATATATGTATTAGACTGTCTAATTAAGTAATTAATTTCTACGTACTTGCATCTTCAACCACGGGGCAAAGTGTTGATCTTTACGCTTGTTGATTTCGTCGTCTGAGATTCCTTCAATGACTTCTCGTACCTGTCTAACAAATTAACTGCATACAAAAGTATATCCAATTAATCATAAATATGTATGTTTATACACTTATGTTTAAGAGGATATACGTTGGGCACTATGGTGGTGTTTTTCATTGGCAAACTCAAACTGACTTCACGCTTCCACATAATCGACCGATTGAAGAAAAGATGTCTGGGACACCTTCATTAGCATATGTTCGTCCTACACCTCATATCGCCGTGCTGCCCTTTTCCGTGTACGGACCTTTGAGCTGAAATAGTATCCCGTGAAGTGAGAAGTTTCTTCTGTCAAACTTCCTACTACTATTGAGCCTTCAACTTTGGCTAGATTTTTAGCCTTCCGCTTCAAATGTCCTATGAATCGCTCGAATGGGTACATCCACCGATACTGCACAGGTCCCCAAAGTTCTGCTTCGTGAGGGAGATGGATAGGTAGATGTTTCATAACATCAAAGAAGGCTGGGGGAATATTTTCTCCAAGTTGCACAACAAAATAGGAATAGTAGTATCAAGTTGTGCAATAACATCTTCTGACAAAGTGCAGGTACAAAGATCCCGAAAAAACGCTCTAATGCCTATAATGACAACCACATATAAGGTAGACTTGTTAATTTTTTATTTCATCTATATTATATCAATGTTTACATATGTGAATTATTTAAAGTTACCAGCAATTGCTTCGTGTACATTTCCTGGTAGAAGTTCAGCAAATGCGAAAGGAAGTAGTCGTTGCATCAAGACGTGACAGTCATGACTCTTCATCCCGAAAAACTTTTGCCCTTTCTCAACACATTTAGCTAGATTAGATACGTACCCATCCAAAAATTTCACATCAGATGTCGCCCATTTGAACAAGGCTGACTTTTCTTCCGCACCCAATCGAAATATGGGAACATGTGCTTTCCCATTGCTGGTAATATGTAACTCATTCCGACAACAAAGATCAGGCAAGTCTAGTCTTGACTTATCGCTGTCTTTAGTCCTTCCACACACGTTCAACACTGTATGCATGATGTTATCAAAAAAGTTTTATCTCAATGTGCATGACATCCAGATTGTGTCTAAGCAAATGATCCTTCCAATACGGAAGCTTCCAGAATATGCTTTTCTTATGCCAATTGTGATGCTCCCCATATCCATTCGCCATATTCGCTGGAGTGTGCCAATTTCCACCACGAATGACTGTTTCCAGTGCACCATAATGATCAATTTCTGCTTCTAGATCTTCCCTGGAAAGATAAACAGGTGGAAGAACACGAACAACTTTGTTCTTTCTAAACAACCGCTTGTTTCTCCGATATGGATGGTGAATCGATAGAAATCGGCGGTGACAATCAAACCAACTTGTTTTCCAACCATGTTTCAATTAAAACGCATCTGTCCGATTGAGACAATATGGACAAGCCAATCGCCCATGCATAGGCCAACCTGATAACATCCCGTAAGCAGGGAAGTCGCTTATTGTCCACATAAGCACCGCACGCATTGTACAAAAATTTTCCTTGCAAAATCATATGTCCGAACCCCGGTATACCACAACTGGCCCAATTCCTCTATCATAGGCTGCAAAAACACATCAAGGGAACACTTCGGATGCTTCGGACCAGGTACTAAAATACTCAAGAATAAAAATTCCCTTTGCATGCACATATCCGGAGGAAGGTTGTAAGGCGTTAGGATTACTGGCCATAAAGAATATTGCCTACCAGACATACCAAATGGACTAAATCCATCTGTACAAAGACCAAGATACACATTTCGTTTCTCTCTAGCAAAGTCTGGGTGTACCGTCTTAAAGTGTTTCCACGCTTTTGCATCTGAAGGATGAGTAACCTCCCCATCTGTCTGCAAATGATATGCATGCCATCTCATCAATGCAGCTGTCCTCTCAGACTGATACATTCTTTTTAACCTATCAGTTATAGGAAGGTACCACATCCGTTGAAACGGTACCTTACTCCGACCAGTACCTTGCGGCTTATATCTTGGCTTATGGCAAAATTGACATTCCAACAACTTAGTATCATCTTTCCAAAAAAGCATGCAATTGTCAACATAGACATCTATCATCTCAGAAGGCAACCCAAGACTATAAAGTAGCCTCTGTATCGCATAGTAAGTTTCAGTAGCTAAATTGTCCTCTGGCAAATACTTTTTAATCAAATCAGCCCAATCATCCATGCAAACCTCAGCTAAGTTATGATCAGTTTTAATAGTCATCATCCTAGCTGCTAACAACAATTTAGAGTGCCGTTCTCTACATCCATCGTAGAGTGGCTGATTTGCAGCATCTAGCATATCATAAAATCTTTTTGCATCTAGGTGGGGTTCCTCATCATGATGATCATGTGCAAATGTACTTACGGTTTCATGAAATGCATCTGTAACCATGTCATGAATCCTATCGTGATCTTGACCATGCTGCTCCCCATGATAATCAAATTGATTAAAATTATTTGACTCATCGAAATTCGATGCTTGATAATTGCTACTACTACTACCTGCATTTCTCCCATGACCCTCTCCATGATAATACCAGATATAGTAATGCGGCATAAACCCTCTATTTAATATATGCGACCACACCTTCAAGGTAATGATAAATTTTCTATTCTTGCATTTTGGACAAGGACAGTACATCTTACCACTGGTAATCGTATTTTGTATAGTTCCCGCCTGATGCATGAATCCATCCACCCCACCACTGAACTCCTTTGTTAACGATCCCTCCGAATCAAAACGATTATACATCCATATTTTAATTTCGTATATTGACATTTTTGTTGGTGTAAATGTTTCTGAATATGAATTTTTTATTATGAGGTTGGCCACTATATATAGATTTTTATTTTCGTTACCATCGAATTAGCAACGAATTTGGCATCGATTTTACAACGATTTGACAACATGTTTACCTAACCGTACACCCGTGAATTTAAACGTGTCCACCTAACTCATATATCGTTCGGAAATCGTTGTAAATTTTAACAAATACATTTCCTTGGTAATTCGTCGGTAATTAACGACGACATTACAACGTTTTATAGAATCGTCGTAAAATCGTCGGCAATTTGCGACGATTTTTAAAATCATCGTAAAATCGTCGTAAATCGGACCGAACTTGACAGTGAGTTTACGATGAAATATTTCTTCCCAACGTTGCAACGATTTTACGACGATTTTAAAAATTGTCGTAAATTCGTCGTAAAGACGATGTTGATTTACGACGAAATAAAATCGTCGCAAAAAATCGAAGCTAAAATTTTTTTTTCTTGTAGTGTTTTTTTTGTAAGAACAAATTTTGATTTTAGACTTGACTATAAAATCTTATATACAATTTTGTAAGAAAAAAATATTGCGGAAAAAAACTCTATTAAAGTTTCAATGTCTCATTGGAAAAGGGGATGGTAGATATCCGTCTGTCTCATTGGAAAAGGGGTTGGGGAACCCCGAGACAGTTCGTCGTCTCCAAGAGATTCGGAAAAGAGTTGACCCTGATATAATTTTTCTCTCGGAGACTAAAAACCCCGATGCCTTTGTACTCAAGAAAACTGAAAGTTTGAACTATTCTAACAAAGCCTTTGTTTCTCCTCATGGTCACGGTGGTGGGGGATTACTTTTATTATGGAAACATGAAATTGATTTGAAAGTTATCTCCTCCTGCCACAACTATTTCGACTCTCGAATTACTTTTGAAGGCAAAACTTTCTACGCTTCCTTTGTTTATCAAAACCCAAATAAAAAGTTTCGAAAACAATTGTGGGATCATTTAATAGATCTAGCTTCGATTAGAGATGCACATTGATTCCTCTCCGATGATTTTAATGACATCCTGGATAATACAGAGAAAGAAGGAGGTCCACCTAGATCTGAAGGTTCTTTCAATGACTTTCATACATTTTTCTCAGAGGGAGATATATTTGATTTGGATCATTAAGGAGAATCCCTCTCTTGGAAGGGAACTAGGAAAGGTGACAATGTGGAATACAATGTCAAATGTCGCTTGGATCAAGCAATCTCAAATAGTGCGTGGGATGAGGATTTCCCATCCGGTAGATGCGAATACTTAAGATTTGAAGGATCCGATCATCGACCTATTTTAACTTTTTTGGATCCAAGAAGAAAGAAAGAAAAGGTCTCTTTCGTTATGACAGAAGACTAAAGGATAATGAAGAGGTGAAAGTAATTGTTGCTCAAGCTTGGGCTGAGGGTCAATAATTTAAAGTGAAACAAAGGATTGATCATTGCCGTCATTCAATTATACTCTAGAATAGACAGCAGCAGAGAAATAGTCAAGCTTGTATCGAGAAAAACAGAAACTTGAAGTGGCTATGGTAAGCCTTGTTCCAAACGATGTGTTGTTACAACAAATCAAAGGAGAATTAAAAGAAGCTTGCATAGCTGAGGAAGCTTTTTGGAAGCAAAGAAGTCGACAACTATGGCTAAGTCTAGGTGACAAAAATACAAGTTTCTTTCATGCCTCTACTAGGAAAAGAAATCCCAGCAACAAATTCTCAGTAATCAAAACTGATGATGGTCAGGCTGTCTTTGAGGAAGATCAAATAGCCAAAGTCATATCTATCTACTTTCAAAATCTATTCTCTTCCTAAGCAGTACATTCTGAACTAAAGGAGAAGATTATTGAATCGGCTCTCAAACCTATCATCTCGGAGGATGTAAACGCTTCTCTCATCAAAGAGCCAACACCTAAAGAAAAAAGCAGCTTTGTTCTCGATCCCACCTGACAAAGCGCCTAGTCCAGACGGATTCTCTGCTTGCTTCTTCCAATCTAACTAGGACATAGTGGGAAAAGAAATCATTAGTGAAGTTCAAGATTTTTTCATATCTGGCAAGCTGCCGATAACAGTTAATAAGACGCATATCAGGCTAATACCAAAGATTAGCAGTCCAAAAAAGGTCACAGATTTCAGACCCATAGCATTGTGCAATGTTTACTACAAGATCATCTCAAAGCTTCTCTCTCGCAGATTTCAACCTCATCTTGGAATGATCATCTGTGAAAATCAATCTGCTTTTGTCCCTAAAAGAGCAATTTCAGATAATGTGTTAATCACTCATGAGGTTCTTCACTTCCTTAAAACATCAAAGGCGAATGTGAAATGCGCAATGGCTGTTACAACAGATACGAGCAAGGCCTATCATCGCCTGGAATGGGATTTCATTAGCTTAGTGCTAAAAAAATTAGGCTTCCATGACCGTTGGATTCAGTGGACAATGTGTTACCTCGGTAACTTACGCTTTCCTTGTGAATGGATCTCCTAAAGGTTTTGTGAAGCCAATGAGGGGTATCAGACAAGGGGATCCACTCTCCCCGTATCTCTTTATCCTTTGCAGTAGGGTGTTATCAGGATTGTGTAACCGAGCCCATGAAAAGGGTAAACTGCTTGGTATCAAAGTTGCAAGAGGCTGTCCCCGTGTAAATCATCTCATGTTTGCAGATGATACTATGTTTTTCTACAAGGCAAACACAAAGAGTTGTAAGGAGCTCCTAGACATTCTGTCTAACTATTCACTTGTCTCTGGACAGATGATCAACTATCAGAAATCTTCCATTTCTTTCTCTCATAAAACCTCTCAAACTCAGAAAAACCTCATGAAGCATCTTCTAAAAATCAAAAGTGAAGGAGGAGTAGGAAAGTACCTTGGTTTACCTGAGCACTTTGGAAGGAAGAAGAGGGATTTATTTACCTCCATTGTGGATAAGATCAAACACAAGGCTGTAAGTTGGTCCACAAAACTCCTCTTTACAGCAGGGAAGCTTACATTGCTTAAGAGTGTTCTGGCTTAAGAGGGTCAATACCCGATTTGCCTCGGGTTGACCCGGTTCGGCCACTATTCACTATTTAAGACCTAAATATAATTTTTCTCAATTTTTATCTCTTTTCTTATGCTCAAAACCTTCCCTTAAGTGTTCTAAGTAATTTGTAAGAGAGATCTTCTACTTTTAATACAATTTAAGTTTGGATTTCTTGATTTCTCTCTTCTATCTTTCCTTTCTTAATCATCTAATCATCTAATTTAACATGTTCTTCATAGGATTTGTTGGATCCATCATGATTAGTGCGTATTGTAGGATTTGAGGGTTTGGTAGATTTATGGTGATTCCATGGATGATTAATGATGTCTAGGATCGGATGATTAGATTTCCTTTCTTGATTAGTACTCTTAATGCTAAATCTAGCTTGAGAAAGTGGATTTAGATCAAGGGGGCATTTCACACCCACAAGGTGTTTGATGAAATGCCTTGATGAACTAATTAAGAGATATTCATTTGTAGCCTACGAGAGTAGTTGTCTAGAGTGATTATTGGTTGATATTGATTGTTAAATTTAATGCTTGCTAATTAATTATCCACAGATAAGAATTTGATCTTGGATTAGTGATTATCAAAGTGATTAATACCTTGAGAAATGATTAATCATAATTAGTGATCTTTGCCTAGGGATTAGTATTGCTTGAGTTTGGACATTATTAATTAGCCATGAATCATCTTATTTCAATTGCATCACCCTTGAATTCACCTTTTATCTATTGCATCACCCTCGTTTAATATTGCTAGTTCTTGTCACTTGTTTTAAATTCGATTAGCTTAATAGATTAAACTCTAAAGCCAACATTGTTTGCTTGAATTAAGTAGTTCTATGTATTCTTGGTGTCTTGAATCAAAACCCATTTGGATTGATCCTCAAATTACTACAATGATACGAGTAGGGTTTGAGTAATTGATTAGGAAAAAATCTACTATCAATTTGGCGCCGTTGCCAATTGGGTTTAGCTTTCAACATTAAGATTTTAGATCTTCTTGAGATTAAGCTTTCTTTTTACTTTTGTTACTAACCTCTATCTCTACCTTGTTTCCTATCTTTCTCTATAGGTGTATGAACTTGCGAAGTCGGGGTCCAACGAATTTGATTGATAGAGTGGACGACATTCGTGCTTTGGAGAGAGAAATCGCAAGAGCAAGGAGACAAAGGGAAAGACAACTTCATGTCGAACGTTTGGGTATGGAGAACTTAGACAACGTGCCGGTTGGTAACAACAACGTGCAATTTTCCAATCAACAAGGCAATGGTGGTAATGGAAACCACCACGCCCACGATGGACAAGCCCCACACGTCCCACCACCACCCGCCCCTAACCATCCTCCAAGGGCTCAAAACGTGGTTGGCGCAGGTGATGCCGCTAATGCTCATCAAAACCGTCAAGGGATCCAAGCCCCTCCAGTGGAGAACAATAACTTCAAAGTAAAGGCGGGGTTGATCAATATGGTTCAAGGTAAAAAATTCCACGGCCTATCAATGGAGGACCCATTGGATCATATTGATCAATTCGATAGGATATGCGGGCTAACCAAGATGAACGGTGTCTCAGAAGACGGTTTCAAGCTAAGACTCTTCCCGTTTTCCCTTGGAGATAAGGCACATCAATGGGAGAAGAATCTACCTCAAGGCTCCATCACGTCTTGGGACGGTTGCAAGCGGGCTTTCCTTGCTAAGTTTTTCTCACTGGCCCGAACCGCTAAGTTGAGAAATGAAATCTCTAGCTTCACCCAACAATCAAACGAGTCCTTCAATGAAGCATGGGAAAGGTTTCGAAGCTACACTTCTCAGTGTCCTCATCACGGTTTCTCCAATGCATCTCTCCTAAGCACCCTTTACCATGGTGCTTTGCCCAAGATAAGGATGCTTCCAATGGGAACATCTTGGCCAAATATGTTGATGAAGCCATGGAACTAGTTGAGAATTTAGCTTAAAGCGACGAGACTTATGGAGATGATTACGATAGAGCAACCCGAATGACTAGTGATTTAGAAGAACAAAAGAGGACCAAGGAAATAAAGAGCCTCAATGACAAGATAGACAAGCTTCTAAGCTCTTCTCAAAAGCAAGTTCATTTTGTTGGGGACTATGAGGACAACCAAGGTTATCAAGATGAAGTTGTAGACTTGAGCACACAAGAGGAGATAAATTATGTGGGTAACCAAGGCTACCAACGGGGTGGATTCAACAACACCTACCGAAACCACCCTAACTTCTCTTACCGGAACCCAAATGTGGAGAATCCACAAGATCAAGTGTGTCCTCAACAACACCAAGGCAACCAAGGTGGTCAACAACGGAACTTCACTTCCCAACAACAAGGTCAAGCTTCCCAAGAATACTTTTCAAGGGAACCAAGGCGGGTTTCAAGCTAAAACACCTTTCATTGCTCCACCCGATTTTCAACAAGGCTTTGCGCCTCAAGGTCAAGCACTACGTCTAAACCGTAAGAGCTTGACTTGCACACCATGTTTCAACAACTTCTCAAGGGACAAGCAGAGATCAATACAAGGGTAGATTGTTCTTACAACGATCCTAACTCCATTGAGACATTGAGCACCAAAGTTAAGCAACTTGAAGGCAAAGGAGCCGCTTCTTCTTCACGGTCACAAGGTCAACTACCGGGAAAGCCCGAGATCAACCCCAAGGAGTATGTGAACGCCATCGCACTACGAAGTGGCACGGTCTGACCCACTAGAGAATTCCCTTCTAATCTCAACGAGGACATTGAGAACCAAAGTGGGGGGGTGGCACTTGAGACTCAAGACGAAGTGGTAGTCGAAGACACAGTTTTGGAAGGCAAATACAAGGGTATACGGGTTGAAGAGATCAAGACCAAGGTTGTTGCTCAAGAGAAGCCCAAGAAGAGAGAGACTTTGTTTGTCCCACCACCACCTTATGTGCCAAAGCTTTCGTTTCCCGGACGCTTCAAGAAGCAATTGTTGGAAAAGTACAAGGCGGTGTTTGATAGACAAATGGCAAAGGTTGAGCTTACCATGCCTTTAGTGGATGCATTCTTTCTTGTGCCTCAATATGCCAAATTCCTCAAGGATGTCGTGAAAGAAAGATCCAAGGAAATGGAGTCAATGGTGGTACTAACACATGAATGTAGTGCCATCATCCAAAAGAAGGTGGTACCAAAGAAGCTAGGAGATCCAGGTAGTTTCACTCTTCCATGTGCATTGGGACCTCTTACATTCAACAATTGTCTTTGTGATTTGGGTGCTAGTGTGAGCCTAATGTCATTCTCCATTGCTTAGAGATTGGGATTCACGAAGTACAAGGCTTGTAGAATCTCCTTGATCCTTGCGGATAGAAGCGTGAGAGTACCAATTGGGCTACTTGAAGATTTACCAATCGCGGTTGGAGATTTCATTGTTCCAACGGATTTCGTGGTCTTGGAGATGGATGAGGAACCGAAAGACCCTCTTATCTTCGGGAGACCCTTCTTGGCAACCGCGGGAGCGATCATCGATGTGAGGAAAGGCAAGATTGACTTGCACTTGGGTAAAGATGAGGTGCTTGAATTTAACATCAATGATGTCATGAAAAAGCCCATTATATACGGTCAATGCTTCTACATCAAGATTATGGATGAATTGGCGGATGAACTCCTTGAAGAGTTGAATCTTTAGGATGGTTTGCAAGTTGCTTTAACTAAGGATCAGGTGAACATGGGTATTTGAGTGAGGCAAGTGAAGGCTACAAGTTGATTTTGGACTCACACAAGCCAATGGTTAAGGAAGCTTCGTTCATTGATTTGGGTTTTCAAGGGATGAAATAGAAGACGGTTCTACATTGGGTTTGGTACAAGAGAGCTTTGCTTTGGAAGTGGATCAAAAGATGGACGTGGAAGGAGCTAGCAATGGTAAGTCTAGCTTAGATGATGATGATTGGAGCGAGCTCAAGGCGCCTAAGGTGGACGTCAAACCGCTTCCTACGGGACTAAGGTACGCTTTCTTAGGTTCTAATGAGTCTTATCCGGTCATTGTGAATGATAGCGATGAAGGATAATCGTGTGTATCCAAATCAATTACCCAAACACTCCATCATTGTAGTATTTGGGGATCAATCCAAGGGAGGCACACGAACAACACCCTTAGAATGCAAGAAATCGCTTAAGCTAAACAAACCAAAGAGATTTGGGTTTTAATCTAGCAACCTAATGTAATTGAAAGCAAATAAATAAAAGACAAGCACTAAACGAGATTAACAATGATTAAAAGAGGATCTTTGGGCAAGGCAATTGACTAGGGGGAATCTAAACTAATCAAAGATGTCCATTTACTAATACAAGTATATTTTCTTAAGCCTAGAACACTAATCAAGATTAATGTAATCTCTTAACACTAATCACTTTGCTAATTACCAAGTCAAGAACAAATTCTCATTTGTGAAAATGTTAATTAGCAAGCATTAAATTCAAGCTCTATTAGCTAATAATCACCTTAGACAATCACTCTCATGAGCTAAGTATGAAAATCCTCTTATTTAATTCATTGGGGCATTTCATCAAACACCTTGTGTGCATGAAATGCCCTTAGTTCTAAATCAACTTTCTCAAACCTAATCTAGCATTAAAACCATCAAATAAGAGAGGAAACAATATAATTAAGACCTAGACATCAAGAATTTACCAAGAAACCCCCTAATCTACCAAACCCAAATGATCAAAGAAGAACTACTCACTAATCATGAAGAACACACCAAATCTCATGAAAGAGGTGTTGTTAATCATGATTAGAGAATAAAAAGATGAAAGATTGGAAGAGATTAAGAAATTAAAACTTAGATTGCATTAAAAGTAGAAGATCTCTCTTACAAATTACTTAGAATACACTTAGAGAGGTTTTTAGCATAAGAAAAGACATAACCCAAGAAAATTAGGTTTAGAGAGTATTTATACTAAAAAGTGGGCGACCGGGTTAACCCGGAACAAACCGGATATTGACCCGGTCGGATCTTGGGTCGTGACAGCAACCCGGAGCGGTGCACTCGGTGTGAGAAGATGGCACGGTCCGGTGCTTAGCTTCTGGTCCAACACCGGACGGCCACACCGAGTGCACGAGTCGGTGTAGATGCTCTGAAGATCGACATTGGATGGCCACACCGAGTGCACAGGTCGGTGTAGAAAGCTTCTTCAAGGGAGAGGCAAGGGAGCACAGGATGCTTACACCGAGTGCACGGATCGGTGTAGAAAGCTTCTTCAAGGGAGAGGCAAGGGAGTACCGGAGGCTTACACCGAGTGCACGGATCGGTGTGAAATGATGGAGAGGGAAGGTGGGACGCCAACATTGAATGATGCACTCAATGTAACGGTCCAGTGCTTAGCACCAATATGTTATGTCCCTGCACCGGACGGTGCATTCAATGTAACGGTTCGGTGTTGGTCGAAACTGTCTCGGCCAGGTGGACATACCTCCAGTAAATCTGTCCTATCTCCCAAACCACACGTCCAAATAGCTTGATTCAAACTCCGGTAGAAAGATAACTCATCCTTCTACAATTTTCATGAACACCTCCGAGGCTAAATCATATCGGAGAGCCTTCGTTCTGTAGGTTCTTTTGGACGGTTCGGATGACCCTTGCATTCTACTTTGGTCCATTTCTCCAAATATACCCAAATTGTCTCCAAACACCTAGAAAACTCTCCAAATGCATGCAAGATTCACTAGGACCTAATGCAAACACCTAATACTCTAATTTAGACCAAAATGCTATAAAAACTATAAAAGACACATGCATGAGACCCGAAACACTAAATAATATGCATGCTAAAACGCGTAAAATATGGGAATATCAACTCCCCCAAAATTACTCTTTTGCTTGTCCTCAAGCAAACAAAGTAGAATAAGGTGAGAGAGAGGTTTGAAAGTGGGAATTCATGTCCGAGAATACCAACAAAAGAATTCAATTCAATGCCTTTGAGAGTAATTATATGATGCACAAACAACCTCTACTTCAAAAGATTTAGCCATACTCTTTGCAACACGAAATGGGTTTAAGCCTTAGCATCCACAAGCATTCCTATCATCCAACTCTTTAACATTCATTACGTGCAAACGGTGACTCATGCTTATGCACGTCAAGTGAACTCATTTGGCTTAGGGAAAGGTTTTGAGATAGAAGTGATCTCCATCATGTGGTGGTTTCCGAGCAAAGAGATCTCTCAACGAAGGAATGAACTTTGACAAAATGCTAAGAGTAAAGAACAACCGAGGCATATAAGGATGACTTCCATTTACCCAATGCCCCCATATGAACTCCACTCCTATTTCTAAACCCATCAAGTTCAATCCTAAGCTACCCTTTTCTCGAGGCAATTTGCCTTCTTATACCACTTCATTCCATCACTTTTTCATCTCTTCTTGCACTTAGGGGATTTTCTTCTTCTTCTTCAAATTCGGTTGGATTGGCTCCTCATCTTTTCTTTCCGTTTAGCTCTTCTTTTGCTTTCACAACTTGTCTCGATTTCATCCTTTGGATGCCTTAGCCATTTTTGGCCTTTTTCTCTCTTTCACACTTAGAGACCTTTACATTTCAATACTAGAGCTATTCCACATTTTCATTTCAAATTAGGCCTCACGACACACACGAGAGATGAAGGGTTGAAGGAAGGCTTAGTTTAGGGTATGGTTGACCGTTCCAAAGATGGGAACCGGAACAAGAGAGTGGTAAAAGAGAGAAGATAGCTCAAAAATGTATATGGTATCCATGAGTTCAACTTTTCAATGCATAATCATGATAATTTCAAGTCAAGATTAAGGTTCAATAAATAGAGTTGGGATCAAATCAAAGCATGCTTCAACCAAGACATAAACATTCAAAACTCGAGATCAAAGTATGGATCATCCTTAACTTCGTGATCGCTCAAATGCATCAAAGAACTCCTAACGAGGGCATTAAATCAAGCTCTTAAGTTTATATTCTACATGGATATTTCTCCCAATGCAAGTGAATGCAACCATATATGCTAATGCATCTAGACTCAATCCTACACATGCAATGCAACTAAATGATTAATTTTTCAAAAAATTTCAAAATTATTGAAAATGCATGATGTGCATGAGACCCAAGATGCAAAATACAAAATAAGAACACAAAACGC
This sequence comes from Eutrema heterophyllum, assembly GCA_002933915.1. NCBI lineage: Eukaryota > Viridiplantae > Streptophyta > Magnoliopsida > Brassicales > Brassicaceae > Eutrema > Eutrema heterophyllum. The sequence continues at coordinate 122,230 of PKMM01019937.1, forward strand.
ATGGTTAGATACCGGTCCCTCCCCCAAACTTAAATCACAACATCCCGGTGTGAAAGAAGTTCAAGAGAGAGACCCAAAACAAAAGATGAAACGCAAAGATTTAAAAGCAAAAAGCTACTTACAAAGGAGGAGTGAGACTAGGGGAATGGAGATGAATGAAGAGCTTTCCCAAACTCAACACCGTTGCTACCTTGCCATGACCTTGCAACCACTCAACAAAATATCAAAAAGCCCAAGAAACACAAGATGAAACTAAAAAGCAAGGAAATATGTACAATGATAGACATGAGATTGTCTACCAAGTGCACTTTGTTTAAAGTCACTAAGTTTGACTTTGATTACCCTTTTTAGGCGGGTGAGAGAGGAGTATGAGCACTCCATGGGGGATCCTTGAGCACGAGGTGAAGAACCTTGCTCATAACTTCTTCAAGACCGGCTTGCCCTTTCTCTTTGAGCTCCGGTGTGAGGATCGCTTTGACCGAGGCAAAAGTCTTGGACCGTCCCTTGCACTTGACTTGTACTCAACCACTCCATCTTTGTGCTTCCAAGGAGTAAGATTCATGATGGAAGGTTGGCTTAGCTCGGACTTAGACTCAACGAGCTTGCTTGGTGTCTTCTTCTTGACCTTGGTCTTTGGTCCCTCCCTTGCACTCTTGCCACTATCAACCCCATCATCTATGTCGGCATGGAAAAGGGATTCTAGACATACACCATCCAATGCAAGGGCTTCTTCACCATTACCATAACCAAAAGCTCTTTCTCCACAAGATCCCTTCTTTTCAAAACTAGCCTTTGGGGGTGAAACCACATCCATTATTGCACAACTACCCACATGCTCAACTCTTGGAGCTTTAACCTTATCATCCTTGTAAACCATCACCTCTTTAGCATCACCCTCAGAACCGTAGAGAAGGTTAGAGATCTCATCAATTGCCTTTTCAGGCTCATCAATTGTCATCAATACCACGGCTTGTTCCTCAACCTTCTCCTCACTAGCAACCATCAATTCTTTATATTGAGAGCCGTGGAGGACTTCTTCAATCTCTATTAGAGACTCCTCATTTGCATCAATCAAATGCTCCTCCACTTGGCTCTCATTAATTTTTCCTTCGAGATTCTCCATGGGTTTACTAGGAAGGGAACGTCCTTGAGCACTTTGATGATCTAAATGCATGATCCTAGAAGATATGGCTTCAACCTTTCGGTGTAGATTGTCATAAGAGCAATCAACCTTGTCATGAATCTCGGCCACCATCTTATTCAACTCATTTGCTTTATTAGCTTGCCCGGTTAGGAGTTGTTGAAGCATGCCCTTCATTTCAAGGTCTTGTTGTGTACCCAAATCCACATTATCCTCTTCAAATCGTGTAGTGGCATCAAAATCTCCATCTAAGTGAGCTGATTTTATAGAGGCATTGATGAGCTTGTGATAAGCTCAAAATTAATACCCTAAAGTACTAACAGCTGTAGTTGCAGTATATTAGGGGTCAGAGACTCAAGAAATCACTCAATAGACCAATTAGATTTGAATTACGCTAAGCGATTCAATTTAATAGAAAGCAATAAACGAAATTAAGAGAGTTGTAATTCAATGGAGAAAAGATAGGTTCATGGTATTTCTCAGGAAATCAGAGAATGTAGAATAACCAATTAATCGGGATTCAGATTAAACGCGGTTCTTGAACTCAAATCACTAAGCTATAATTAACCAACTGTCGTTGCGAGAATAATCTAAGTCTAAATCTCAGAATTCCAAATCTCTTTGCAAATCCTAAAGATCTAAACCAGCTTTAAAGTTCAGGTTTGATATGTTCACAAAACAACTAAACCAAATCTCTCTGCGGATAGCTATTTTGCTCACCCTAAGTTCTGTCAGATTATCAATTGCACTGTCGTGCCTAATCGATTAACCTAAGATCTAAGTTTCAGATTCGTCAACCTAGAATTAGCTTTGAGAACAACCTATGGTGAAGAACTAATTCAGATTATGAATCTTAACTAATCAAGTACTAGCACTCAATGAAATCCTTTATGAGAAAACCCTAAACCTAAAGGAGATCTACTCAGACATGATCAATGGAACAGAAATCATAGATGAATAGAATTGCATAAAAGAAATCAATAAGAAACAAGAGGTTCATAATTGTCTCTCTAAAAACCCTAGAACAAATCTCTCTGAAAGTATCAAGAATAAAATAAAGCTTAAAACCAAGGTAGCCAAAAAGGTGGCTGAAAAACCAAATAAATAACCCTCAACACGTTTTTGGGCTTTCTGCAAAAATTCTGCAGACTTGTACAAAGTCGCGTTTCTTCTCTTCATGCAGTCGGTATCGATCTACACCATTAGTGGTATCGATCGACACACTACTTCTTCTGCTCGCCAGACTGGACTGTCTTCACGAAAACTGGCATAACCTTTGATCGCACCGTTGGAATGGCCTCAAACCACTTCCAAATGAAAGCTAATCCATTGATATGTCTTGTATTAAAATTTGAGCTCAATCTAATGGTGGGAAGTTCTTCAACGAATGTCAAACTTCTGACGTCTCTGCATAATTCTACATCAACATATGCTCATTTTCACCCAAAGCCACCTAAAACCTGAAAATACTCAAAAAGACTCCAAAAATACTAGAAGGACTCTATAAATAAGACCTATATCATGGTTTAAAACGGGTAAAAACCATGATATATCAACTCCCCCAGACTTAGCCTTTGCTTGCCCTCAAGCAAACAGAAAGCTAAACCAGAGAAAGAGGTTTGAAAACACGGAGACTCACCTGTTCTTGAAACACTGCAATGACCCTTTTCCCTAGCTCTCCAGATATCACCTAACCAGTTCCAAATCTAACCACCATGTACTTCTCCGTAGACATTCGCAGCTTCCCAGACTCCACACATCATTTCACAACATTATCCATCCAAGCCTTCATCGCCAGTTTCATCGCTGTAATCAATGTTCAAGAACCTTCTAGATTCTTTCCCATACAATATCTTGACAAAAGAACCACCCAATTTTTCACTCTTTTTGGTATTGTTTTCTCTCCCCCAGACTTGTTTCTCATCATGTTCTTTCTCTTTTTTTTAGATCCGCATATACACATTAAGGTCTGAAACGCGAGTATTGATGGTGTTTGCCACCGAATCCCTGGTTCTTCCCTCTCTATGTATCAAAAGCGTAGGCAAATAGTGGTATCACGGAAAATTTTCCTAACCTCGCTTCCAACCTTTGTGTGATCATTCCTTCACAAGTAGAATAATGGGATTGCTGGAAATTTTTCTAGCCCTCTACTCAGAAGAAAATCATTTCATATTTTTATGCTCTTATTTATTAACTTATAACAGGGGAGAGAGAACCATTACTTTAAACACATGGGTTCCTTTGTCAGATATAAATGAGGAATCAAGCCCTGTGAACATCAACTACATCGATGAAGTGCAAATAATTTGGCTCAGGCTTTAGAAGAACTTTGCTGGAAACACGGGCGTTTTCTAGTTAACTGCTCAGCCTTTGGATTTTTCATTAGTCCGATCCAGAACTGATTCTGTAACAGTGGTCACTCAAAAACAAAGTCGGAACAATAGATTCAAGAACTGGATCATAATCCCCAACAGGTTTTGACTCAATAAAACGATTTTTGACTCAAAAATGACTGACTCTAAGAAAAATAAAAAAGTTGTAAGCAACTACCTCCCCCAGTCTTAAACAACACTGTCCCCATTGTTATCTAGTCTAGAGTTGGTAAAAGAAATCAGAAGAACTGAGTTGAAGATGTTAAGGCCAAGAGGTTACCGTGATTGATGATGGTGTCGACCGACACACAGCTTGGCATCGACCGATACCGAGCATGAGTCGACACAGAAATCCTCTTGTCATCGATCGTCACGTGGGTGGTGTTGGTCGACACTAGGTGGTGTCGATCGATACAGCTCGTCTGAATCTGCTTCACGTGAAGACACAAGACACAAAACCAAAAATAAAAAGAAAAGAATATGTATGTACAGACTCACCAATGGGTTGCCTCCCACCAAGCGCTTGTTTAACATCACTAGCTTGACTTTGGCTCAGCTATCAGTCAGGATAAGGTTGAGAACTTACCCCGAAGTAAGCTCCACAACCAGACATCTCCAGCTTCAGAGTTCTGCTCAACATACCCTCCACAACATCCTTTCCTTTCTCTTTCAGCTCCGAAGGGAGGATAACTCTAACCTTAGAGAATGATTTTGAAGTTCCTTTGCACTTCACCTTATATTCAATCGAATCTCCATCACACTTCTAAGGGGTTAGAATCACATGGGTAGCACTCTCGACTCTTTTATTCTTCACCTCTTTTTTTGCCTTAGCCTTTTTGATGTCTTTCTTGGTGATGATAGAAGGACCATTTAAAACGTCTATGACATTTGGCTCATCATAAAGGCTCATCCAAAAGGTCAACCATCAACGTCTCTCCTGTAGCAATGGTGATACTTTGGACATGTTTGGGAACTCCTCCAGAAGGAATGGCTTTGTAGGAGACCTCTTTGTCAATGTATGAGGACGAGATTCTCTTACTAGACGTGTCTATAACTGCACCAACTGTAGCCATGAACGGTCTTCCAAGAATCAAAGGCGTACTAGAACGTTCACTATCTCCACAGTCTGAAAATCAGTAGGAACCAGACAATCTCCTACTTTAACAAGTAAATCAGGGATTGTACCATATGGAAGTGAGGTGGAAGAGTTCGCGAATGTGAGAGTCATCTTAGGAGATCTCATAGCATTTCTCAATCTCTCTGCAATTGCCCTTGACATGACATTGACGCTCGACCCTGAATCAACGAGAGATTCTTTGAATTCAACTCCAGAGATAGAGCATGGAACCGAAAATTTTCCTGGGTCTTCTCTCTTAGTCAACTGCTTCATTGGCGATGGTGTGTCGAGTGCCTGGATCTCTTCTAGGGTTTCTCTGCAATCTCGTAAGTGACTAAGCAAAGGGCGGTATTCCAAAGCTTCTTCAAAAGACATCGTATGGGGAATCCTCCTTACCATCTTCTCAAAAGCGAGCAACTTCTATGCAATAATGGGATCTCTGAGATGTGTAGGAGGTTTAGGATATGGCACCTTAGGCTTGTAAACATTCTCCTCAACAATCTTCGGTTTTTTCACAATTTCTCTAGCTCAGACTGCGAGGGGTGTCGACCGACATGAGATTGGTGTCGATCGACACAAGGCTTCTGTGTCGTCTCTTCAGGTTGGTACCGACACGAGATTGGTGTCGATCGACACAAGGCTTCTGTGTCGTCTCTTCAGGTTGGTGTCGATCGACACCAGTAGTGGTGTTGCTCGATACTCGTGGATTTGAAACGACTCGAGCAGGTGTCTAGACTGGTGTCGATCGACACTGACTGGTAACGGCCGATACACGGGGATTTTCAGAATCCCAATCGTCATCTTCAGCAAGACCAACGAAATTCTTTGGAGTTAGGCCCTTTTTCACTCCTGTAGTGACCTCGTTTCCACTTCTTAAGGTGATTGCATTGACGTATTCCCTTGGGTTTTCTGTTTTCCCTGGAAGAAAACCTTCTTGCCTCTTCACAGCTGTTGCAGTTTGGGCAATCTGAGTTTCCAGCTTCTTATGAGACAGATTGAGAGCTTCGATTTTCCCATTCAGATCTGTATACATGGCATCCATCTTCCCATTAAAGTCTACTGTCATCTTCTGCTGTCCTTCAAGAATCTGTTCCAGCATAGATTCAACCTTGTTCTCTGGAGACTTGGGAGGAATAGGCTGGTAAGATGAGTTCCCATAGGAGCGTGTGTAGTCGCTGCTCTGGAGTGGTTTCTGAACAAATCGATTGGCTCCAAAACCAGATTGATTTCCTTCAAACTCGTATCCACCTCGCTGAGCGTTGTTGTTGAAGTTTCCGTTGTTGTTGTATCCAAATCTCTGGAAACCAGAACCACCAATGTAGTTAACATCCTCCACTTCATCTTCCTCCAAATTCTTGACCTTATCAGCAAAGTGTACAGCCTTCTTCGTCTTTCCCATCAGGAGATTGTGCACTGAATCCAGCTTGGCTTGAACCTCAGCTATCTGCGATCCATCCAAATTCCCAGCCTGCTTCTTCTGCTCAAAGTCTGCATTCTTGGTGCTGTTGCTAGACGCCAAGTTTTCGATAAGCACATAAGCATCGTCAGGATATCTGGTGTTGAAGTTCCCATTACTCGCAGCATCCAAAGCCATCTGATACCTCCAGTCAATCCCTCTGAAGAAGATACCTAGCAACTGAACCTTAGTGAACCCATGATGTGGATAATCCCTCTGATATGACCTAAATCGTATCCAAGCATCCTTAAATGCCTCAGTCGCTCCTTGAGAAAATTGGGAGATCTTGTTCTTGAGCTCTTCGGATCTCGCATCATCATAAAAATTGTTCAGGAACGCATTCTTAGTCTCCTCTCAAGTAGTTAGTGATCCAGGAGGCAACTGCTTAAGCCAATAAGCTGCATCTCCACCAAGAGAGTATGAGAAGAGCTTACAGAGGAGGTAATCGTTGGACACTCCATTGTACTTGATGCTAGTGACCAAATCCTCAAACCTCTCAATGTGATCCATGGGGTGTTCATGAGGAATACCATTAAAAGGTTGCTGACCCACAAGAGTGAAGTATGCAGATTTCAGCTCAAAATCATTCCTCTGGAAAGCAGGTGGACGAATCACTGATCGATTGGCATAGAACTGATCAGGCCTGTTATACTCTCCAATTTTCCTACCACGATCAACCACATCATTCCCAACATTCACAACAGCTGGAGGGACAATGATGTTTCCATCTCCATCAAATCGTTGCCCCCTCTCATTGCACAAATGACCCTCTTGGTCTCTCAAAGCTCCAGCATCATCACGAGTCAATATCACTGGATTATTCATCTCTACTGGCTTCTTTGTTTTCCTTTTTGTGCGTTCCAAAAGTGCTAGTTCTTCGTTGGAAAGATTAACTAGCTGAGTGCTCTTGTTTCTTCTGGTTTCGCGATTAGGCATACACCTGAAACACAAAAGTCAAATCACGTAAGTAACCAAAATTTAAAAACAGCACGACGAGTATCAATCGACACTGGGTGGTATCGATCGATACCGACAAACTTAGTCGAAATTCTAAGCTAAAATCTAATGGCGAATTTTAGAGTCCCCGGCAACGGCGGCAAATTTTGATAAGCTCAAAATTAATACCATAAAATACTAACAGCTGTAGTTGCAGTATATTAGGGGTCGAACCACAGAGACTCAAGAAATCACTCAATAGACCAATTAGATTTGAATTACGCTAAGCGATTCAGTTTAACAGAAAACAATAAACGAAATTAAGAGAGTTGTAATTCAATGGAGAAAAGATAGGTTCAGGGTATTTCTCAGGAAATCAGAGAATGTAGAATAACCAATTAATCGGGATTCAGATTAAACGCGGTTCTTGAACTCAAATCACTAAGTTATAATTAACCAACTGTCGTTGCGAGAATTATCTAAGTCTAAATCTCAGAATTCCAAATCTCTTTGCAAATCCTAAAGATCAAACCAGCTTTAAAGTCCAGGTTTGATATGTTCACAAAACAACTAAACCAAATCTCTTTGCGGATAGCTATTTTGCTCACCCTAAGTTCTGTCAGATTATCAATTGCATTGTCGTGCCTAATCGATTAACCTAAGATCTAAGTTTCAGATTCGTCAACCTATAATTAGCTTTGAGAACAACCTATGGTGAAGAACTAATTCAGATTATGAATCCTAACTAATCAATTACCAGCACTCAATGTGAAACGACCGCATTTTTTTTTTTTTGCATAATAATAATAAAACAATACAAGAACAACAATAACCCGAGTCCTAATCATCCCCTCTTCACTGCCTCGATTCCACGATCACGCCCTATCTTTACCTGCATCGACAAAAGTGATGCATCAACATTTGGCTAACCAAACGCTGAGTGAGATTGATCCTCCCAACAACAGGCTACCAATAAGCACAACAAATAGCCATTAACAATACGAAGAATTAATTAACACCAATTAAAACTTCCAGCACAATTATCAATTCAACTTCATGAAAAACTAAACCAACGCCTAGCAATTCTACTCCAAGAAAAGCTAAACACACCCCCTGAAAACTAAACACCCAATACGCTTTCAAGGCACAACCAACAACTGGTATCGATCGATACACCCCTGGTATCGATCGATACTAAAACAACACGCGCCAACACCACCAAAGACTGGTATCGATCGATACACCACTGGTATCGATCGATACTACAACGACACGCGCACAACCAACAACCGGTATCGATCGATACACCCCTGGTATCGATCGATACCCAACAAAACACAACTTTCCCGACAAGGGACTGGTATCGACCGATACACCCCTAGTATCGATCGATACTGACTCAACACGAGTCCACCGACAAGGGACGGGTATCGATCGATACTCACATGGTATCGATCGATACTCCCCTGCGAATCACAACCTACGCGAAATCTAAACCCAGAAATCGCCAACACAAGCCACAAGATTCATCAATCAAGCTTAACTAAGCATCACACAAGCTTAATTGCTAACCTTTGGTCACAACTCACCTTAGATCGGACGGATCGAGCTCTAGAAGACCTTCCGTCTCACGCCAAAACCAACGCTCCTCCAATCTCTTCTTCAAGCTTCTC